>CM077171.1:30180976-30558476 GCA_039654105.1 Coreius guichenoti
ATTAATGAGAAATTGAACAGGTGTTCCTAATAATCCTTTAGGTGAGTGTATAAAAGCTACTTAAATGTCCTAACTGAACTAAGGCCTAATCCTGGCTTAATCTAAAACCTGTTTGGGAAACCAGGCTATAGCCTATAATTTAATCCATCAGTGCAACAAAAAGGCACTCAAGGTGGGTCATAATAACCAAAGGTGTGCAGCAATGCCATAATCTGTATCTTTATCTGTAGGATTTCAAAATAATACCCCCCTCCCCTTTTTAACCTTTGTTAGTGCAGTGCTATTGCAACAAGTGATTCACACTACACTGTAAACCCAAATAAGTTTGAGGTAATAAGCTCATCAAATTTTTTACGTTAAGAAATCCAAAGTTGAAGTAAGCAGAACTGGCAGATTTCAGTCCAACAGCTAGAAGCTGTCTACACTGGACAGCGACTGTTGCAAAGCATTTGTCCTTCATGTCAGTACGTCATAAATAGAACGACGCATCAGTTTACTGTCGGGGAATTGTCGTGTCCAGACAACATAAAATGTCATCCAGTGTAGACAACATCACTAATTATAATGGGTTATATTGTCTTTTGTCGCGTCGCATCACGCTGCTCGCGTCCAGTGTAGACACGGTGTTAGGGTTTACAGTGTACAACAGTGAAGATTTATTTACTGTAACTAATTTATTGCACTGAAACAGTCTTTGGCTCATTTATATAACCAAAACCAGCACCTGTTCATGGGGGAATATCCAAAAAAGTAAAATTACTGTTCAAAAGTTGGTGCGTCTGTAAGATTTTTTTGATGCTTTGAAAGAAGTCTCTTATGCTCACCAAGGCAGCATTTATTTATTCAAAAATACAGTAAAACAGCAATATTGTGAAGTGTTATTACAATTTAAAATAACTGTTTTCTACAGTATTTGAATATATTTAGAAATGTGATTTATTTCTGTGATGCAAAGCTGAATTTTCAGCATCATTACTCCAGTTTTCAGTGTCGCATGATCCTTCAGAAATCATTCTAATATGATGATTTGGTGCTCAAGAATCTTTTTTTATTATCAATGTTGAAAATAGTTGTGCTGCTTAATATTTTTTGTAGAAACCATGATACTTTTTCAGGATTCTTTGATGAATAGGAAGTTTAAAAGAACAGAATTTATTTGAAATAGAAATCTTTGTAATATTATAAATGTCTTGACGGTCATGTTTAATTAATTTAATGCATCATTGCTAAATTAATAATAATAAAAAAATAAATAAAAAAAACTTACTGACCCCAAACTTTTAAATGCTAGAGTAAATAAAATGTGCAAATAATTTATCATTTAAGTGCTGTTTTAACACTAATTATAATTTATACACAATATTGCATTGACTTCACAGGCTTCACATTGTTGTAAGTTTAAGTTTTATTATAGATTACAGATTTTTGATGTAGATATTGTAAAACATTGCTCTACACTAGTATTAGTTAGATCATTAGTCTTACAAACCCGATTCCAAAAAAGTTGGGACACTGTACAAATTGTGAATAAAAAAGGAATGCAATAATTTACAAATCTCATAAATTTATATTTTATTCACAATAGAATATAGATAACATATCAAATGTTGAAAGTGAGACATTTTGAAATGTCATGCCAAATACTGGCTCATTTTGGATTTCATGAGAGCTACACATTCCAAAAAAGTTAGGACAGGTAGCAATAAGAGGCCGGAAAAGTTAAATGTACATATAAGGAACAGCTGGAGGACCAATTTGCAACTTATTAGGTCAATTGGCAACATGATTGGGTATAAAAAGAGCCTCTCAGAGTAGCAGTGTCTCTCAGAAGTCAAGATGGGCAGAGGATCACCAATTCCCCCAATGCTGCGGCGAAAAATAGTGGAGCAATATCAGAAAGGAGTTTCTCAGAGAAAAATTGCAAAGAGTTTGAAGTTATCATCATCTACAGTGCATAATATCATCCAAAGATTCAGAGAATCTGGAACAATCTCTGTGCGTAAGGGTCAAGGCCGGAAAACCATACTGGATGCCCGTGATCTTCGGGCCCTTAGACGGCACTGCATCACATACAGGAATGCTACTGTAATGGAAATCACAACATGGGCTCAGGAATACTTCCAGAAAACATTGTCGGTGAACACAATCCACCGTGCCATCCGCCGTTGCCGACTAAAACTCTATAGGTCAAAAAAGAAGCCATATCTAAACATGATCCAGAAGCGCAGGCGTTTTCTCTGGGCCAAGGCTCATTTAAAATGGACTGTGGCAAAGTGGAAAACTGTTCTGTGGTCAGACGAATCAAAATTTGAAGTTCTTTTTGGAAAACTGGGACGCCATGTCATCTGGACTAAAGAGGACAAGGACAACCCAAGTTGTCATCAGCGCTCAGTTCAGAAGCCTGCATCTCTGATGGTATAGGGTTGCATGAGTGCGTGTGGCATGGGCAGCTTACACATCTGGAAAGGCACCATCAATGCTGAAAGGTATATCCAAGTTCTAGAACAACATATGCTCCCATCCAGACGTCGTCTCTTTCAGGGAAGACCTTGCATTTTCCAACATGACAATGCCAGACCACATACTGCATCAATTACAACATCATGGCTGCGTAGAAGAAGGATCCGGGTACTGAAATGGCCAGCCTGCAGTCCAGATCTTTCACCCATAGAAAACATTTGGCACATCATAAAGAGGAAGATGCGACAAAGATGACCTAAGACAGTTGAGCAACTAGAAGCCTGTATTAGACAAGAATGGGACAACATTCCTATTCCTAAACTTGAGCAACTTGTCTCCTCAGTCCCCAGACGTTTGCAGACTGTTATAAAAAGAAGAGGGGATGCCACACAGTGGTAAACATGGCCTTGTCCCAACTTTTTTGAGATGTGTTGATGCCATGAAATTTAAAATCAACTTATTTTCCCCTTAAAATGATACATTTTCTCAGTTTAAACATTTGATATGTAATCTATGTTGTATTCTGAATAAAATATTGAAATTTGAAACTTCCACATCATTGCATTCTGTTTTTATTCACAATTTGTACAGTGTCCCAACTTTTTTGGAATCGGGTTTGTATATTTTTTTTTTTTTCTAATATTCACAGATAATTATTCAATTTTCCTAATACAATATTTAGCTTGTGACACACCACTAGTCATAAAAGGGGCTCATGTTTCTCATGCATTGGCAGGGTGTCTTTAAGCTCTGTACTTTTGATACTCATACTGTATCTCCTTGTGAAGGAAACAGGTCAGGATTGATTGCTGACTCCTGAAATGTCACCAATGGTACTAAGATCTGAAACACAACCTGAAACTTAAAAGTCGTTGATATGTTTCCATTGGGTAAGAGCCCATAAGTGAGAGATGTGAAGGGACATATATGTTGGCCTGGTTGATTGTTGAGCTGTCACTTCTAGGTCGGGCTGTCAGGCTATGGAAGGGAGACTGGAACAGAGGCCTGTTCAGTCATCTTGCTCAGCCTGTCTTCATGCTTCATTAGCAGGGCCTGTCAGATGATACTCGCAGGTCTCAGCTAATCACTGTAATGGCTGTTGGAGGCCTGACATTCGCTGTTGGACCACCACCTAGTAGCTCTGCTGAACCTAGAACATTCTCTCTACCTGACAAACGCTTGGATCCCATGATCATGGATTGAAGAGTTTCATCAATTTTCACTGTGTTCATGTTCATGATAAAAATAGCACTCAATGGATTTACACAAGTGCTGTCAATTGATTAAGGATTTTAATTCAAATTATTTACCTCATATTATAAATCTGATATATGGGACCACTCACAAAGAATGCATTCTTGTATTCTGTCAGCACTATTGTTTATTACAACATTTTACCAAATGGTGTTAAATTGACAACAATAACTTTTATTATTATTAGTAGTAGTAGTAGTAGTGTAAATAATAATTATTATAATAATAAATGATTTTTTATTATTATTGTTATATAATCCAATATTTTTTTTTCAACATGTAATTTGGTACAATTAACAGAAATATTAACAGAAATATAAATAAAAAATATTCATTAAAATTATTAGTGTATTGTTATTATTATTATTAGTAGTAGTAGTAGTAGTAGTATTACTCATAATAATACAATTTGTTAATCTTAAATAAAAATCTAAATAATTATTTTCATTATGTGTTAAATTAAAATATATTAATAATAATAATTTATTATTTTATTAAATAGTTTTTATATTTTTATTAATTGTACGAAATTATGCGTTCAGTTGACAGCCCTTATTTACATATGTACACTGCATCCTTTAGTTAAATAAATGCACATAACAATGTCTGTGTCAGCTCTTTATCCGTCCAATTAAACAAATCACTAATATAATGATTCGAGTTTGGTTCATGAGTTGATTTTGCAAAAATGTCATTTTCCCAGAAGACCTTGGTGCTGACAGAAACGGAGATGAAATGTACTGGAGACTAGTTACTCTGCTGTCTCAGCACCTCGCCGGTGAGCCGGGCTCTGCCAGAGCCAGCTCCCACTATATTTTATCGAACACAATATAATGACCAAAAGCAGCAGCAGTATTCGCTTAATCAATGCTTGTTCTCTTCTCCCAAAGGGCTTGTTAGCTGTAAAATGCTCTTCTCCACTGTGGATGCGGTCCAGGGTCCATGCTCTAATATCCGGGTGTCGCTGCTAGCTGGCCCCCACCGGACTGACCCGATAAATAATTGCCGCACTGAGCCACGGTCTATTTTTAGGTATGTTTATGTGTGGTAGCAGAGGATAATTCTTTGGTTTTTGGACCAAATTGACTAGAATTTGAGAGAGAGGGTGTGGGGAATAGAAGTGATTGAGGTCCATTTGATCCATGAGCCATTATGAAGAAACCCTGTCATCATCACATCAAAAAAAAAAAAAACAGAGAGAGAAGTATGAGTAACTGTATAAATACACTGTTGAGTTTGATGGCTTTAAGGCACACTGAAGGGAATGGACTGCTTCTGTTCATCTTGGACTTTAAAATATAGGTGGGCAATCTGCCTGGGATGCCTCTTGTAGATCTCTGAAGATTTACGGCTCCATAAAGCGCAACCGTGGGGCTTTGCAATCTTTTAAATTACCTGACCATCAACAGTGGCTCTGTACTTAGTGTTCAGAGTGAGTGTTATAGATTTGTGGCTCGGGATTATCTGTCCAATGGACAGAGTGCTCCTGTTATCTAAGGAAGGTGGATATTCCAGCCTTCCTACTTTGAAAATAATACATGAAATGACAGCTTTTTTAGTCTGGGTCGAAAACTCTTAAACTTCTTTAAATGTCTTGAAAACTTTTGCCAGGGAAGCAAATTATCATCTCCCCCAAAACTGCTGATTTCAGCTTATTCCCAGCTCAAAGACTATGATAAATGTTAGCGATTATTTTAAGTTATTGTCATTCAATTTGTATCATGAATTGACGGGGCACTGGGGAAAAAAAACAGATTCTAGGATTTCTGCCGCTGAAATATGACAAGTTGTGGCTTATTTAGAGTAGATGATTATTTATTACTTTAAAGGGATAGTTCGCCAAAATGAAAATTGTGTCATCATTTACTCACCTCCATGTCATTCTAAACAGATTTTGGGTGAACTATCCAGTTAAATCTTATAGATTTGTGGTCGCAAATTTAATAGCAGAATGTGTAAATCCAACCGACAAGAGATGTGTGACGCAGAGTGAACAAGAAAATCCATATACATTATTAATCAAAGAGAGCTAACATCGCTAACATAACTTTAACTAATGTGTTATTAAAATCAAAAGTTGTATCAGTTAATATTATTTAATGAACCTGAACTAACAGGAACCAACACTGAAAAGTTGTAATTTAATTAACTAACATTAACAAAGATTAATACTCTAACAAATGTATTGATCATTGATAGTTAACGTTGGTCAATACAATAACTAATGTTAACTAATGGAGCCTTATTGTAACATGTTACCACATTTTGTTCTGAAAAAAAATGTAGCTAAAAAAGTGAAAACATAAGAAAACTAAGTAGAAATCTGAACTTCCGACATTCTTGTTATTGAGCCCTGCATGTATAAGGTAGACTTTTGTTTCTGACAGTGAACTGAACAACTTTTAATTAATAGCAAGCTCCTCCAAATTACCTTGAGATTCTCCTTCATCCCAAAAGAGCTCGCCTGGTGCAGCCTTGTTGTCATTGAGTGTGACGATCAGTCCCATGGGAAGACGCCGGCTGAGGAAACACACAACTTTTACCAGAAGCTCAAGAGCAGACAGAAAACGGACGCAAGTGTACAGACATCTAAATATTTATCCGTTCTCAGTATCATATTAAACTCACTTTGCAATATTAACCATGTTATAGTGATGCTGTGAATGATGTTGCAGCTGCTCTGAATGGTTGTCATTCATATATTATGATAATTCAAAGATGACTATAATACAATCTCCACAATATAGCAGACACTTTTATTGGGCATTAGATGTGTTCAGGGCTGGACTGGGGATAAAATTCAGCCCTGGACAAATCCAGCCCATCCGGCCCATGAGTTCACTAACACTGAACAGAAGAAACAGGGCTTATATATATATATATATATATATATGAGGATGTATATAAGACATTTGGGAGACTTTGGGGGGTAATCCTCTCCAACTCCTCAGCTAATTGTATGGGGACCGGGCACAACACACCTTCTGCAGTGGGAGTATGGCCGGGGCTCCACTCCATGCCCTCGTACTCCAGCACAAAGCTGGGCTCAGGCATAGGCTCTGGCACTGGCTTTGTGGTGGGCTCAGGCTCTGGGTCTGTGGTGGGCTCTGGATTGTAATCTGTGATGGGTGAGGCTGATGGTTGGCTGGATTCTGGGTCTGACGTGGGGCTGGTGATGTCTTCATCTGCTGAGCAGACCGTAAACGGGGATCCACAATTAGCCAGCACCCACTCTACAAATTTGGCAAATGTCCCTTGAGGACCGTCTCTGGGCAGGCATGCCTTAGTGCTCATTTCAGGCTGGTCTTAAAAACACACAAAATTCGTTCATAAGTGAAGGAGGAGGTGGGAACCGGCGAACGTTCAACATAACACTTTGATTATAAAAGAAACAAACAACAAAATGAAAGTAAATCCTCACAGACAACAGCCGTTTGAACTAAAACAAAACACCAATATAAATAGTCCAGGCCTGGTCCTCTCTCATCTTGCACTGTCATCACCGGAGCTTCTCCGTGAGTTTCGAGACCGGTGTGGCACGCAGGTGACGCTCATTAGGACACTGGCCTCGCTCTGTTCCCACGGCTCTCTGTCCTGCCCTGCTTGCCACATACCCCCATCACCCCTCGCAGCACCTAGGGCGTAAGGACAAGGTGAGAGAATAGGAGATGGAAGGATAAGGAGAGACAGAAACGAGAGAGGGAAGAGAGGAAAATAAAAAAAATTCTTGGTCCGGTTCCCGGACACACTGCCGCTCGGTCCTCAACCAGCCGAGACGCCCTCACTCGTGGTGCTGTGAGATGGTACCTGGACGCTCCTTGATGGACGGCTCGACACTCCTCCGCCTCCTGGCGGACGACGATGGCTCCTCCAGTTACGGGCGCCCAGCAGCAAGCTCCCTGTTCCCTCACTCTGCCTGCTCGTCCCCTCACGGACGGCAGCCACCCCTTCTCATCCCAGGAGCATGGCAGTGAGCTCTCCATCCCACCTGTTACTCAATCGCTCTAGCAACACTACCTCGGGCAGCCACTGGCGGTCACCACTCCTTTGTACTGCCCGACCTCCTCAGCACTGCAATCCCCCTCAGCAGCGAGGGCTCTCCAACAACGTGTCCCTCCTTCATCCCGGGTTTCGGCACCAATGTAACAAAGTTCATTCATAAGGGAAGGAGGAGGTGGGAATAGGCGAACATAATACTTTAATTATAAAATAAACAAACAACAAAACTAAAGTAAAGCGGCAGCCCCTCGCTAACGACTGCCGCTTAAACTAAAAAAAAAACCAACATAAATAGTCCAGGCCTGGTCGTCTCTCGTCTTGCACTCCTTTTATCCTCCCGGACCTTCTCCATGAGACTCGAGACCAGTGTGGTGCGCAGGTGACGATCATTAGCACTCATGCCACAGGCCTTGTTCCATTCCCAAGGCTCTCAGCCCTGCCCTGCTTGCCACAAGGAGCAATCTGGGAAGTGTGTAAGGCACGCCAGGTCTAAGAAGTCTCTCTGTGTGGTCCACGAGGTCACGATTTTTCTGCTCTAAGCAGAGAAAGTGAACAGCCAGTAAGTCCATATTTTCTTTCCTTTTTGCTGCAAATCTAATCTAGGTTCCACATTCTTTAACAGTAGAGTATGTATCTAAATCCAACCAACAAGAGATGCGTGGCGCAGAGTGAACAAGAAACCCAATATACTTTATTAATCACAGAGAACTAACATTGCTAACATAACTTTAAAGTAGAACAGAAGAAACAGATGGCTTATATACATAGGAGGATGGTAATCAAAGAGACAGGGAACAGGTGTGCACTAATTAGAAACTATAGCAACTAACAATGAACGAGAACTATGGCAAAACAGGAACAGTAAGTGTGAACAATGCAATCTGCATTAAAGAGTGATTTTTTTAAGGCTTTAACCACTGGCACACTGATTAATGACACTCAGCATTTAGATGCAATGCATTTGGCAGCCATGCAAAATCTACATTCTCATCTTCAACAGAACAGACCTAAACACAGCTATTCATTAGTGTACCATCATTTATTTAACTATCCTATTGGCAGATTAATGAATTGTTGGAACAAAGAGAATCAACTACAATATTCATATCAGCAGTAATATGCACACCTGCCTGCCAGGAAGAAAAATAGTGATCATTCTCATTTCATAATCACTATAATTGCAAAGCTCTCATACAGTTTTGATTAATGTAGTTATTTAAAAACAGTATTTAACTGTTTCAAAGAGAGAAAGAGAAAGAAAATAAGAGGTATGTATTGCACAATGGATGGTTAACTATTGTGTGCATTGTAAATGTTTAAAAAAATGTTTGATTCACCTATCGTGCATAAAATGGATTTCCTTACTAAAAACAATATTTAAAAAATAATATTGGTGGCAAGGAGTGTTTATATGTTTGTTGCCTTAGGTCTGTTCCTGTCACTATGTGACAGTATTTTAAAACAGGTTTTTGTTTAAATATTTGCAGTGAATGTTTTGCTGTTGTTGAAATTAAACTACATTCTCTGTAGTGGCTGCATTCATATGCACAAATTATTTCTACTGTCACACATTGCTTCTATCTAGGCATTTTCTCATGCCATACAGTATATATCTAATGACTCTAACTGTTTAAATGTAGACTGTTTACTCATTAACAAATCATATATCTGAAAATTTTAATAACTGAACTTGTAAAATTGAAAATCAAGCCATGGAAGGAAGAATTTAAATGATTGCAATGTAATGTGGATGCAATGTAGTGTGACCAAGAAAAAGCATTTTAAATTGATTTATTCAAAGACATATTTTCATGATTAACCGTTTTATTCCTATTTTGTATGCATTTGATTGTTGAAAATTTAAGAAAATGTCTTATCTAAAGGATTGTACTTTTAGTGTAATGTACTTTTGGAATTAAAAAGTATCTGCTAATTGAAGAGTAATGTAAATAAATTATATAGATGGCATAGTCATACACAAGTCAAATATTCTCTTGCAGCCAAGAGGGCAAGGAACATTCCATATTTAGCCAGTGTCTTTAAAACTTATCCCTACCCTTGGCAAATTCCTGATCTCAGAGCACTTTAGCCACCCTTCATATTGACAGCGCAGCATTTGACCTTCAGCAGCTTACCCAGAAGGCCCATTATGGGGCTGAAGTGTGTCTGAAGGACATTGAGAATAAGCAACCATATCTCCTCTCCCGGGTGTATGCCACATTTAATTATTCCCTCCACACAGCATATGCTGCTGTCCTTTCAGCACTGACCCAAACCAGTCCCTATCACCAGGAAGTGCCACCTAATTCCCCATGCACTTTCATCATCTCATGTGACTCAGTTCAACAACTGTGCCGGAGCAGAGACCACACTCCCAAATCACCTGCTCTTGTGTAAAGATCCTGGCACTAGAATACTCCATACAACAAAAATGAAGAAAGGGAGGAAAATCTATGGCCCTTTTACATCTGGTATTACAGTTTCTCAATCGCTTTGGCACATTTTTTGAAACAGTCTTAACATTCTCTAAACTAAGTTAAATTGTCACAACTGTTTGCTGGAACCTCTATCAGACCTCTAATCAGACCTCTACAGCATGTCTGCAAAATGTAGTTACTCACCCAAAACATTTAATTCATGCTTCAAAACCTAGTTATTGTGTCAGTAAATTGGCCAATGCCACCAAAATAAAAAGTGTTTTGTCATCGTGTGAGCCACACTGGTCAAAATGTTTAGATGTTTTTTTCTGCATGGAAATATTTATTAGATACAAATTTAATGTTTTTTTCATTCTTTTCTGTTAACACTACTGCTTTCTGTTCTATACAATAATGTCAGTTTTGTCTAGCTGAATACTCTTGTGGATCACACTGAGCTTTTTACTGTAAATACAGATTCAGACAGTAGGCTAGGTAAAAATTGCCTGGGAAAAGTCAATAATGTACGGTGTGGTTATCTTATGAACAAACTGAAGAATCAGAAGAGTAAAACCAAACAAAAACTTTAATTATAATGCTCAGGAACAGGCAGACGGGCAAGGAAACACACACTAACACAACGGTGATTGCTAGTGATGTTACATATGACTCTGAAGCTTCAAAGCGCGTATCGAGTACGCAGCGCAATTTCACATGAAGCTCCATTTCGGAGCACGTATTGTTTTCAGAGAAACACGTGATCAATGAAAAAACGAATCCTCACTTTCTTTCCAGTCACGTGAATGCTTCACTTTGCGTGTCAGAATGTTTGAACCCAGACCAACTCTACAGGTTTTTGGAAGTTGAAGTCCATTTATTAACATTTTTTATACAAACCCGATTCCAAAAAAGTGAAAAAAACTTCTTTGTCGCATCTTCCTCTTTATGATGCGCCAAATGTTTTCTATGGGTGAAAGATCTGGACTGCAGGCTGGCCATTTCAGTACCCGGATCCTTCTACGCAGCCATGATGTTGTAATTGATGCAGTATGTGGTCTGGCATTGTCATGTTGGAAAATGCAAGGTCTTCCCTGAAAGAGACGACGTCTGGATGGGAGCATATGTTGTTCTAGAACTTGGATATACCTTTCAGCATTGATGGTGCCTTTACAGATGTGTAAGCTGCCCATGCCACACGCACTCATGCAACCCCATACCATCAGAGATGCAGGCTTCTGAACTGAGCGCTGATAACAACTTGGGTTGTCCTTGTCCTCTTTAGTCCGGATGACATGGCGTCCCAGTTTTCCAAAAAGAACTTCAAATTTTGATTCGTCTGACCACAGAACAGTTTTCCACTTTGCCACAGTCCATTTTAAATGAGCCTTGGCCCAGAGAAAATGCCTGCGCTTCTGGATCATGTTTAGATATGCCTTCTTTTTTGACCTATAGAGTTTTAGCCGGCAATGGCGAATGGCACGGTGGATTGTGTTCACCGACAATGTTTTCTGGAGGTATTCCTGAGCCCATGTTGTGATTTCCATTACAGTAGCATTCCTGTATGTGATGCAGTGCCGTCTAAGGGCCCGAAGATCACGGGCATCCAGTATGGTTTTCCGGCCTTGACCCTTACGCACAGAGATTGTTCCAGATTCTCTGAATCTTTGGATGATATTATGCACTGTAGATGATGATAACTTCAAACTCTTTGCAATTTTTCTCTGAGAAACTCCTTTCTGATATTGCTCCACTACTTTTCGCCGCAGCATTGGGGGAATTGGTGATCCTCTGACCATCTTGACTTCTGAGAGACACTGCCACTCTGAGAGGCTCTTTTTATACCCAATCATGTTGCCAATTGACCTAATAAGTTACAAATTGGTCCTCCAGCTGTTCCTTATATGTACATTTAACTTTTCCGGCCTCTTATTGCTACCTGTCCCAACTTTTTTGGAATGTGTAGCTCTCATGAAATCCAAAATGAGCCAATATTTGGCAAGACATTTCAAAATGTCTCACTTTCAACATTTGATATGTTATCTATATTCTATTGTGAATAAAATATAAGTTTATGAGATTTGTAAATTATTGCATTCCTTTTTTATTCACAATTTGTACAGTGTCCCAACTTTTTTGGAATCGGGTTTGTATATAAGCCTATAGCCTATATTACATGATCATATATTTTGCCATATAAACAGTATAAAAACTATTACAGTGGGGAGAACAAGTATTTGATGCACTGCCGATTTTGCAGGTTTGCCCACTTACAAAGCATGTAGAAGTCTGTAATTTTTATCATAGGTACTCTTCAACTGTGAGTGACGGTTTTCTAAAACAAAAATCCAGAAAATCACATTGTATGATTTTTAACTAATTAATTTGCATTTTATTGCATGACATAAGTATTTGATCACCTACCAACCAGTAAGAATTCTGGCTCTCACAGACCTGTTAGTTTTTCTTTAAGAAGCCCTCCTGTTCTCCACTCATTACCTGTATTAACTGCACCTGTTTGAATTCGTTACCTCTATAAAAGACACCTGTCCACACACTCAATCAAACAGACTCCAACCTCTCCACAATGGCCAAGACCAGAGAGCTGTGTAAGGACATCAGGGATAAAATTGTAGACCTGCACAAGGCTGGGATGGGCTACAGGACAATAGGCAAGCAGCTTGATGAGAAGGCAACAACTGTTGGCGCAATTATTAGAAAATGGAAGAAGTTCAAGATGACGGTCAATCTCCCTCGGTCTGGGGCACCATGCAAGATCTCACCTCGTGGGGCATCAATGATTATGAGGAAGGTGAGGGATCAGCCCAGAACTACACGGCAGGACCTGGTCAATGACCTGAAGAGAGCTGGGACCACAGTCTCAAAGAAAACCATTAGTAACACACTACGCCGTCATGGATTAAAATCCTGCAGCGCACGCAAGGTCCCCCTGCTCAAGCCAGCGCATGTCCAGGCCCGTCTGAAGTTTGCCAATGACCATCTGGATGATCCAGAGGAGGAATGGGAGAAGGTCATGTGGTCTGATGAGACAAAAATAGAGCTTTTTGGTCTAAACTCCACTCGCCGTGTTTGGAGGAAGAAGAAGGATGAGTACAACCCCAAGAACACCATCCCAACCGTGAAGCATGGAGATGGAAACATCATTCTTTGGGGATGCTTTTCTGCAAAGGGGACAGGACGACTGCACCATATTGAGGGGAGGATGGATGGGGCCATGTATCGTGAGATCTTGCAGCATGACAACGACCCGAAACACACAGCCAGGGCAACTAAGGAGTGGCTCCGTAAGAAGCATCTCAAGGTCCTGGAGTGGCCTAGCCAGTCTCCAGACCTGAACCCAATAGAAAATCTTTGGAGGGAGCTGAAAGTCCGTATTGCCCAGCGACAGCCCCGAAACCTGAAGGATCTGGAGAAGGTCTGTATGGAGGAGTGGGCCAAAATCCCTGCTGCAGTGTGTGCAAACCTGGTCAAGAACTACAGGAAACGTATGATCTCTGTAATTGCAAACAAAGGTTTCTGTCCCAAATATTAAGTTCTGCTCTTCTGATGTATCAAATACTTATGTCATGCAATAAAATGCAAATTAATTACTTAAAAATCATACAATGTGATTTTCTGGATTTTTGTTTTAGATTCCGTCACTCACAGTTGAAGAGTACCTATGATAAAAAATTACAGACTTCTACATGCTTTGTAAGTGGGCAAACCTGCAGAATCGGCAGTGTATCAAATACTTGTTCTCCCCACTGTATTTTGGGAAGCGCTAGCCAGACGGGATTTAAACTTTGTCGGTTGAAGACCCAAGTTTGATTTGAAGACGAAAAACAAACCAAGCACATTTTCTCTCACCATTCCTGATTTCTAACGCACTCACAGTGTTCGGCGGGCACGTTGATATGTAAATTGCGCAAACTTATTTTGTCCATTAGTTTGAAAGATCTGAAAAATTCCTTCCCCTTCCCTCGAAGAAATCCTGACAGAAGCGGTTGAAAGTGGACAAAAGAGACGAATTAAACCACCAGGTGTAAACAAGTTTTAACAAGTAGTCATAACATCATGATATCTTTGCAAATCATTAGCTAATGATTAATTAAAGCAGTCAACTGGAAGTTGAAATACATCCCGGCTTCAACCCATTGAGGTAATTAATACATTAATTTTGCTGTTAGTTAATGTTAATAGGGAATTAATACATGATGACACATTATCAATAGCAATTCATATATGACTTAAACTATTAATCAGATAGACTATTTGTTGCTGATGTGGTAATCATTAATGAATGGTTTAGTTCTTCATTAGTCATACATTAACTTATGTTTACCTGTGCATTAGTTCAGCATGAATTAATGCATATTAGTGCACCTGTATTGTTAAGTGTTACCAATTGTCATTTTTGGAAGTTGCATTTAGAATCCACTTAGTTAAAACAAAAGGGTCTGTGTATATGGTGAATAAGGGACAGTACAAATTTAAATGTTGATTAAGTTAGGGACATATTCCTTAGAGGAAGGGAGTTCTCTATTGCTTTTATTAATAGCACATACACCACAATGGGTGGTGCGCACCGAAGCAAACATTATCTGTGCACAAACTGTGCTTGTCTCTTGACATGCCCTCAGTGGAGATTCAGTAATTGTTCTTCCACTCTTAGTTAATATACAAAAGGTTCTATATTAACCTTCTTCACATGCTACAGTTCAGTGAGCACAATAAGGGAAGTTTTCTGTAACAATGCGTATGTTTCAAAGTAATCAAATTAAGCTGACACAAGCTTTTTCTGTCAAGCCTCTGTGTAATCTAGAATCATAAAGGATTAAAGCTAACTCACAGCACTCTAAATTACGAATTTCTTTTGGTCCTGTACACCTGAGGGCCCGAAAAGAGAATTCAAAATGTCATTCTGTAGCTATTGAAGTTACACAGGGGAACTTGTGGCTGAGTTTATAGTCCAATTAATGTTTTTCCTTGTGTTTAGAAGAACAATTTGTTCAATGGATCAGTTAGATGCTGGTTATAAGTGTTTTCCAAGAGTATATATATATTCAGTCCAACAGCACTGGGAAATTTCTGATACTGATGTCTGTCTGTCTGTCTATCAGACACTAAACAAGTGTCTGTCTTTACGAATGGGAATCATTCCATCAGACGATTAGTTCATAACAATGATTCATTCAGGAATGAAACATAGTGTCTCTTTTTTATGGGAAAAAAAATCAGCAATGCTGTGATTTTGATGTTTTAAATGTCTCCAAACCCCTTACCAACTAACCTTAGAGGAACTGCATTCATCCTTGTCTGCAATCTGAATCCCATCAAGCTGTCTGGCTGAGACTCATTGGGCTTTCATTGGACTCAAATCTCCGCTACTTTAACCTCTGACCCTCATTTTCGTCTGCCTCCATGTTTCATCAATACTGTATTAAGGCCACAAATTACACACACGAGAGATCTCCACCTGAGCTTTCCGAAGCATTCCACTCCCCACTGCACTGGCCTCCATGCAGACTGCATCAGCCCGTGAGCGAGCCTTTTGCCCCAGGCTCTAAAATCACAGTTCACTAAACTGCATAAAGATGGACCAATGCCCTTGCCTTCTCCCCTACTCACCGCTTCGTTTTTTTTTTTTTTTTCTTATAGAGTAATCAACTGTGCAGGAAGACTCCTTTATAACATTTACTACTTGTAACCCACGCAAATACAGTAGTAAGGGTAGGTTTTAAGTACAGCACTCTTTGTATTTGACTTTAATATACACAGTTTATGTAGGTTATAGGGTAGATTTCTAAACTATAATTTTAATCATATAAATATGTGAAGTCTATATTTATACTATCAAAGTTTGAAATACACAGCTTGAAAATTCACTGAGTTACAGATGTTGAAACGTTTCACCCGCGTTTGTCCTGGTTACTGTGCCACTTTTGAGATTTCAGTCACAGCAGCTTGGATTTGATTAAATCATCTCCGGCTCTCAGAGTAAAGAAACATCTGACTTTCAGCACTTTAGAAAGTCAGCTTTAAAGTTCAGCATCTTGAGACGATGGGTAAAAGCAATAGATAAGATCCCCTAGCAATGATTTGATATAGCTTTTAATTCCAACTGGCACTGAGCATGGAAGTTGCTGATAGCTGTTTTTAACAACAGCAATGCATTTGTGCCTGTAAATATCAGCTACATGGGGTCTTCTCATAAGAACATATAAAATAAGGGTAATTATTCTGGACTTTGAATTTAAAGTGTATGTGATACATTTAGAGAAGCAAAGGATTTACATTTCAGAGATTAAAATATTTCAGCTGGCCTAAATGTCAACATGTATTTTCCTGATAGCATAAATTCTGCCCATGCCTGTGACATATAGACCAGTGTTTCCCAACGACACACCACTATATATACACTCACCTAAAGGATTATTAGGAACACCATACTAATACTGTGTTTGACCCCCTTTCGCCTTCAGAACTGCCTTAATTCTACGTGGCATTGATTCAACAAGGTGCTGAAAGCATTCTTTAGAAATGTTGGCCCATATTGATAGGATAGCATCTTGCAGTTGATGGAGATTTGTGGGATGCACATTCAGGGCACGAAGCTCCCGTTCCACCACATCCCAAAGATGCTCTATTGGGTTGAGATCTGGTGACTGTGGGGGCCATTTTAGTACAGTGAACTCATTGTCATGTTCAAGAAACCAATTTGAAATGATTCGAGCTTTGTGACATGGTGCATTATCCTGCTGGAAGTAGCCATCAGAGGATGGGTACATGGTGGTCATAAAGGGATGGACATGGTCAGAAACAATGCTCAGGTAGGCCGTGGCATTTAAACGATGCCCAGTTGGCACTAAGGGGCCTAAAGTGTGCCAAGAAAACATCCCCCACACCATTACACCACCACCACCAGCCTGCACAGTGGCAACAAGGCATGATGGATCCATGTTCTCATTCTGTTTACGCCAAATTCTGACTCTACCATCTGAATGTCTCAACAGAAATCGAGACTCATCAGACCAGGCAACATTTTTCCAGTCTTCAACTGTCCAATTTTGGTGAGCTCGTGCAAATTGTAGCCTCTTTTTTCTATTTGTAGTGGAGATGAGTGGTACCCGGTGGGGTCTTCTGCTGTTGTAGCCCATCCGCCTCAAGGTTGTGCGTGTTGTGGCTTCACAAATGCTTTGCTGCATACCTCGGTTGTAACGAGTGGTTATTTCAGTCAAAGTTGCTCTTCTATCAGCTTGAATCAGTCGGCCCATTCTCCTCTGACCTCTAGCATCAACAAGGCATTTTCGCCCACAGGACTGCCGCATACTGGATGTTTTTCCCTTTTCACACCATTCTTTGTAAACTCTAGAAATGGTTGTGCGTGAAAATCCCAGTAACTGAGCAGATTGTGAAATACTCAGACCGGCCCGTCTGGCACCAACAACCATGCCACGCTCAAAATTGCTTAAATCACCTTTCTTTCCCATTCTGACATTCAGTTTGGAGTTCAGGAGATTGTCTTGACCAGGACCACACCCCTAAATGCATTGAAGCAACTGCCATGTGATTGGTTGATTAGATAATTGCATTAATGAGAAATTGAACAGGTGTTCCTAATAATCCTTTAGGTGAGTGTATATATATATATATATTAGTGCTGTCAACGTTAACGCGTTAACGCATGCGATTAATTTAAAGTCCTTAATGCGTTAAAATAATTTAACGAATAAATAAATAAATAAATTACAGAAGTACATGAAGCTGCGTCATTAACGTAATTTTTGTCACGCAGTTAGATCGAGTCGGGAGTTTATCACAATCACACTGAGCATCTACAAGCACCTGTAACCCTGGTGGGAGGAAATTTCCATTCTAACTCTTTAACTCGATTCTGCTTCTCAGTTTGTGATCAGGCCATTTAAAGCCGTTAAACTCTGAGAAAGTTTTCAGTGATCCAGTAATCGAATTCATTCAAACAGTCCAAAACAGCGATAATGTAAAGAAGGCCAGGCTGAATACATCAGACATATCAGAGAGAATAGAGACTCACATTGCGTTTTTTGTGAATTGTTCGTTCCAGTGTGTGCTTTGCTTTAAAACACGAGCTCTGTAGTATTATGCGATTGTTTCTGAAGAGCGCAGTATTGGGGACGTACCGGAGTCGTACAGTAAGTGCGTGAGTGTCTGATGTGCAAAGAACAAACCGTGTATGTGCGCGCTCTCGATCACTGATCGCACGCTGCATTCATGTACAGACACATTTCAGTACATTCGCGTTGTTTCCACACACACTCAGGAAGGATAATGTTTGATTTGTCATGTGTACGTTGTTGTGATTAGTAATCGTAGGTTTATGCAGTCAAAGCGGTTGATTTAGGAGTTTTTTTTTGGCGTCTTCGTGTGGTCCTGCTCGGTATCGCAGCTTTACTCGTCCAAAATGAAAACAATCTTGTTGTTGTTGCTCTGTACACATACTATACACTGTGAATTCTGTAAAGTTTTTTTATGTTATGTTTTTTTTCATTGGTGCTTAGGTGTGTATAAATTTATTTTATAATAGAATTATATGGACTCCTTATATTTAGTTATTTGGTGTCATTTTGGAGTCTCCAATGATCCTTGAAGCTTGCAGAAAATACAGTTTTGTGAGAATCACCCTTCAATCTGATTGTTTACTTTGGATATAGCAAATTATGACAAAATGAATGTGTTTAATGAGATAAATGGCGTATGATTAATTTCACGATAAGTGTGCGATTAATTGCACGACAAAGGTGCGATTAGTCGCGATTAAAATTTTTAATCTATTGACAGCCCTAATATATATATATATAAATTGCACAAACATGCATTATTTTAAATTAAACTTGAGTTTAAGTCAGGTAGGAACACAATAAAGTCATATAGGTAGCTATATGATGTTGTTGGTGATGATAAAACAACTAATTTACAGATTGTAAAAAATTAAACACTGTCAAGGTCAAGGTCAAGGTATCTTTATTAGTACCCGAAGGTAAATTTGTTGCGCAGACAGGAGATTCAGCAATCCATCATTAAGACAATTCATACAACATAATAACATACAATAACTATAAATATTACCATATATAAAAAAAAAAAGTCATGACAGTGTGCTTCTACACACACCCTCGACACCCACCTAAGACATACAAACCCGATTCCAAAAAAGTTGGGACACTGTACAAATTGTGAATAAAAAAGGAATGCAATAATTTACAAATCTCATAAACTTATATTTTATTCACAATAGAATATAGATAACATATCAAATGTTGAAAGTGAGACATTTTGAAATGTCATGCCAAATATTGGCTCATTTTGGATTTCATGAGAGCTACACATTCCAAAAAAGTTGGGACAGGTAGCAATAAGAGGCCGGAAAAGTTAAATGTACATATAAGGAACAGCTGGAGGACCAATTTGCAACTTATTAGGTCAATTGGCAACACGATTGGGTATAAAATGAGCCTCTCAGAGTGGCAGTGTCTCTCAGAAGTCAAGATGGGCAGAGGATCACCAATTCCCCCAATGCTGCGGCGAAAAATAGTGGAGCAATATCAGAAAGGAGTTTCTCAGAGAAAAATTGCAAAGAGTTTGAAGTTATCATCATCTACAGTGCATAATATCATCCAAAGATTCAGAGAATCTGGAACAATCTCTGTGCGTAAGGGTCAAGGCCGGAAAACCATACTGGATGCCCGTGATCTTCGGGCCCTTAGACGGCACTGCATCACATACAGGAATGCTACTGTAATGGAAATTACAACATGGGCTCAGGAATACTTCCAGAAAACATTGTCGGTGAACACAATCCACCGTGCCATTCGTCGTTGCCGGCTAAAACTCTATAGGTCAAAAAAGAAGCCATATCTAAACATGATCCAGAAGCGCAGGCGTTTTCTCTGGGCCAAGGCTCATTTAAAATGGACTGTGGCAAAGTGGAAAACTGTTCTGTGGTCAGACGAATCAAAATTTGAAGTTCTTTTTGGAAAACTGGGACGCCATGTCATCCGGACTAAAGAGGACAAGGACAACCCAAGTTGTCATCAGAGCTCAGTTCAGAAGCCTGCATCTCGGATGGTATGGGGTTGCATGAGTGCGTGTGGCATGGGCAGCTTACACATCTGGAAAGGCACCATCAATGCTGAAAGGTATATCCAAGTTCTAGAACAACATACGCTCCCATCCAGACGTCGTCTCTTTCAGGGAAGACCTTGCGTTTTCCAACATGACAATGCCAGACCACATACTGCATCAATTACAACACCATGGCTGCGTAGAAGGATCCGGGTACTGAAATGGCCAGCCTGCAGTCCAGATCTTTCACCCATAGAAAACATTTGCTGCATCATAAAGAGGAAGATGCGACAAAGAAGACCTAAGACAGTTGAGCAACTAGAAGCCTGTATTAGACAAGAATGGGACAACATTCCTATTCCTAAACTTGAGCAACTTGTCTCCTCAGTCCCCAGACGTTTGCAGACTGTTATAAAAAGAAGAGGGGATGCCACACAGTGGTAAACATGGCCTTGTCCCAACTTTTTTGAGATGTGTTGATGACATGAAATTTAAAATCAACTTATTTTTCCCTTAAAATGATACATTTTCTCAGTTTAAACATTTGATATGTCATCTGTTGTATTCTGAATAAAATATTGAAATTTGAAACTTCCACATCATTGCATTCTGTTTTTATTCACAATTTGTACAGTGTCCCAACTTTTTTGGAATCGGGTTTGTATAAAATAACCATGCATGTCATCTCCTGCTTTTTTCATTTAATAATTCTATAGCTGCAGGTACAAAAGTGTTCCTATATCGTCTAGTTCTCCACCTAGGGGCCACAAACCGACATCCAGAGGGGAGGAGCTGGAACTCATCATGTAAGGGGTGCGAACAATCTTTAATTATAAAACTCGGCTTATGCTGTAAATAATTGGAGTAAAGATCTGCTAAGTTAAATTGTGGTTCACCTATAATTTTACTTGCCCACCTAACAATTTGATTCAAAGAATTTTTGTTCTTCAAAGACAAATTACCAAACCACGCCACAAGGGAGAACGACAAGATTGATTCAATGAAGGCCCGATAGAAAAGGGTCATCATAGATTTGTCAATGTGAAATCTAGACAGCTTTCTGAGGCAAAACAGACACTGATGACCCTTTTTACGAACCATCTCACAGTTCTTTTCAAAAGTCAGTTTAGAATCTATGACTGTCCCAAGATATCTGTAGCTTTCTACACAATCCACAGCCTGATCTTTAATAATCGTAGTGTCATAACATAAAGTACAGGTTCTAAAATCTATAATCATGTCCTTTGTTTTGATAATATTTAACTCCAAATAAGATTCATCACACCAGGAGACAAACTCCTCAATAACAGGACCATGGCCAGACTCATTGTTGTGTAACAGACTCACAATAACGGTGTCATCAGCAAATTTCAATATAGTCCTATTTACATGGTTACTTTGACACATATTAGTATACAAAATATAAAATAAAGGTGAAAGAACACAGCCCTGGGGTGAACCAGTGGACGAACCTAATAAATCCGATAAAATACCATTTACTTTTACCCTCTGTGTTCTATTTGTCAAGAAATCCAGTATCCAACCCACCAAATTTTTGCTCAGCTTAAAATGCTCTATAAGTCTCATAGCTAAAATGTGAGGTTGGATAGTATTAAAAGCTGAGGAAAAGTCAATAAACAACAGTCTAGCATGAGTATTTTTCCCTTCTAAGTGCTTAGACAAAAGATTAAGAAGAGTAATTGTTGCGTCCTCAACTCCTCTATGTGCCCTATAGGCAAACTGCATAGGGTCAAAAGCTTGCTCAGTTTGCCTTACAATCGCTGTCTTTACAAGCTTTTCAAACGATTTCATTAAAAGAGAAGTGAGGGCAATTGGCCTAAGGTCATTTAATGACAGACAAAACCGAGGATAATAACAACCCGCTTCCACATGTTGGGTACATGTTGTAGATGTAAAGACATATTAAAGATATCACAGAAAATGTAACTTAATTGCCCTGCACAATATTTCAACAGTTTGCCACAGATATTGTCTGGACCAGGACTTTTATTTAACTTTAAAGAAAGAAAAGATTTTTCAACTGCTCTCTGGTCTAGGATGTAGTGATGATTATCTTTAAATTTACATCTCAATTCCTCAATTTCATTCTTAAAATCAAACCGATCAAATCTCAAATAAAAATTATTTAGTGCATTGGCGAGTTCACTGTTTGACCCATAACCATCCATGGCAATATTACAGTGGGGAGAACAAGTATTTGATACACTGGCGATTTTGCAGGTTTGCCCACTTACAAAGCATGTAGAAGTCTGTAATTTTTAATTAATGCAAATTAATTATTTAAAAATCATACAATGTGATTTTCTGGATTTTTTTCACAGTTGAAGTGTACCTATAATAAAAATTACAGACCTCTACATGCTTTGTAAGTAGGAAAACCTGCAAAATCGGCAGTGTATCAAATACTTGTTCTCCCCACTGTAGTTCTATTCACACTTTGCTGTATACCTACTATAGTTTTCATACCAGACCATGCAGAAGCAATATTCTTCTCAGCCAATTTATTCTCTACATTAGTTTTATACCTTTGTTTAGCTTTTAAGATTTCTGCTTTAACCTCCTTTTTTGCTGCTTCTCTTTCTAAGATCCCTCCTAGACCGTAGGACAGCTTCTTCTTCTGTAAACTCCCTTTAACTGCTTTTGACATCCAAGGTTTATTATTAGGGTAAACTTTAATTTTTTTAGTAGTAATAATCATGCTCTCACAAAAAGTGGCATAAGAGTTTTTTCCGTGTTCCTATGTGTTTTGTCTGTCACTGGAAGCAACTGAGGCAGTCAGTGCGCATTATGTTTTCATCACCTTACAGGATATAAAGTTTATTGTAGCAATATGGGCACTCAGTTCTTGTTGAAATCTCATGATAAAAAAACTCATGATACAAAAGATGAAGCGCTATGCACAGGATATTTAAAACAGTATATTTTTTTCAACTAGATGGCAAATAGAAGACAAAACTATTCTCTGCTCTTCAAATACAAAACAAGTTCGCCTTTATGGACAGTGTTTCTTGAGTAAAGAAAACGCTGTACTTACTCAAACATCAGTTCTTTATTTACCCTTGCATTGCAAACAAGCAGAGATCTCCAAACGGAGGCAGGGTGGCGTTATGAGGTTTGACCGACAGTTTGAGGGCCAATGGAGTTACAAGGTTTAGTCACAACCTCTTTAAAATGCTTTTTATTGCTTAAATATTTGTAAAACCCACATACAGAACTAATCGAAAATGACAAAATATAGAATTACAAGGTTTCGGTCTGACAGTGATGATATATTCTTATTTGTAGCATTTATTTTTACTTATTTTTTGGAATTTTTATCATTTTCCACAGCACACCTGACAACCTGTCACAGCATACTAGTGTGCCGTGGCACAGTGGTTGGGAAACACTGATATAGACCATCAAATCTTGTTTTCTATTCATTGAGAATAGGTCAAAAAAGAGTTAAAGGTTAAATCTGACTGTACAGAGAGAAAGAGAGAGAGAGAGAGAGAGAGAGATGCAGAGACAGAGACAGAGACAGAGACAGATAAGCAAACCAAGGCTTTTTGTCGTTGTTTTAGTTTAATTTCTTGCCCCAGAACTTGCTTTGATCTGCACTCGAACTGATGAATATTTTAGCTGAGGCTGGATGCTCTTTTTTTCTTAGATGAGACTACTCCATCTGTTTGCCAGTGTGTTGTTTAGGTAAAGTCATTTGCATTAGTAAGGTTTAGGTAAGGTCATGTTGTGTTTCAAAACATGGCACTTACTGTAGATGTGCACAGTAATAGTTCACAATCTCAGCAATGTCTCCAATTCCAGTCTCTAAATGTTTGTTTCACCAAATGATCTGACATGCATCAAAACATTGCTATTGTGTCGCTTGAACTGTTGTGTTCTCTGTCTAGATGTGTGTTCAGGATACTAAGGGCAAATACTCTCCCGCTGCGTTGAGCCTGTATTGATCAGTAAGGTGTCTGGTGAAGAGGCCACTGTGCCTCTAGGCTGAGAACCCTGTGGAGTCATCAGTCACAACAGAGGACACAACAGCAAACAGGACACAGTAAGCACCCAAACCCTCTGGAGATGAGTGTCTCGGCTGGGCTGAAAACAACCTGGAGAGATGGAGAATTGCTTGGCACCCTGCATATATGCCAGGCTTCTTGGAGGTGAGTGAAGAGTATGGAGGATAACAAGAAATCAACCAAGGAAAAGTAAAACGTGAATAAGCCATGTAATTAACATCAATCAAATTGAATTATGCTATTTTCTGATAATCATGCACTTTATTTAACTGTAAAATTCAAGGATCAAATGCCACATATGATACGCAGTTATGAATTATTGCCTGCATCTCTCCAGCTGTCATAGAAAAGAAACAAACCCATGACCTTGACTTCATTTGTGCCACACTCTATAGTTTGAGCTGCAGGAATGCTAAATAGAGTGAGTGTGTGCAGTTAAGTATGAAGTATTTATTCTTTTGGCCATAGATGCTTGGGTGTTGTCCCTTAGCAGAAAGTGCACAACACATCAAGCACAAGTTTGTCTCATTGTCTTTCAGCTCCCCTCACTGTTCTCCATCTGATGAGTGAGTTAGACAGTCGAGAACCTGCCACGTCAGTAGCAGTAATGATTTCTGAGTCCCTAGCTTGACCCAGTCTCTCAAGATTACAGTCAGCAGCTTTAGCCAAAGCCGTTTATTCAAGTTCTGCAGGCTGATTTTCAACAGAGCCGGTCCAGTCCTTCAGCTTACCTCAGAACCTTTCACATATACTTGTTTTTATTGTCGCAGCAGGACGTGAATTGCTGGAAACCTCTATATTTTACAATGAGATCTTGAAAATAAAGGGCATTAAATTACTGCTGGTGGCTTAGCGGGAGGTCCTTTAAATGTATTAGGATGCTAGTGTGCAACTGTAGATTACAAAACAGTCTTTGAAGTTGGAATTTTGTTTTTGTTAACTATCAAATTCAATATCTCTGTGAAGCTATGCATTCCTGTGAATAGCTTCCCACTGTGTCAGTGTTTCGATTGTGAAGTATTAATAGCTCTAAAGCCGTAGACAAAGCTAAAGCTAAATTTGAGCAAACTTATAAGTATATGAAAAGGATATAAGTAAAGGTGTGCAGACATAACCTGCTGAAAAAGACTGGTTTATATCTAGTCTCAGACGTTGTCACACACAGACCGTTGGCTGAACATCTGATGCATAAGGTACACAAAATGGAAAACAGTTTGGGAGTTTCGAAGTCGTCATCTGATTGAATTCTACAGGTTTTCTGGGAGACACGTGTGTCGCATTCTTTAGCGCTCCGCCTGGATGTTGCCAAACCCCCTCATGGAAGAAGAAAGCCATCGTGTTTACAACTGTGTCAATGAGCGCTTATCATGATCAAATAAATGCTGTATTTTCAAAAGTTTGTGAAGATTGCAGTGCCATTGTTGCAGTTAAATTGCACAATGTGCTTGAATTAATAATTTACTAGACGCATGCTGATCTGTTATTGTAAGGACATTAACTTATTATTGGGAGATAAGAGGGTCCATGGCTCTACTATTAGAGAAAGCATAACGCTAACTTTTATCACAAGTGTCTTGAAAACCAATCACATTACAGCCTTGACTTCACTGAATTTCGTTCAGAGTTGAGTAGGACTGGTTACATTTGGTGCCGTGACCCGGATGGGAGTGAGGTTTAGGTGGGTGAGTGTAACAGACGTAGGCCAGTAAGAGCTGTGTATCTAAACCTCACTCCCCTGATCTCAAGAGGCGCTCTAGCGGTCTGTAGCATCCTTGTTAGCACACCTGCCTCCCACGAGGGAAACCACGCTCGGAGCAGGTTGAGTAGGACTGGTTACACATGTCGGTCTCTTGGGCGGTCCTTGACCAATGAAAAATACAAAAGAGACTAGGTTTGCACCAAATGTTTTTATGTTGGTATGTTATTGAGGCTAGCTGATTATACTTTACCCTTTCTAGGTAGACTAGCTTAACCAATGTAGCTATGCTAAAACCCATATGAAAGTTCTCAAACCTTATACTACTTTTATGTTTATTTTTAATTTCTATTCTGGTGTCACCATTGCCCTATTCAAGTCCACTCCTGATGTAATACCAAATTTAGCATTTTAATGATTTTTCTGTCAACTGTTTACCATATGTGTTAGAAGTAATGATTAAAAAACTTGCCATTTTAACTCTATTCATTCAAAGTATCATGAGAAAATTGTATCATGAGATCAGTATCGTGTATCGAACCAAATCATGACAGTTTTAAATGGACATTTACAATGTTGCCATCTTGCTCTTTTGCTCTCTTGCTATTCTGCATTTTTGTCAGAATAAAACACACTAAAATGAACGAATGATTAATGACAAACGAACGACAAAATAATGATTGTATTTAATGTACATTTCTGAAAAACGTCTCGGTTACGTATGTAACCCTCGTTCCCTGAAGGAGGGAACGGAGACGTACGTCGGACGTCACCGACGAATTGGGATCACTTCTGGGAGCCCCTATCAGCTTCGAGTGTATAGAGAACGGGCCAATGGCCATTGGCGTGCGAGATTTGCATCTCGCGCTCCGCCCCGCATCGCGGGTATAAAGCGGAAGCGGATGCAGCGCACATTTGTTTTTCACTGAGGAGCCGAACTAGTGACTCGGCCGCTGCAGTGATGGTACAGCAACTGTGGCGACGGGACGTACGTCTCCGTTCCCTCCTTCAGGGAACGAGGGTTACATACGTAACCGAGACGTTCCCCTTCAGTCGGTCACGTTCGACGTACGTCGGACGTCACCGACGAATTGGGATCCCTATGGAAAACGCCACAGTTACTACCACTTCCAGCGCCCAGCGAAAGCCCCTCAGACCCCCGTCTGTTCGGGGCGGGGAACCTACGCAGGGAGAGTCACTGCTGCTGTTCCGCAAGACCCACTCAGCAGAGTATTGGATAACGCTGGGAAAGCGTGCCCCGGGGGGCCGCTGCGGAAGCCACATCCTACACGTAGGGAGGTATCATGTGGAATATACATGTATGGACTGGCCGTGGGCAGTACAACATACGGAAGTCCCAGGGGTGGCCCCGGCCAATGCAGGCGGGAGACTACACCGCACAGAGACGGCAGAGCGAGCTCTGCCAAGGGAAAGACACGGGCTCGCCGTAGGGAGCCGTACCGTGGAAGAATACACATATGGGACCGCCGTAGGGGTCACAACATATGGATACCCAGCCTAACACAAGTTCCACCAATGCATACGAGTGTTAGACCTGGCGTCGGACGCTCCGCCACGTCTGACTGCCACGGGTTGCGGAGGACTCAACAGGGTTCGCCGTGCTGGGGAACTCGACTGGAGCATATCAGCGCACGTATCCGGTCCATGAGGAGGGGAATGGCGCAGCAAGCCGACACTAGAACGGGCACTTCGGTGTTACCGGCTATTTGAAGCGAGCACACGGGAAGAAACCGGCTCTACACGGAGGCTATAGAATCTAGCGAACGTGTTAGGTGTCGCCCAGCCCGCAGCTCTACATATATCTGTCAGCGAGGCGCCGTGTGCCAGCGCCCAGGAAGAGGCCACACTCCTAGTGGAGTGGGCCCTCAACCCAAGCGGGCAGGGCACGCCTTGGGTTTCATACGCCAAGGCGATGGCATCCACTATCCAGTGAGCCATCCTCTGCTTGGAGACAGCCTTTCCCTTCTGCTGGCCTCCGTAACAGATGAAGAGCTGTTCTGAGGTCCTGAAGCTTTGCGTTCTGTCCACGTAAGTCCGCAGAGCGCGAACGGGACAGAGAAAAGCCAGGGCTGGGTCTGCCTCCTCCGAAGGCAGCGCTTGCAGGTTCACCACCTGGTCCCGAAAGGGAGTGGTGGGAACCTTGGGCACATATCCGGGCCGGGGTCTCAGGATTACCTGAGAGTTACCCGCCCCGAATTCCAGGCACGATTCGTCGACCGAAAATGCCTGCAGGTCCCCTACCCTCTTGATGGAAGCCAATGCAGTCAGGAGTACTGTCTTCCAGGACAGGATTTTTAACTCTACTGACTGCAAAGGCTCAAAGGGAGCCCTCTGTAATGCGGTTAGCACCAGGGGCAAGTCCCAAGAGGGTATAGAGTGAGGGCGAGGCGGATTTAATCTCCTCGCCCCCCTCAGGAACCTGACGACCAGATCGTGCTTTCCTAGGGACTTACCTTCGACCATGCTGTGATTTGCGGCGATAGCGGCAACATACACTTTGAGGGTGGAGGGAGACAGCCTTCGCTCCAACCCTTCTTGCAGGAAGGAAAGCACAGAGCCGATCGAACATCTTCGGGGGTCTTCTCGACGAGAAGAACACCACTCGACGAACAGGTTCCACTTCAACGCGTAGAGGTGCCTCGTAGAGGGGGCTCTGGCGGAAGTGATGGTGTCTACCACAGCCTGTGGTAGGCCACCTAGAACCTCCGCGTCCCGTCCAGGGACCAGACATGGAGTTTCCAGAGGTCCGGACGCGGGTGCCACAGGGTGCCCCGTCTCTGAGTCAGGAGGTCCTTCCTCAGAGGAATGGGCCAAGGAGGTGCTGTCGCGAGGAGCACTAGTTCCGGGAACCAGGTCCGGTTGGGCCAGTATGGCGCAACTAGCAAGACCTGCTCCTCGTCCTCCCTGACCTTGCACAGTGTCTGCGCAAGAAGGCTCACTGGGGGAAACGCATATTTGCGTAGGCCCCGGGGCCAGCTGTGTGCCAGCGCATCCGAGCCGAGGGTCCCCCCGGTCAGGGAATAGAACAACTGGCAGTGAGACGTGTCCGGGGCGGCAAACAGGTCTACCTGTGCGGTCCCGAAGCGACTCCAGATCAGCTGGACCACCTGGGGATGGAGTCTCCACTCTCCTGGGAGCACTTGCTGTCGTGAGAGCTCGTCGGCTGCACGATTGAGCAGGCCCGGGATATGAATGGCACGAAGCGACCTCAGATGCTTCTGACTCCAGAGGAGGAGATGGCGGGCGAGTTGTGACATGCGGCGGGAGCGTAGACCACCCTGTTTGTTGATGTACGCAACGGCCGCAGTGTTGTCCGTACGGACCAGAACGTGCTTGCCTCGTAGCGGCCCTTTGAGGCGGCCCAGCGCAAGACGAACTGCTAACAACTCGAGGCAATTGATATGCCATTGCAGTTGAGGCCCCGTCCACAGACCCGAAACTGCAAGCCCGTTGTACGTGGCCCCCCAGCCGGTGGATGAGGCATCCGTGGAGACCACAGCATGCCTGGACACTTGTTCTAGGGGAACTCCTGCCCGTAGGAACGAAGGGTCCAACCACGGACTGAAGGTTTGGCGACACTTCGGTGTTACTGAGACACGGAATGAGCCGCTCTGCCACGCCCATCTCGGGACTCGGTCGTGTAGCCAGTGTTGAAGCGGCCTCATATGAAGCAATCCGAGCGGCGTCACTGCGGCTGCGGATGCCATATGCCCCAGGAGCCTCTGAAAATGTTTCAGTGGTACCGCTGTCCTGCATTTGAACGAATTCAAGCAGTTCAACACCGACTGGACGCGCTGCTCTGTGAGTCGCGCTGTCAGATTGACCGAGTCCAACTCCATACCGAGAAAAGAGATCCTCTGCACGGGGCAGAGTTTGCTCTTTTCCCAGTTGACCTGAAGTCCCAACAGGCTGAGGTGACTGAGCACCATGTCCCTGTGTTCGCACAACTGTGCCTTCGACTGAGCCAGAATCAGCCAGTCGTCGAGGTAGTTGAGAATGCGAACACCACGCTCTCTCATGGGAGCAATGGCCGCCTCCGCGACCTTCGTGAAGACGCGGGGCGACAGGGACAGCCCGAAGGGTAGGACTCTGTACTGATATGCCCGTCCCTCGAACGCAAAGCGTAGGAACGGTCTGTGTCGGGGGAGAATCGAGACATGAAAGTACGCGTCCTTCAGGTCGATCGCTGCAAACCAATCTTGGGGACGGATGCACCTGAAGATGCGTTTCTGCGTTAGCATTCTGAACGGCAGCCTGTGAAGGGACCGATTCAAGAACCGCAGGTCCAAGATTGGCCGTAACCCGCCGCCTTTCTTGGGTACAATGAAGTACGGGCTGTAGAAGCCTGTCTTCATATCGGCTGGAGGGACCGGCTCTATCGCGTCCTTCGCCAGTAGGACTGCGATCTCCGCCCGTAGCACGGGGGCGTCCTCCTTCGACACGGAGGTGAAGTGAACGCCCCTGAACTTGGGGGGCCGCCGAGCGAACTGAATCGCATAGCCGAGTCTGATAGTACGGATGAGCCAGCGGGACGGGCTGGGGAGCGCTAACCAGGCTCCCAGCGACCGAACCAGCGGGACCAACGGCACCACAGACGTACCCGCAGCGGGGCAGCGCAGCGGAGTGCAGGGACCCGACTCGGACGGCATCGCGGCCCGAAGTGGGGTCTGAGTGCGCAATGCAACACTTACCTGCTTCCGCTGAGGGGGTGCACGAGTGTGCGGAGGCCTCTTGTGTGCGTCCTGGACACAGCCAGCACCCCCTGCTGGCGATAAGAGAGGCACCGGAGGGTGACAAGGCATGGGAGCGTCGTACACCGCCAAGCGCGCTCTCTTGGCACCCAGAGATTTTAGAAACAGCTCTTTTTTTTGAAGTTTTGGGTACCACTGGCCCGAAGGCCAGTGGCGGAACAGAAACCAAACAAGAACATAAAATTCTCTCCCGGCCCTCCAGCGGGAGAAGGAGCGGTGCTGTCACCACCTCCTGAAGAGCTGTCTCCTCCATCTCTGGGTGGCCCGTCTCAGGGTCTCTTACGACGACGCTTGCCACCTGGTTTGGCAGCGGCCTGAGCGGGCTGGACGGCCTTCCCGCGGCCGGCTCCACGCCGTTGCCCTGGTGGAGGCTGCTGCTGGGCTGGGGCGGGAGCGGGGGCGGCGGCGGGCGGCCGCCCTCGGCGACGAGCAGGCGGAGGAGCTGCGGCCGGCGGCTGGGCAGCAGCTGACCGCCGGGGCAGGATGTGTTTGATGGCCTCCGTCTGCTTCTGGACAGTCGAGAACTGCTGGGCAAAGCTCTCGACCGCGTCGCCGAACAGCCCAACCTGGGAAATGGGGGAGTCCAGGAACCGATACTTATCAGTCTCCCTCATATCGGCCAGGTTGAGCCAGAGATGTCGCTCCTGGACCACAAGAGTGGACATCGCCTGACCAATGGAACGGGCGGTGACTTTCGTCGCCCGGAGGGCGAGGTCCGTCGCCGTCCGGAGCTCCCGGAGGAGCTCTGGGTCAGGTCTACCCTCGTGCATGTCCATGAGTGCCTGGGCCTGGTGCACCTGGAGCAACGCCATGGCATGCAAGGCGGACGCAGCCTGTCCACAAGCCTTGTAAGCCTTCCCAGTTAGACTGGAGGAGAACTTACAGGCCTTGGATGGGTGGCGTGGGTCTCCGCGCCAGGTGGAAGCGGACGCCGGACACAGTTGCATCGCGACCGCCCGTTCCACCGGCGGGATCCCCACGTACCCCTTGGCTGGCCCGCCGTCGAGAGTAGTGAGGAGGGAGGAGCTACTCGGCCGGTTTCTGGCAGAAAAAGGTGCCGTCCACGACCTTGTGAGCTCCTCATGCACTTCCGGGAAGAAGGGCACCGGGGCGGGACGCTGAGAACCAGCGCGAGCCGCCCCGAGAAACCAATCATCCAGCCTAGAAGGCTCGGGACACGGTGGAGGGTTCCACACGAGCCCGACCTTTTCGGCGGCCCGGGAAAGCATAGCCGTCAGCTCGGGGTCCGTCTCGGACAACGCCACTCTCCCAGAGGGAGGCAACGCAGCCGGGTCTTCATCCCCCGAGGACTGAAACTCCCCCTCCGATGCAGCGATCGACATCCTATCCTCTGCTGGAGCTCCAAAGGTCACCGTTGGACCACCTCGAGAGGGGCCAGCGACTTCCTCCGAAAGCTCAACCGGCTGCGGCACTACAGAGGGTTTAGGGGCCCACGGAGGCTGGCTCGGCGGGTGTGCCCTAAACGTGATCCTCAGGTCACCCTGGCTATTCGCCGAAGTAGGTCTATCCTGCTGGGCAGGGATAGCACTAGATCGGGGCATAGGTAAGGGGACTCCACCCTCCCGAAGGTAGGCGAGTCTCGACCTTAGCGCCGAGATAGTCATGTTCCCGCAATGGGAACACGAACTATCCACAAACGCTGCCTCGGCATGTTGAATACCCAGACATGTCAGGCAGCGATTGTGACCGTCAGCTGGTGACAGGGAACGACCGCATCCAGAAACGCACGGGTGGAATGACATCTTGAAAAAGACGCAATTTCACACCCGTGTTGCTCTTTTAGAAGAAGCTCTTAACGTGCCGAAGCACCCAGGAACAACCGCGGCAAACACAGGGGATAGTGCAGCCTGTGTTTGCACTCACCGTGGAACGCCCCCACCGAACCAACCGGGATGCTGTAAAAACAGCAGTTTGTTTCACCGATTTCGGTGAGCTCGCGGTTGTCACTGCACGTGCCTTCTCTCCCAGCACAAAAGCCTCTTCTCTGCTCTCTCTCTCTCTCTCTGCTGACGCAGGAACAGTCTTCCATGAAGCTTGTTTGGCTCCGAAGTGAATGACAAATGTGCGCTGCATCCGCTTCCGCTTTATACCCGCGATGCGGGGCGGAGCGCGAGATGCAAATCTCGCACGCCAATGGCCATTGGCCCGTTCTCTATACACTCGAAGCTGATAGGGGCTCCCAGAAGTGATCCCAATTCGTCGGTGACGTCCGACGTACGTCGAACGTGACCGACTGAAGGGGAACTATGACTAAAACAAAACATTGTGCAATTAATACTGTTAAATAAGCTTAAGCTATTTTTTTCCACAGTGTGTCTCTATGCTGTGACAGCCAACACACAAGACATCATCCCAAGGAGAACTGAGCCACTGCTCTTGCTCTGACCGCCTCAGAAAAGCATGAGCCTGCACAAAACTGAGATGAATAACAATTAAGCAATTACCAGCAAAAATCAGTATTTGGCACCACAAAGCTGTTTGTTCAGATGTGAGCTGTATGTACCTGTGCGGTGATGTGGGCAGTTACCTGGTATTGTTTTCCCTTGTAATAATTTTTGTCTATCTATCTCCAAAGGTCCCTGGGCATCATGGCAGAGTGCAAACGTGCGCCATTAGCAGCATGAAGGCAAGGTCATCCCATCAACAGGAGGAAGAACACACTGAGGTAAAAATCAGGAAATAGAGAAATTAAAAACATTTTATCTTAATTTACATGCTGAGGTAACAGACGCTTTGATGCACATTGTCAAACGGCATGTTTGCCACAGAGTGCTGCATATATTATAATTTATGAATGTCTCTCACTTGTTATTCTATTCCCTAGCCCCTCCATGCATGTCAAAAGAAAGAAATGAAAGCAGACAGGAAGGGAGAAAGAACAAAAATTGGTTAACAGCAAGAGGTCACACTGTTATTGTATTAAAACTTTATGATGACAGGGGCTCTGCAGGTCTAAACATGGAGAATGACACCAGACCTAATGCCTGAAACAATGTGTTTTATGCAAGATTACAAGCCTAAAGGCTGAAACCAAAAATGGTGTTTGACAAGGCACAGCATTTGGACTTCAACGTTTAATTCATGGAGCAATGCCATAGGAAACCAGAAAGACTTGAGGAAAATTTAGTGTCTGCAGGGTCCTTTAAATTACATTGTTGACAACTGGAACATTATGTCCACTCCACAGTACACTCTAAATCTGGAAGACAGTCAACTACTCACACTCGCACATGTTTACCTGAGCCAAGGCAGTTCACTTTTTAAGGCAGTCAGTCTGTTCATCATCTCAAAGACAAAACAATTCATTATGCATTACGTTTAATTGGTAAATCAAAACAGGCAATGCCATCTGAATATTTTAAGTCAAAAAGTTGTTATATTACAGCAGAAAATATATATAATGGACAAACCTGCAGTGTTCAATGAAGTGACTACTGAAATACAACATTAGGGAAATTAAAGACTAATGGTGGAAGCATAACACAAACAGAGGACTGAAAAAATGACATAAAGCTTTATTAGCTCTTCTAAATAAACCCAAACTATTTGTCTAACAGGCCAAATATGAGGATATTGATTTTAATCTATATGCAATTATATAGACGCCCGCAGGGCAGGCCAGATTATTAAAATGAACTTGATCATATCATATTAGATGCAGTCCATTGACATATTTTGCATAGGCATATTTTCCAAAACACCTGTAAATACAGTGTACCTATTCAGAACTGGCTCTGTCTCCCATATGGAAAAGTTTTGTTAAAAACATCTGTGATTCTTATATGTTCCAACAGAATACTGTAAGGATCATATATGCTGCATAAACCACATATACAAATTGCACAATATAAATTTATTTTTAATCATATATGTCCTACACTGTAAAAAAAATATGCAGGAGGTTAGTATATTTTACTTTAGTATATTAGTTAGCAAGTAAAATATATAAAATGGGTACACCCTTACACAAAGAAAATATATTTCCTTTTATATATATATATATATATATATATAAATGATTTAACAGTATATTGAAAATATACAGAATAAATATATTACAATATATTGAATAATACATGAGGAATTGCCACTTTTCATATATTGAAAAATGTGTCAATATATTTACTTATATATCATAATGTATGTAATTTTATATTCAGTAATACACTTCATAGCATATAGATACATGCGATAAGATATGGTACTGCAATATATATATATTGCAGTACCATATCTTATCACATGTATCTACACTCACCTAAAGGATTATTAGGAACACCTGTTCAATTTCTCATTAATGCAATTATCTAATCAACCAATCACATGGCAGTTGCTTCAATGCATTTAGGGGTGTGGTCCTGGTCAAGACAATCTCCTGAACTCCAAACTGAATGTCAGAATGGGAAAGAAAGGTGATTTAAGCAATTTTGAGCGTGGCATGGTTGTTGGTGCCAGACGGGCCGGTCTGAGTATTTCACAATCTGCTCAGTTACTGGGATTTTCACGCACAACCATTTCTAGAGTTTACAAAGAATGGTGTGAAAAGGGAAAAACATCCAGTATGCGGCAGTCCTGTGGGCGAAAATGCCTTGTTGATGCTAGAGGTCAGAGGAGAATGGGCCGACTGATTCAAGCTGATAGAAGAGCAACTTTGACTGAAATAACCACTCGTTACAACCGAGGTATGCAGCAAAGCATTTGTGAAGCCACAACACGCACAACCTTGAGGCGGATGGGCTACAACAGCAGAAGACCCCACCGGGTACCACTCATCTCCACTACAAATAGGAAAAAGAGGCTACAATTTGCACGAGCTCACCAAAATTGGACAGTTGAAGACTGGAAAAATGTTGCCTGGTCTGATGAGTCTCGATTTCTGTTGAGACATTCAGTTGGTAGAGTCAGAATTTGGCGTAAACAGAATGAGAACATGGATCCATCATGCCTTGTTACCACTGTGCAGGCTGGTGCTGGTGGTGGTGGTGTAATGGTGTGGGGGATGTTTTCTTGGCAAACTTTAGGCCCTTTAGTGCCAATTGGGCATCGTTTAAATGCCACGGCCTACCTGAGCATTGTTTCTGACCATGTCCATCCCTTTATGACCACCATGTACCCATCCTCTGATGGCTACTTCCAGCAGGATAATGCACCATGTCACAAAGCTCAAATCATTTCAAATTGGTTTCTTGAACATGACAATGAGTTCACTGTACTAAAATGGCCCCCACAGTCACCAGATCTCAACCCAATAGAGCATCTTTGGGATGTGGTGGAACGGGAGCTTCGTGCCCTGGATGTGCATCCCACAAATCTCCATCAACTGCAAGATGCTATCCTATCAATATGGGCCAACATTTCTAAAGAATGCTTTCAGCACCTTGTTGAATCAATGCCACGTAGAATTAAGGCAGTTCTGAAGGCGAAATGGGGTCAAACACAGTATTAGTATGGTGTTCCTAATAATCTTTTAGGTGAGTGTATATGCTACATGTATCTATATTACTGTACTGAAAAGTGCACAGCCATTACTTTTTAATAAAAGTAACATAGCTTTAATGGTGTTTGGCCAATCGTCAACCTCACCACAGGCTCTGCTCTTCAGCACAATGGTAACCCCAAAAACGTCTCAGTTACGTATGTAACCCTCGTTCCCTGAAGGAGGGAAAGGAGACGTACGTCGGAACTGACCGACAAATTGGGGATCATTTTCAGAGACCAATCTACTATAATAATTACCAATAACGTTGGCATGCGGTCCATGCACCGCCCCGCAAGGCGGGTATAAATACGGAAGTGAAATACCGCATCCTCGCTTTTCCAACTGAGGAGCCGAAAAAGTGACTCTGCCCTTCAGCGGAAGCACAGCACCTGGCGATGGGACGTACGTCTCCGTTCCCTCCTTCAGGGAACGAGGGTTACATACGTAACCGAGACGTTCCCTTTCAGTCGGTCACGTTCGACGTACGTCGGAACTGACCGAAGAATTGGGGATCCCTACCAACACGCCACGGAGGCTGGCCCTTCCAGCACCCTGCTTGAGCTCGCTGGAGTGCTCCTAGGTTGGAGCAGGAGTCAGGGCTCCAAGCAGGGAAGGTCCGTCACTGCTGTTTCTGCAAGACCCACTCAGTGTGACTATTGGATAATGCTGGGAAAGCGTGCCCATCTCAGGGAGATGGAACGCTGCGGAGCCACGTCCTCCAGGGGAGGAGAGGTGGAATACTCATAAGGACTAACCTAGCAGGGTAGTGCAACATATGGCACTCTCTGGGGTGGATCCAACCTGGTCCCAGGGGGGAAAGAACACCACCAGAGACGACAGAGCGGGCTCTGTCAAGGGAAAGACACAGGGCTAGCCGAGTAGGGTAGCAGGTACCGTGGAGAATACACATATGGGGTCGCTGAAGGGACCACTACATATGGAACCCAGCCTACACACACGTTCCACAAGCATACGGGTGCAGGCCTGGCGCCAGACGGCCGCAACGTCTGACACCGCAGGGGTGACGGAGGAGCTCGACAGGGTTAGCCATTTCTGGGGAACACAACTGGAGACAATAGATGCACGTATCCGGCCCAGCGGGCAGGAGTGGCGTTGCAAGCCGACACAAGAACGGGCACTTCGCGCCTACCGGCCACTGGGGGAGAGTACACGGGAAGAAACCGGCTCTACACGGAGGCTATAAAATCTAGTGAACGTGTTAGGTGTCGCCCAGCCCGCAGCTCTACATATATCTGTCAGCGAGGCACCTTGAGCCAGCGCCCAGGAGAAAACCACACTCCTGGTTGAGTGTGCTCGCAACCCGAACGGGCAAGGCACGTCTTGCGATTGGTACGCTAAGACGAGAGCATCCACTATCCAGTGGGCTAACCTCTGCTTGGAGACAGCCTTTCCCTTCTGCTGGCCTCCATTACAGACGAAGAGCTGCTCTGAGGTCCTAAAGCTTTGAGTCCGGTCAACGTAAGCGCGAAGACCGCGGACGGGACATAACAAAGCCAGGGCTGGGTCTGCCTCCTCTGAGGGCAGCGCTTGCAGCTTGAAAAGCATATAGTGAGACCAGCTACCTAGATAGCAAGCAATCATTGAAACAACATTGAGAATAAAGATATATATATAGATAGATAGATAGATAGATAGATATATATATATATATATCATATAGGATTATTTTTAAAAGTAAAAGTGGGACAGAAAAGGACAAAAGCACTACAAACATTAAAAATATCATTAGTTTCAGAAGTCTGATGTCATTATAACTACAAGTGGTCCAACGGTTCATGTTTTAACCTCCCAGACAGCAACATAGTGTCGTCCCAGATCCGGCCCACATCTGGTTCATGTTGAATCCACATGTACCAGATGTGGCCCGGATCTGGGCCTACACTGTTACTGTCTGGGCTGGCTACTGCCTCTTTTACTTTGGGTTCTCTAATCTGAAAAAGGAAGCATGATGCCACTTAGAGCATCAATTCAGTCATTATACATACAGTCACATTCAAGAATGTTAATAGGCTAAACACAATGCTCAACACAAAAATATTCTAGCTGATTATAGTATCGTTAAATTCAGTTTATTTAATCTACTCATCTAAAATCTATTAATGCTTCAACATCAAATGGAAGTGCCATGGCAGGTGTGTCCAATTTTTCCAGCCAAGTTTATCTCCAGTCCAAATTAAACACACCTTAAACAGCTAATTAAGGATCATTGAAAACGTGAAAACCAAAAATGTCTAACCAACATGCACTACTTCAAGTCAGCCACCAATCTGCTTCTTGTAGTGACGCTCACGCTGTATTTGCGTACTTGATCACAGCTGAAGTGAAATAAATGCAATATTTGTCAAATACACATATATTTCAGAGTCATTCTCATTCATTACTTTATGTACTGCTTAATACAGCATATGTTTGTACAAGAATAAAGTTTAACATAAGCCTATACTATTCAAATACCAATGAAGTGGGGTCTATGTTTTTTATTGAAACAAGTTTTATTTTGATAAACATGACACAATATAGCATTGCAACTACCAGTGTTGGGCAAGCTACTCTGAAACTGTAGCTTTACAAGCTACAAGCTACTTGTAAGTTAAAGTAGTTAAGTTATATTCAAGCTATCCTTTTGAAAAAGTAGTTAGCTACACTACAAGTTACTATCAAAAAGTAGCTAGCTACATTGAAACTTTTTTCTTTTTTTTCTTTTTACAATGACATTGTTACAAATAACTGAATAATTGTTAATGAAGAATGTTATAATATTTGGGATTTAAAACAACATAATGCAATGTAATTATGATTTCAAAGAGTATAGGGTGAATTCAGGTTGATTGGGACACTTTTTTTCCCACTCATTTCAATGGCAAAAACTGTCAGAATCATTTGATTTTGTAAACTATCCCATACACACAATACTCAAATATAGCTGTGCCAAGGGTGGCGTGGTTTAGTGAGGTCTGTGACGGGAGAGAGAGTTGGGAAACGAGCGTGGCATAAGTGGGTTAAGTGCAAATGATGAACACCTGTGTCTTGTTCCAGTAATGGGCATGGAGAGACCGGATAAAAGCCACCTGGAAGAGGACATGCGGGGGAAAGAGACTGACTGCAGACTCGTGGCACAGAGGGACTAAGGAAGCTCTGGAGAGCACTTGCTGAAAGAAATACAAACTTACTGAGCTGTTGTTTATGTTTTGTTTGAGTTGTTTATTTTTTTATAATTAATACCACGAGTCTCAGTCAAGCCGACCCTGTCTTCTTCCTTCCTTTCCTATACCGAACTTTGCTACAATAGCCTATATCTCAAACTGGCTGTCAAAGTGCAAAATGGCTACACATTTAACATCAGTGCAAGAACAAAATGTATGCAACTTAAATTAAATACTCAGGAGTCAGGATTAGTCTAAAAATGCAGGTTAAACTCACAGCACATGCAGTGATGGAGTGCAGCATTTTGAACAGAAACGCTCTGAGACGCCAGTCATGAGCTGCTCGCGTGAACAGTGCGCATTGCTTGACTATTTCTTTTCGTTTCTAATTGTTTCGTTTAAAAGTGGACATTTCAAGCTTTCTATACACACATTTCTCATGTCTGTAAGGCAAGTAGCCTTCTGAGTTTTGGTGTATTTATGAGACGCGCTCCAGTTCATGTGCAATGCAAGTGATCGCTCCGGCACCTCCATGTCACGATTATTGTCTGCTATAGTCTATTTGCTTCTTATTTATTAAATCCAGGCAATTGGCTGATGAAACATTGATTAAAATTAAGATACAAATTATACAAAATGAAATTCACTTTAAAGAAAGGCTTTCTACAAAACAAAACTTAATGAAGTGGTCAAAATCATTTCTGACCCTATGTCTTTGACATATATTACGCATTTTTGCACTTTTCATAATCAATATAGCCTAGATGAAATTTTAAAATAACATTATAATATTTAAACATAAATATGAAACAAAATACATTGTTTAATGGCTACAACAAGTATAGTAGGCTACAGTACAGATACATTTCATGTCTGAGCGGGATTTGAGCGAACGTTGTTTTACCAGTGAGCGGTTCATGAGTGGAGCGCGCCTGCATAGAGCGCATTATTGAGCTGAGCATCTGTCACACCGCTCCGCTTCATTCATTACAGGCTCGTTCTCGTCAGAACCAAAAACGGAATGTAGCTTTTGGTCGCGCTACACCGCTACTTGCTGGATAAAGTAGTTAGCTACTAAAAAAGCTACACTGTTTTAAAAGTAACAGAGCTACTGATAAGCTACTAAAAAATGTAGTTAAGCTAGTAGCATCGCTACTTGTAGCTCACTACTGCCCAACACTGGCGACTACATGAAAAGAGCTTTTACTGTTATAAAAATACAGATTTGTGAGCATTAGTGGAACTGAAGGTGTCGGAATAAACACGTGATCGTTGTCATGCGGTGAATCCGGCCAATCGTGGAACAGCTGTGCCGTCATCAGAGCTTGTGCAGCCGCTCTCGAGAAGCTGCGCCGCCTGAGTCCTCCTTCTGCTCTCGGGGTACTTTGATGCCATACGTCATAGTGATGTGGCGTCGGCACTGTCTCAAGTCGGATAAAATTTTGGTAACACTTTAGAATAATGGTCCGTCATTAATAAGTAACTATGCAGGAAGTAATGCAGGACTAATGAGTAATACTACATTAACACTTAAGCTACTACTATTAACTAATATAGAAACAAGCTTAACTAATCAGTAAGTAATATCAAATTTAGGAGATAGTTCCTTATTAGGTAATCAATAATTACTTAATGAGATTAGCCTCATTAATAACTATTAACTAACTGACAAATTATAAAGAACATTATTGTGTGTCTGAGACTTAATCAATCATATTTTTTACTCTGAATATAGTCATAAAATGCATCACTAATTACTCAAGTGTTACCTAGTCACTATGCAGGAACTACTAGTGATCTGGACCATTATTTTACTAGTAGTCCTTGAAGAGTGACTAGGTACTTGAGTAATTAGTGATGAATTTTATGACCATGTTCCGAGTAAAAAAAGACAACCTTCAAAAACTACTAGTGATCTGGACCATTATTTTAAAGTGAAAAACATCTTTTTCCACTTTAAAATAATGGTCCAGGTCACTAGTAGTTCCTGCATAGTAGGTGAGTAGGTAACACTTGAGTAATTAGTGATGCATTTTATGGCCATGTTGAGAGTAAAAAAAAAAAAAACAGACAATTGCTCACATCTCAGACACATTAATGTTGTGATTAGTAATTAATTAGTTGTTTTTTTTTAATAATTTGTCATAGTTACCTATTAGTTATTCATGATGCCAATCCCATTTAGTAAATATTGATTACCTAATAAGGAACTATCTTAGTCCTAAATTTGATATTACTTACTGATTAGTTAAGCTTGTTTCTATATTAGTTAATAGTAGTAGCTGAAGTGTTAATGTAGTACTACTCATTAGTCCTGCATTACTTCCTACATAGTTACTTATTAATGACGGACCATTATTCTAAAGTGTTACCAAAATTGTTAACCGGCATGCACTGCTTATCGGTCTGCACAGTCGAACAAGCCTACCCTTGGATGATATTGTGGTCGGCAACTACAAATCATTGTTAGTTAAATGTCAGTGTCTCCACGCATGTGTGCTGTCAGCTTCCATCAAAATTTAAATGCTGATCCAACATACTTTAAGCTTAAGAAACTCTGTTAATAAACCTCGTTTTTCTCTATTCCTCACATGTTGCACCATTTACGTTTAAAGAACTAACTCTTAAATTTTGCATGTCAAAGGAGGGGGAAGGAAACAAGAATGAAAAAAGACAGAGAAGGAAATAGATAAGAGCAGCACCCATAACCATGTGAACCTATTTATTCTTTTTATTTTCTTTTAAACTTTTACGAACTACTGAATCCAGTTTTTTCAAACGAAATCTTTTTTGTTTTGATATGACATCACATCTTACACTTTTCTGAACACTCATAACGGACTTCGGGAATTTAGCAGCATCAGGAAAAAACTTCAGAACATCTACTTGCAACACGTTCTCACTCCCAACTCGTCACATATTGACGCTTGGCCAGGACCCCTCTGCGTCACTTTTTAACGCACAGGGTACCCCTTTAGCGTCATTTTCTGACGTGCAGGGAAGTCCATTGATTTCAGTTGTTTGCCCAATGCGTCAGATAAAGACACATTTAATTCTTTGCATTTGTAAAAGTAGACATGATTTTATGAATATGTATAGGCTACTTTTATATTTTGGAGCAACTAACCCCACTCCTACCCTAAACCTACCCACTTCTCAACAATATAAAACACGTAACAGGCAAATAAAAGTACAGTCACAGGTATTTATTGCAAAAACTGACCAAAAACAGTATAAAAGTATTAACTAATGTTGCATTCCAAGTCTTCTGAAGTCATACGATATCTTCATGTAAAGAACAGAGTTGATCTTAATGTTTTAATCGATGAAATGATGATCCCGCCGCTCCGTGAATGCACACAGTCATATCTCATTTAAAAGATACACACGACTCTTTAGCATAACGCATTCGGTCACGAGACACACGAGAGCCAATGGCTATGTCTCATTTCATTTAATTTCGAAGGCTGCGTTCTCCGGAGGACATGGAGGGTATATGGAGTGTCCTCAATCAGAATTAAACGAGACGTCCTTTGTAGGACACACAGGCAGAAAAGGAAACAGGACGTATCACGTTGCTATGCCAACACGTTCACAGCGTAGTTGCGCTCTCACACCAGTTAAATGAATGACAATTATTTATAACTTGAAAATGACTGAAATGTTTCTTGCCTTGCCAGCAAAGTACTGTTCTAAACGTTTAAAAATCACTAACACTTGTAATCCTGGTTACCACAACTATCTATTGAGGTAATACAACTTTAAAAAAAAACTAAAGCAAGTTCGAAACTACTTACATTTAAACACCACATCTTTGCTTGCATGTATATTTTGACATTTGACATTTTTTCAAATAATACTAAAAAAAATATGATGGTTGTTAACGGCGACACAAAGAATTGTGGGTTATCTGCAGCAGCGAAGGATACACCTCATGCACCCTCCGAATTCCTGTGAAAGAAGGGCGCATTCGGAGTGTCCTGCTTATTTTTCTGAAATGAGACAGCCTTGATGACGCATGCAGCCTTCGAATGCAACCCCTGGAGGATGCAGCCTTCGAAATGAGACACAGCTAATGACATTTTACAATCAAAGCTGACGTAATGACGCAGTTGGTCACGAGACATACGAGAGCCAATGCAATTTCACTATCAAAGCTGACGTAATGTTTCTTCATGCGGCAATTTTTGAATGTGTGCATGATCTTCTGCAGATGGAGACGCTGATCGCTTTTGGGGATTTTCTTCACACAAATCAATTGTTTGGCCTCGAAACACTTGGAATATTTGTACTTTTTGAATAAATTGTGCCTGCAGTCGTATCTGCCTGTTATATCCTGTGTTTTATATCATATAATACACAAATGGTTAGGTTTAGGGATGGGGTTTGGTATAGCGTAAATAAAAAATAAATAAAGTAAATGTAAATAAAATTATGCTGGCTGATTAAATTGAGAATCACACTTCAATATGTCATAATGGTAAAATCATAACCCAATACATAATTTCATCATGACGATAACATTCCCATGCCCAACGTGTCTGTGTATGATGCCAAAGGTTTCTCATTGAAATCAATGGAGCACCCTAGGGATGGGCAAATGAAGCCTCATGAAGCACCGAGGCTTTCCTCTGATTGTTTCGGGAAAAGATTCGAAGCATCAGGAGTGTCGAAAACAGTACAATTTTGTGGCAGGTCAAATTTATAGCAGCCATAAACCCGAGTGCGCAGCGCCATTGTTTTATCTACTAAGCACAAATAAAAGCCTGACAATGCTAAATGTTCAGTTTTCTGATAATATAATTCACATATTAAAGTGTGGCAATAAATTAAATGTAATAATTATAATTATAATAATACCAACAGAGTTGTTTGATGCAAGTAGGCTAAATGGTGCTCTAATTATTTTATACTAATTAACTATATAATAGTTTTTATACCGTTTATATGGCAAACTATATGATCATGTAATATAGGCTATAGGCTTATATATAAAAAATGTTAATAAAAGGACTTCAACTTCCAAAAACCCGTAGAGTTGGTCTGGGTTCAAACATTCCGACACGCAAAGTGAAGCATTCACGTGACTGGAAAGAAAGTGAGGCTTTGTTTTTCATTGATCACATGTTTCTCTGAAAACAATACGCGGTCCGAAACGGAGCTTCATGTGAAATTGCGCTGCGTACTCGATACGTGCTTTGAAGCTTCAGAGTCATAATAACATCACAAGAGCACCCTGTGCGTTGAAAAGTGACGCCGAAGGGTCCTGACCAAGCGTCAATATGTGACGAGTTGGGAGTGAGAACGTGTTGTAACTTTCTGTCCTTTTGTTTGATCTAGAAAGTCATTAATTTCTTCGCAGTATACAAATCTCCAGATGACTGACTCAACTCAAAATCAGAAACTTCTGAAAAACTGTCACTATCACATCTTGATTCATCAACACACTCGTCATCAACATTATCAACAACCTGTAAACCGCTTCCACTTGCCATTTCAATTTCCATATCATTGCTACTGTCAAGTCAGACTAGTGAAAATATAAGAATTTTAAATAAAATATAAACAAATAAAATATAAATAAATGCAAGAGTAGTTTCTCAGCCAATCAGAGCAAAGGGAGCGGAAAATAGGAAACAAAGAGGAAGTCAGTGAGAGGAAGGGGACACGAGCTCTCTGCCGTAATCTGAACAGCGAGACGCGTGCTCTCTAACTCTCTGCCGAAATCTGAACAGTGGGACACGGAGAAAGTGCACAGACATCTAATACATCGTCAAATCACGGAGTGGCAGCCGGTGAAAACTTTAATCATTCGTTTTCTGTGAATGGAGGAAAGTTACGCTGGTGAAGCGGCAGGTGCTATGGCGGCATTTTAATGCCATTAATAACCGAGCGCACAACTGATGTTTGCGCGCGCAGTAAATCACTCCCGCGAAAGAATAACAGATCTACATGCGAGGAAACGGCAGCCCGCGAGCTCCTTTTAAACCCGCGCGCGCACATGGCATCTCCTCTGCGCAAATGAAGCCCTTGCATGCTTGGATACGACTCGCAGCACGCGCGTCATCATTACCCACACTCGCGCTCGATCTTCTATTTTGCTCGCGCGAAAACTTTTTATTTTTGGCAGTCGTGGGGCAGGACTTTACTTATTTCATTGTAACCTGAAATGTCATTGGTTAATTCCGTTTTTCAAGAAGTCAGTTGTGATTGGACGCTTGTTGTAAAACGATTAGACATGGCTTCATCAATGGACCAGATGCAAGTGAGTTAAACTTTATTTACTGACTGATTGATTGCATTATTAATATAATATGTCCTTACCAGATAGATACTATATTAACTTTATTTATTATTTTTATGGAGCTGTAGCTACTGGGGAAAAATGAGAACAAATAGTTATATTTGCTGTAGTTCACTGCTACATTACCACTATACTTCTGCTAAACAGTATCTATGTTTACCCAGCCACAGTTATATCAGTTCAGCAACTTCAGAAATTTGAAAAGTGTCCATTAAAATAGTTGTAACTGAATTATTATTATTATTATTATTATTTTATTTATTTATTATTATTATTATTATTATTATTATTATTATTATTTAATAATATGTTCAGATATGGTCAGGTGTACTCATACTGTGCACAGTATGACTACACCTGAACACATTATTATTATTATTATTATTATTATTATTATTATTATTATTATTTAAAAAACAAACAAACAAACAAACAAACAAAATAAGTAAATGTGTCCTAGATATAAAGATTAATTTCTAAATTGGGTTTCAGAGGGGTATTGATCATTCATGCTGTGTACTGTAACTGCAACCTTTCAACGGGGTAAAGTGCTGAAACCCTTTTATACTGTATTTAATGGAAAATATATTAACCACTCAACTGACAAAGAATGATAACAAAAAGCTTACACAACAACTCTTGCTTACTGATATGAACAAGTGATTTATTTTTCATCCAAAGCCACATGAAGCAATTTTGAATTTAGAATCATAGTTACAACTATTTAATGGACACTTTTCACATTTCTGAAGTTGCTGAACTGATATAACTGTGGCTGGGTAAACAGATACTGTTTAGCGGAAGTATAGTGGTAATGTAGCGGTGAACTACAGCAAATATAACTGTGTGTTCTCATTTTTCCCCAGTAGCTACAGCTCCATAAAAATAATAAAGTTAATATAGTATCTATCTGGTAAGGACATATTATATTAATAATGCAATCAGTCAGTAAATAAAGTTTAACTCACTTGCATCTGGTCCATTGATGAAGCCATATCTAATCTTTTTACAACAGGCGTCCAATCACAACTGACTTCTGGAAAAACGGAATTAACCAATGACATTTCAGGTTACAATGAAATAAGTAAAGTCCCGCCCCACGACTCCCAAAAATAAAAAGTTTTCGCGCTGCGAGTCGTGTCCAAGCACGCAAGGGCTTGATTTGCGCGCAGAGGAGATGCCATGCGCGCGAGCGGGTTTAAAAGGAGCTCGCGGGCTGCCGTTTACTCGCATGTAGATCTGTTATTTTCTCGCGGGAGTGATTTACTGCGCGCGCAAGCATCAGTTGTGCGCTCGGTTATTAATGGCATTAAAATGCCGCCATACTAATCAGTGTTGATGCAGCAAGTCTGTTTGTGTTCAGCACGGAGATATTCCGTGCCTACTTTCTTCAAACTGCTTATGTGACCATTTCGTGCAGAATATAGTTTGTGTAGCAGATATTCAAATCAAATCACCTTTATCTATATAGCGCTTTTTACAATGCCAATTGTTTCAAAGCAGCTTCACAGTGGTAACAGGAAAATAATGCAACAGAATTTGATTCGGCTGTACAGCCACTCTGGTGAAAACAGTGATGTCATCCAGCTCATTTCAATTATCATATAGTGTCAATGCGGGCAGATCAGTAATATAGTTGAAATTTAAGTGTCCCCAACTGAGCAAGCCAAAAGCCAAAGGCGACGGTGGCAAGGAACCAAAACTCCTTCAGGGCCAGAATGGAGAAAAAAACCTTGGGAGAAACCAGGCTCAGTCGGGGTGCCAGTTCTCCTCTGGCCGACGAACAAATAGTGTGTGATTATGATTCTGGCAACATTACAAGTCAGAAGTTATATTAGATCAATAGATATTCGTAGGATTATTCGAAAGATTGGAGTCGTCACGCCGGGGACGGGTTTAATGAGGATGTCGTGTCGATGCGGCATTTACGGGGGGAGTTTAATTGACACTGTCTCTACAGACACTTCAGGGATGCGTTCGTCATGTCCAGGCTAAGGTCCACCATTTGGTCCGGATACGGCCCGGATCCGGCCGACTGCAGTAAACCTCGGGATAAACAGAGAGACTAACATTAGCGTAGATGCCATTCTTCTTATGATGTTACGAGTACATCAGGTGTTATGGGAAGTGTTCCCGGTTCCGGCTGACCTAGTTAATGCAGCCTAAAACAATCATTTAACTGATTTGAGTAATATAAATTAAAAATGTTTTATGTGTATGCCATAGTAAAGAGATGTGTTTTTAGTCTAGATTTAAACTGACAGAGTGTGTCTGCTTCCCGAACAATGCTAGGAAGACTGTTCCAGAGTTTAGGTGCTAAATAGGAAAAGGATCGACCGCCTGCAGTTGATTTTGATATTCTAGATTTTGGACAAGCTGCAGTTTATTTATTAAGTGAGCAGGGCAACCACCCAGTAGAGCACTACAATAATCTAGCCTTGAGGTCATGAACGCATGAACTAACTGTTCAGCATTTTGCATTGAAAGCATGTGCCGTAATTTTATATATATATATATATATATATATATATATATATATATATATATATATATATATATATATTTATTTATTTATTTATTTATTTTTTTTTTTTATTTTATTTTATTTTTTTTAAGATGGTAGAATGCAGTTTTACAGATGTTAGAAACGTGGCTTTCAAATGAGAGATTGGTATCAAAGAGCACACCCAGGTTCCTAACTGACGACGAGGACTTGACAGAGCAGCCATCGAGTGTTAGACAGTATTCTAGGTTACTACTTGTAACCTTGTAAACTTGTAAGTTTTATTTTTTTTTTTTTGTCCAATGATTTAAAAATTCATTTTTTTCTGAATTAAGTTGCAGGAAATTACTAGTCATCCAATTTTTTATATCAGCTATGCATTCCGTTAATCTTGTGAATTGGTAAATTTCGTCAAGGCGTGAAGAAATATACAGCTGAGTATCGTCAGCATAACAATGAAAACTAACGCCATGCTTCCTAATAATATCTCCCAGTGGTAGCATGTACAGGGTGAAAAGCAACGGTCCTAGCACTGAGCCCTGCGGTACTCCATACTGAACTTGTGATCGGTGTGACATCTCTTCATTTACTGCTACAAACTGATAACAGTCAGATAAGTATGATTTACACCATGCCAATGAAATTCCACTAATGCCAACATAATTTGAGTCTATTCAAAAGAATGTTGTGGTCGATAGTATCGAATGCAGTGCTAAGATCGAGTAACACTAACAGAGAGATACAACCACGATCGGATGATAAGAGTAAATCATTTGTAACTCTAATGAGAGCAGTCTCAGTACTATGATACGGTCTAAATCCTGACTGGAAATCCTCACAGATACCATTTCTTTCTAAAAAGGTGCATAATTGTGAGGACACTGCCTTTTCTAGTATTTTTGACAGAAAGGGTAGATTTGAGATTGGCCTGTAATTGACTAATTCTGTAGGATCAAGTTGCGGTTTTTTAATAAATGGTTTAATAATAGCCAACTTAAAAGTTTTCGGTACATATCCTAATGTCAAGGATGAATTAATGATATTAAGAAGAGGATCTATGACCTCTGGAAGCATCTCTTTTAGTAGCTTAGTCGGTATAGGGTCGAGCATACATGTTGTTGATTTTGATGATTTAACGAGTTTAGCCAATTCTTCTCCTATAGCAGTGAATGAATGTAATTTTTCCTCAGTGACACTACAATGCACTGTCTGATGTGATACTGTAGTAGACGGCTGCATGGTTATAATTTTTTTCCTAATATTATCAATCTTACAAGTAAAGAAGTTCATAAAGTCATTACTGCTGTGCTGTTTACAAACATCAGAAGTTGAAGCTTTATCTTTGGTTAATTTAGCCACTGTATCGAATAAATACCTAGGGTTGTGTTTGTTTTCTTCTAAGAGAGTCGAGAAATAAGCAGATCTAGCAGTTTTTAGGGCCTTTCTGTATGCAATCATGCTCTTTCCACGAAATGCGAAAAACTTCCAGTTTTGTTTTCTTCCAGCTGCGCTCCATTTTTCTGGCTGCTGTTTTAAGGGCCCGGGTGTGCTCGTTGTATGACAGCGTTGGACTATTTTCTTTAATCTTCTTTAAGCGCCGGGGCGCAACTGTGTCTAAAGTGCTGGAAAAGAGAGAGTCAATAGTTTCTGTTGCAACATCGAGTTCCTCTAGGCTATCTGGGATGCTGAGGAGATGAAACTGATGAGGAAGATTATTTACAAAGCAATCTTTAGTCGCAGCAGTGATAGTCCTGCCATATTTGAAGCGAGGGTATGGCTTTGCAGCCTTTGCTAAATTAAGTGTACATGATACTAGGCAATGATCTGAGATGTCATCGCTCTGCTGCAGAATTTCAATGGTATCAACATTTATTCCATGTGACAGTATTAGGTCTAAAGTATTATTACGGCGATGAGTGGGTCCTGACACGTGTTGCCTTACTCCAATAGAGTTTAGAATGTCTCTAAATGCCAATCCCAATGCGTCTTTTTCATTGTCTACATGGATATTAAAATCACCAACAATTAGGACTTTATCTGCAGCCAGTACTAACTCTGATAGAAAATCAGCAAATTCTTTGGTAAAGTCTGTATGGTGCCCTGGTGGCCTGTATACAGTAGCCAGCACAAATGTCAAACGGGATTTATCAATTTCACTACATAACGTTACATAAAGCACCAAAACTTCAAAGGAATTATATTTGAAACTAGACTTCTGAGTAATACCGAAGATGATATTATAAATTACAGCAACACCTCCCCCTTTACCTTTCAGACGCAGATCGTGTTTATAACAATCTTGGGGGGTGGACTCATTTAAAGTAATGTAATCGTCAGGTTTTAGCCAGGTTTCTGTCAAACACAGCACATCTAGGTTAGGATCTGTAATCATATCATTAACAATAAGCGCTTTTGAGGAAAGGGATCGAATATTCAGCAGCCCGAGCTTTATCATTTGATCATCTGTATTATATCTGTTGTTTATTTGTTGGACATCAATTAAATTTTTACCGTTGAATGGTTTTGATGGTTTTTTGTATTTACTAATTCGTGGAACAGACACAGTCTCTATGTGATAATATCTAGGTGAAAGAGTCTCTATGTGCTGGGATTTATCTGACTTCTGTGACGTGAGACAGCTAGCAGGCGGTCGGGTAAGCCAGTCCGTCTGCTTCCTGACCTGGGCCCTAGTTAGTCAAGGTTTAGCTCTAAGACTATGTGCCAAATTACTAGAGAGAAGAGCAGCACCATCCCAGGAAGGAAGGAAGGATGGATGCCATCTTTTTTCAACAGGTCAGGTCTGCCCCAAAAGCTTTTCCAATTGTCTATGAACCCTATGTTATTTTGCGGACACCACTTAGACAACCAGCTATTGAGTGATCATAGTCTGCTAAGTATCTCATCACTCCTTCTAACGGGGAGGGGACCAGAGCAAAAAACGTCATCTGCCATCGTACTTGCGAGTTTACACACCTCTTTAATGTTAATTTTGGTGATCTCCGACTGGCGAAGTTGAACATCATTTGTGCCGATGTGAATAATAATCTTAGAGAATTTACGATTAGCATTAGCCAGCACTTTTAAATTTGCTTTGATGTCAGGCGCTCTGGCTCCCGGTAAACATGTGACTATGGTGGCTGGTGTCTCTATTTTCACGTTCCGTGTAATAGAATCGCCAATAATTAGGGCACTTTCAACAGGATTCTCAGTGGGTGCATCACTGAGTGGGGAGAACCTGTTTGATGTTCTAATCGTAACGGAAGAGTGTTTTTTTGATCCGCGACTATGCCGTCTCACCGTCACCCAGTTGCCCTGCTGCACGGGCTCTACAGCCGGAACCGAACAATGTACAGAGTGCACTAAGCTATTCGCATCCAAACCAGTGTCTAAAGCTGTTACATTCTCACTACTCTCAAATAAAGTCTGGATGCGTGTCTCTAATTCTGAAATCTTCTCCGTCAGCCTGACTATCTCCTTACATTTATCACATGTGAAGCCCTGTTCGCCAACGGAGAAAGATATACTAAACATGAAACATGCAGTGCAAGTGACAATGACAGGAGAAGACATGGCTTACCGTATTTGTTTATTAAACAACTGTGGTGAGTTGGATTAATCAACTCAGAAAACAAGAGACCCGAGTGCAGAGATGGCAAGCTAACAGGTTAGCGAAATGCTAATGCGTGATAGTGATTTAGATTAAAAGCTAGCGGTGTCAGATTTAATGTGGTAGGCAATATTAGACAATATATGGTGATGGGTAAGTTATATTTAACGGTTTAAACAACGGAATGATATCAAATAAAGATTTAAAAGCAAGCAAAGCACACACGAGCACAGCAGGCAGCAGGACAAACAGGAGGCAGATATTAATGTTATTGTATTACTGGTGTACTGATTTGTGTATCTTTGTTTGTGTTTGATTTAATCGCGGGATAGAGTTGTGTTAAAAGTATTAATTCTGAAGTTTACATGTGATTAAGCAGAACGTTAAAATAACGTAGCTTATGTGAAATTTTTTTTTTTTTTTTTTTTTTTTTTTTTTCCTCTCTCCCATATACACATTGAAATTTAGTATTCAGGTTAATTTTCTGAATTGTGTATGTTAAAGTTTGTACTCAAAAGGTGTTTAAGCTTGTTGGTAATATCATTTGAGTAATGTATTTCAAAAGAGATAGAAAGAACTGACAACAACACAATGCTTAAGCTTTATTTCAATTGATTTATATATTTTCACCTTTCTCCTTTTTCACCTTTCTTCTGTCAATACTCTTTGAATTTACCAACCTAATTCATTCAATAAAAAGAAGAGTGGAATCCAGTTAAGACTTCCTTTGATGTGTGACTTCCTTTTCAAGTGGGGAAATTGTGCAAGAAAAGAATAAGCTTGAAAGTGAAAAACCTGGAGATCACGCGGGAGAAACCAGTAGGAACTGGAAACCTATGAAACTCAAAGAGGTATCATTTGAAGAATTAAATTCTCCTTCCCTACGTATTTAAGATGGCAGAGCAGGCGATCGGGAAGTCACTCGAGCAGCTGAAAGCAGAAAGGACAGTGGAGAAAAAAGCATTCACGTGACTAGTCAACTCCATAAGCAGAGCCTACAAAGAGATGACAGAAGAGGATCTTCAGGACAGTTTGAGTAAACTCACAAAGCAAGCAGAGAAAGTCATGGAAGCAAATGACGATCAGCAGGCATCATCGCAGAGTTAGAGGCGGATAAGTTAACTGTGTTAAAAGAACAGCAAAAAGCCGACCTTGAGAAAACTGCGGGTGAGTGTGAGTTCAAATTAACTGAAATTAAATGTCTTCAAGAAACTCTCGGACACTGGGCTAGGTATGGAGATATTGAACTGTCCACAGTACTGCATGTTGCCGAAGCTGAGAGTGAACGTGTCGCAGCAGTAGTTCCAGATGGCAATCAAGAAGCATATGACTTCATGCTCAAGCATCTTCAAAGTTTAGCAAGACTGCAAAAGATCTGCACAGCAGGTGGCAGCGGTGCATCCCAGAAGGCGATCAGAAAAACTTCCGCCAAAGGCTGAGAAGTCTCAAGCTCAACATTACCAGATTAGTCTCGAGGAAAGCAGATTTCATCAGGGCAAGACGAGAGGAGGAGGTTGCAGAGAGGATAACACTTCCACGAATAATCCCCAACTACCCCAAAGCATCAATTAAGCTAAAGCCCACATCCCTTCCAAGGTTCATTGGTAACAAACGTGACTTGTATAGGTGGAGGAGAGACTGGGAGGCACTCCAGAAGCAGAGCGAACCTACCAGTTCCAAAGAGGTGAAGAAGATTCAGGTGCTAGACAGTCTCGATGAGAGGATTGTAAGAGATCTCCGGCTCACCACTTATAATACAGCAGAGGACATTTTCTGTGTCTTGGAAAATCGCTATGGTAATGTGACAGCTATTGCAATTGAAATAGTGGAGGACTTGCAAAGAATCCCTGCTATCAAAAGTTACCAGCCACGGAAAGTAGTTGAATTAATTCAAGCAGTAGAAAAGGCACTTGGAGATTTGAGTGATCTCGGAAATACTGGTGCTATTAAAAATCTGTTATTGACGAAGTCAATTGAAGGAAAACTTCCTGAGTCCCTCAAGAAGGAATGGCTTGTCCATGTCTCTGACCAGCAGAGCTCTGTCACACCAGACAACCGGTTTGAAAATCTTTTAGTATTCCTCAAAAAGCAAGAAAGCATTTATGAGCAGCTTGAACAACTAAGGGAGGAGGAACCAAATAGGAAAGAGCTAAGAGCTGAGCCAAGGTGGGCAAGAACAAAATCCACAGAATTAAGCAACGACCAATCAGGGTGTGGTGATGCTAAGCACAAAAGGAAGCTCTACTTCTGCAAACAGTTCCAGTCACTGAAGCTAACAGACAAGAAGGCTGCAGTAGGAAAACTAGGAGCTTGCAAAAGGTGTCTTGAAGTCCACGGGGACCATTCATTCTGCAAATCCAACTTTCTATGCAAAAACCAAAGCTGTGAGGAGGACAGTGTTCCTGAGCATCATTATCACTTATGCCCAAATGCTGAAAGAAAGGAAAACAGTACTATTCAGGAAAAAGGCAAGCTTTGTCATGGAGGACAAAACAGCAGAAAGGGCTACACTAAAGATCAAGAGGACTTACCACCAGATGTAGCACAGCAATGCCGAAGTGTGTTCTCAAACACTGCAGCAAGAGCGTTCAATGTGACGAAAGATCAGCCAAGTCTACTAGCAGAAGGTGGGTTGCTGGAACTGCCCGTGATCATTGATGCTTCTCAGTGTGACAGCTAATGCTGGACAGAAATTTGGGACATTAATTGATTTAGCATCAGACACTAATTACATAATACACCGTGCTGCAAGCCGTCTGAACCTAAAAGGTGAAAGAATTACTCTTGTCATTCATGGAGTCGGCGGAATGAAAATTTGTGTAAAGACCAAGAGGTATCTTCTAAAGGTCAGAGTAAAAACTTCCCAGGGCACTCTCAAGTCACGTCAGTTGGCCTGCTATGGATTAGAAAGCATTGCTGAGATTCACAAAACGGTGCCACCTGAGCGACTACAAAGTTTTTTTCCAGACGTTCCTCTCATTGAACTTGCGAGGCCTAAAGTGGTCGAACTGCTAATAAGTCATCGAGAAGGGCAGCTAGCTCCACCGAGAGTCAGAGTGGTCGGAGACCTCGTACTGTGGGACGGACCGCTGGGAAAGACGGTTGGAGGAGCCCACCCAGAGCTCTTCGAAGAGGTAGCTGTATCAGCCCACAGATCCAAAATGCACTTTGCAAGATCAATGAGAATGGCAGCTGTGAAGTATGAAGAAGTAACAGAGTACCATCCACCAAGTAAGTCAATGGCCAGATTTCAGGAATCAAGCGCTGCAACCAGCATCCGAGACATTCTGGAGTGGTGGAGATAGGATTCCATCGGTGCAGCATGTGAACCTAAATGTGGCGGGTGTCGCTGTGGAAATTGCCAACCGGGTGGAAAAGAAATGACTCTTGCTGAGGAGAGGGAACTTGAAATGGTGAGAGAGGGCCTCACTTATGTCACAGAGGACAACCACAGCAAAGAGGCGCATTGGCACGCCAAATATCCTTGGCAGGAGGATCCAGATTCCTTGCCGAACAATAGGAGAGCAGTTGAGGCTACATTCTTGATGATGGAGAAACAACTATCCAAAGAGCCCGAATGGAAGGCTGCCTACAGTGCTCAAGTGCATGAAATGCTGGACAGAGGGGCTGCAGTAAAGTTATCCGAAGAAACAATCGCTAACTGGAGTGGGCCTGTGTGGTACGTAAGCCATCTTATTGCTCCTAACCCTCACTCAGTCACAACACCAGTGAGGCTTGTTTGGAATAGCAGCCAAAGATTCAGAGGTGTCAGCATGAACGATTTACTAGTAAAAGGTCCTGACTTTCTTAATCCAATACATGCTGTCTTGTTGAGATTCAGAAGCAGAGTGCACGGCGCATTAGGAGGCATCAAGAAGATGTACAATACCATTTGGTTGGAAGACCATGAAATGCACTTGCACAGGTTCCTTTGGCGAGACTTTGAAAACGAGAAGCTAGGGGAATACGCGGTCACAAGAGTCAACATTGGGGACAAACCAGCAGGATGCATTGCGCAGCTGGCAATGTGTGAAACTGCTAATTTGCCGGCATTTTCTCACCTTGAGGAAGAGCGCAGAGTGCTCCATCAAGACAGCTATGTTGACGACATTCTCACGTCCCACAACGACCTCCACAAGCTGAAGTCCATCGTGACAAATGTGGAGTTGATCTTAAAAGCAGGAGGATTTCTTCTCAAGCCATGGGTCTTCTCAGGTCAAAGTGGGAGGGGTGAGTCAGAAGGTGAGCCCTTGGGAACCAAAGAGAAGATCATGGTTCTACCAAACCAACTGCACAATGATGACAACAAAGCACTTGGCCTGGGCTATGATGTGAGAAGACAAGCTCCGTGTGATGACGTCAATTAATTTCTCAAAGAGAAAGAAGAAAATGAGACTCGGTGAGAATTTCTCACAAGAGCAGGTCAGAGCCTAAACACCAAATCCACTAACACGAAGAGAGTTGTTGAGTCAGGTGTCGGGTGTGTATGATCCAGTAGGCCTAGTGACTCCAGCTAAGCAGAAGGGAGCAATTCTGGTCCGCAGAGCTTTCCAAGAGGCAAAGGATGGAAGGGTTCCAGTCAGTGAAACTTGGGACACCGCCCTCTCGAATCATCTCAGAGAAGATGCGGTGAGACTCTTTGAGGAATATGTCCAGCTTGGCCAGATTAAATTCACCAGAGCTATAACTCCCCAAAATTTCAAGGATGAACCTTGGGCGATAACCTTTTCAGATGGAAGCGAAAATGCTTATGGTGTTGTAATGTACCTTAGATGGAACTCTGATCAGGGTCCAATCACCAAACTCGTAGAGTCCAAAGCCAAACTAAATCCTTTAGATCACAAAGGAGATGTTGTCAAAGCAGAGATGTGCGGAGCAGTGTTTGCCTCACAGCTTCGTAAGTACTTTGAGCAGCAAAGCCGAATTCGAGTTGGCAAGTGGTACCAGAGAGAAAGCTATGGGTATAAGACATTCTTTGCTAACAGGATTGGAGAGATCCAAGGAATCACCAAAGCACAAGAATGGTGGTGGATACCAGGTCCACAAAACATAGCCGATGTGATCACTAGGGGGGCTATTCCTCAAGACCTTGGTGAAAATTCAGAGTGGAAAAATGGACCAAAGTTCCTGAGCTTACCAGTAGATGAATGGCCAATCAAGTCAGCTAAGGATCTTGCAGCTACCGCCCGAGAAAGTATCAGCAAGCTTCAAAAGAAGGCATTTGCGGCTGCGCTGACGAGGTCTAAGGTGAAACAAGAAGAACCAACTGAAGTATCAAGGAAAAGTGAAGATTTCATCCAAGTCAAGATAGAACTCAAAAGACCACCTGCAGGATCAACTGTCCAAAACTTATTTGACATGGAGCAGTTCAGTGATCTAATCAGACTAGTTAAGACTGTAGCATGGGTCTAGAGGGCAGGAAAAAAGTTCCTTGGCAAGAATCGAACCCTGAACAACCCAAAGTGGGAGGCAATCTCTTCAACAGGCATCATCTCGGTGAGAGAGAGAGAGAGAGAGAGGATGCCCTGCAAGATATTTTTCTTGCTGCGCAAAAAGGTATAACCTTCCTTAACGACACCAAAGATCTGGTCTTTAAAGATCCAGACTCTGGCCTATTGGTCTGTGGTGGAAGAATGCAGGTTTTTAGAGAAGATCAAGTGAGCTTTCCAATCCTTCCCTACAATGCCTGGGTTTCCACACTGTTAGCCCGAGAATCTCACAAAGAAAGCCACGGAGGATTGGCCGAAACTTTACTGAGAATGAGGAGAAAGGCTTGGGTCATCAGGAGCAGAAGAAAAGCAGCTCAAAAAGTCGTCGACAGCTGTGTTCAGTGCAGGAGGACCAAAGCAAAGAAATGTCAACAAGTGATGGGTGATTTACCTCCAGAGAGATCGCAGCCTGCTGCACCTTTCGAGTTTACTACTGTAGATATTTTTGGACCCTATTTTGTGAAGGATGACGTTAAGAAAAGAGCTTTGATGAAGGTCTGGGGTATTGTCTTTTGCTGTATGTCAAGCAGAGCAATCCACGTAGAGCTGGCCAACACCCAATCGACCGAAAGTTTCTTAATGGCCTTCCAAAGATTCACTGCAGTTAGGGGCTTTCCGAAAAAGATTTATTCAGATCCAGGCACCAATTTCATTGGAGCAAGATCAGTTTTGCAGGAGCTGTACAAATTCCTGGAACATACTGATAAGTCTGCTCTAGAGGAATCGGCAGCACAAAAAGGAACAGAGTGGATGTGGAAAATTCATCCAGCTGATTCTCCTCACAGGAATGGAGCTGCGGAGGCTGCAGTACGCATTGATAAGAGGGCACTCCAAAACTGTGGAGGTGAGTCTACTCTGACTTACAGCGAATTACAGACAGCCCTTCAAATGGCTGGTAATCTCGCTACGAACGACCCATCGATGCCAGAGCGCAAGCCCAGGAGGACTGCATCCAGTATGTAACCCCCAGTTCATTGCTGCTGGGACGAGCATCCCAAAGTGGTGATGTCAAAACATTTGACTTTTCCAGTTACCCATTCAAACGTCTTCAAGCAATGCAGTCAGTGGTGGATAAGTTCTGGAGACATTGCAGCCAACTTGCAGGTCCCAACTTATTCTTAAGGACTAAGTGGAATACCATGCATAGGAACGTTGCAATTGGAGACATTGTTTGGATAGCGGATCAGAATGCACTCAGAGGACAATTTAAACTTGGCAAAGTAATCAGTGTCAATAAAGACAGCAAGGGTGTCGTGAGAAACGTCAATGTTCGAACTTTCCTAGTTACCCTGGTCCTATTACAAAGCCCTTAAAAACAACCAAGAACAAGCCAGTGTCTAAAGGGCGTAAGGATAAGATCCCGAGTACTGTTCTTCACAGAGACATCAGACGACTGGTGGTCCTTCTTCCAATTGAGGAGCAAGAGAGCAAGTAATTTAGGTGGAGCATTCAAACTAGTCTAGAGTATGCCAAAAAGTTTGCCTTCAAAGCATTGCGATTTCTCTTGAATTCAAGGAAAATCGAGTGGGAGGTGTCAAGTCAAACTAGTGAAAATATAAGAATTTTAAATAAAATATAAATGAATAAAATATAAATAAATGCAAGAGTAATTTCTCAGCCAATCAGAGCAAAGGGGGCGTAAAATAGGAAACAGCGGAAGTCAGTGAGAGGAAGCGGACACGAGCTCTCTGCCGTAATCTGAACAGTGGGACACGGAGAAAGTGCACAGACATCTAATACATCGTCAAATCACGGAGTGGCAGCCGGTGAAAACTTAATCATTCGTTTTCTGTGAATGGAGGAAAGTTACGCTGGTGAAGCGGCAGGTGCCTAATCAGTGTTGACGCAGCAAGTCTGTTTGTGTTCGGCACAGAGATATTCCGTGCCTACTTTCTTCAAACTGCTTATGTGACCATTTCGTGCAGAATGTAGTTTGTGTAGCAGATATTAATGTTATTATATTACTGGTCTACTGATTTGTGTATCTTTGTTTGTGTTTGATTTAATCGCAGGATAGAGTGGTGTTAAAAGTATTAATTCTGAAGTTTACATGTGATTAAGCAGATCGTTAAAATAACGTAGCTTATGTGATTTTCATATACATATAGAAATTTAGTATGAAATTTAGTAAATTTAGTATTAATTTTCTGAATTGTGTATGTTAAAGTTTGTACTCAAAAGGTGTTTAAGCTTGTTGATAATATCATTTGAGTAATGTATTTCAAAAGAGATAGAAAGAACTGACAACAACACAATGTTTAATAAGCTTTATTTCAATTAATTTATATATTTGTATTTTTGTTTCTGTTGAAGGGTTTTCACCTTTCTTCTGTCAATACTCTTTGAATTTACCAATCTAATTCATTCAATAAAAAGAAGAGTGGAATCCAGTTAAGACCTCATTTGATGATGTGTGACTTCCTTTTCAAGTGGGGAAATTGTGCAAGAAAAAAAATAAGCTTGACAGAATCACACAAAAGTCCCGCCACGGCCGGATTACCACCACAGACTTCATTTACATTCTCCCAGTTCCCTCTATTCAGGTGGCTGGAGATATAAATATTGCAGTCAACTAGCCTGTTATCAAACACGCATGCCTGCACACAAACGCCGTTTTAACAACGACCCTAATAAAATACAAAGTTTTCCTCTGTTCTGACTGCAGGCAGTGTGCCCACTATACAGTATGCACCCCTGCACATAAGCACTGTTCACACAGATTATCCCGTTGACTCGCTCTCCAGCTCGCGCCGAGAGCGCTCTGAATGTAGAGCACACGCCCACTAAGTGCGCGCCACTACACATATGCGCTGTCCCCACAGTGTCACAAGCACAAACCAGCCGGGCGACCGGGTCCCTATTACAGAGCGGCCCGTCTCCAAACTTAATTTAACCCCTTGCTATGCGGGCTGAGGCCTTGGAGGCCAACCCCGGTATATCAGAATGGGTGTTGAACATAATAATAAAACGAGGTTACTCTCTACAGTTTGCTCACAGACCCCCACGCTTTCACACCGTGGTCGAGACATCGGTGAATAGCTACGTGAGTCACGTGCTTCACACCGAAGTGTAAAAACTGTTTGAAAAAGGAGCTGTGGAAACTGTCCCCTTAGCAATAAACGAGTCAGGCTTTTACAGTCGCTACTTCCTCGTTCCAAAGAAATCCCTAGCACCCCGTACATTTACGAAGTGAATGGATGTAGCCCTTGCCCCCCTGAGACTACGGGGAGTGCGAGTACTGAACTACCTCTACGATTGGCTGGTTATAGCCCAATCAGAGGCGCAGTTTATAACTCACAGGTCCATCTAGAATGTCTGGGTCTCAGGATCAACACTGCAAGAGCGTGCTGTCTCCCAGCCAGAATATTTATTTTCTGGGAACAGTCATGAACTCGATACTCGATGAGAATGCGGCTTACGTCACAGTGCGTGCTCGCCATCTAGTGCCTAGCGGCGGCGTTTTGAAGCTGGCACTTACACTCCTCTCAAACATTCAGAGGATGTTAAGCCTCATGGCCTCAGCATCAGCAGTATCAAACTAGGCCTACTGTATATGCGCCCCATCCAGCGCTGGTTAAAACCCCGCGCACCGGCTCGTGCGTTGTGGTCAGGCCACTTATTCATCAAAGTGAACCACGGCTGTATCAAAGCCCTGGCTCCTTGGAAAGCAGCCGACTGGTACCAGTCTGGCGTGAGTATGGGCACGGTCTCAAAATGGAAAGTGATCTCGACAGATGCATCCAACCTAGGTTGGGGTGCCATGCACGAAGGCAGGCCCATCTCCGGCCTTTGGACAAGCTCGGAGAGGCGGCTGCACATAGACTGTCTAGAGATAAGAGCGGTCGAACTGTCGCTAAAAAATTGCCTCCCATACATATATGGTCACCACGATCTAGTTTGAACGGACAACATGTCAATGGTATCCTATATAAATTGCCAGAGTGGACAATTTTTTCTATGGACTCAGCACAACCTGCGCTCGCTAAGGGCAGCACATGTGCCAGGCATTCTGAACCAGGGCCCGGATATGCTATCCAGAGACAAAATTCCCCCAGGGGACTGGTCTCTTCACCCACAAATGGTTCAGTTAATTGGAGCGTCTTCGGCAAGGCAGAGGTCGATCTCTCTGCCTCAGAAGACAGTGCCCAACATATTTTTCCAAAAGCAGGGATACGCTGGCCCACGACTGGCCCAGCTGCCCGCTGTATGCATTCCCTCCGGTTGCGATGTTACCTCAGGTCATCAAACGGATCAGGGAGAGCAAGTGTGCAGTGCTTTTAATAGCCCCTCTCTGGAAGAACCAATTATGGTTCTCCGAGTTGACTCAGCTGCTAGAAACAGCCCCATGGCCGATACCGCTGAGTAGAGACCTCCTCACGCAGGCGAAGGGGACGATCCCTGTCCCGACTTGTGGGCCCTTCATGTATGGCCCATCAAAGGATGCCCGGGAACCTCCCAAAAGGGGTGCTGAATACTATTTCTGAAGCTAGAGCGCCCTCAACCAGGCGGCTTTACGCTCTAAAATGGTCAGTGTTCTCAAACTGGTGTACAGAGCGGAACCTGGACCCACACTCGTGTGGAATGGCAGAAGTGCTCTCCTTTCTTCAAGAGCTTTTGGACATGGGTTGCTCCCTTTCCACGCTCAAAGTATATGTGGCGACCATAGCAGCGTTTCACGCTCATGTGGCCGGACAGTCACTGGGGAGAAGCGACCTAGTCGTGTACTTCCTCAGAGGAGCTAAGAGGCTGAATCCACTTCGAACCTCATCGGTTCCTATTTGGGACCTTTCCACGGTCCTAGAGGCCATGAAAGGTGCCCCATTTGAGCCACTTCAGTCTGTAAGCCTGAAGCACCTTTCACTCAAAACTGCTCTCTTGCTTGCACTAGCGTCAGTCAAGCGAGTTGGCGATTTACATGCGCTGTCGGTGAGCGCTTCCTGTCTTGAATTTGGGCCTAACGACTCCAGAGTTGTCCTCAAACCAAGACACGGGTATGTACCCAAAGTGCTCTCCACTCCGTTCACTATATAACTGTAAACCATATAACTTGGAGGTTCCTGCTTTGCAAGCTAAGGTTCTTTCCATATAAACAAATGTATAACACATTTGCAATAGCTATAGGCCCGACTCTGTCCGGTCTGGTTTTATCTAAATCCCATAATAGACAAATGTATAACACATTTGCAATAACTATAGGCCGACTCCGTCCGGTCTTGTTTCTATCTAAATTTAATATAACAAATGTATAACACATTTGCAATAATTATAGGCCCGACTCTGTCCGGTCTAGTTTTTATCTACATAATATGACAGGAATATTAATTCCCTACATATACCCTGGTACTATGGTCCCAGGCCATAGTATAGGGCAAAGTTTTTTTTAAGCACGCACAGCGTTTTAAATTGGTAGCTAACTTACGCAATACGAGAGTACTCTCGAAAGGGAACATCTCGGTTACTAACGTAACCTCGGTTCCCTCAGAGAAGAGAACGAGTATTGCGTAACCCGCCGTGCTATTGTGCTTAGATCAGGGGATCGCTTCGATTTAACCTGAATCCTATGGCATAGTATGGGCTTTTATAGCTTAGCCATGCAAATTTAGGCGGTAGTTGACGTGCTTTGGGTGCGAAGCGACCCGATTGGTTCGCACGCCTCAGCCGCCTCGCCATAGGTTCGTGCAGTTGCCACAGCACAGCCAATTAGAGCGCTAGTATGCTCTGCTTGGGTCTGCTGTGCAGCTGCACTGCGTTTTACATATATAAAATAAGGTCTCTACACTTTTCTCCTCGTTTTGTTTTCTGTGAGGACACAATCATTTCTTGTGACCTAAGTCTCCACATTCAAAACATTGCATACTTTCCGTTGTTGCGAAAATCATGTAAGAGCTTTCATCGTGTTGTATACGGAAAGATACTTCCAAATACTTTGTCGGTGCGTTCAAAAACATGAAAACCTGTCTCCGAAAAGACGTTACATGCTTCAGTGCATTGTTCTTACAGCCGAGCAGAACAGTTTTAATTGCACTCGCAAACTTTCCAAAGTTTTCCAAAGCGACTTAATTCTTTTGCAATCGCTTCATTTGTTATGAACGGGGGCGCGTTCGAGATTATGACATGCGTCACAGTTGAACGCAAAGGTGTCACCTGCACAAAAGAGTTCGATATTTCAATCCCATTCCCTACAAGCACATTCACAAACTTCTTCCAAAAACACCACAACGGCCTTGTTCATTCTAGACGCAGAAATAATCTTATCATGGACAACAACATTTCCCATAGCCATAAGTACATCTTCCATCGTACAAATTTGATCAGGAAAACATTTGCATCCATTTCCAATGGAGGAAACCGGCATTCCCTCATTAGAAGGTGAGGCCATGTTTTATCCTCCACAAATGGATGCAACCAAAAAAATAAAATAAGTTCTTATCAATTCGCAATTAATAACTTAAGGTGAGAAAAAAAGTATAGATAAAAGGAATATTTAAAGATCAATCAATCTACTCTCACACTCCTCACCACACCAAGCATGCGCACAAGAGAGAGAGAGAGATTTTAAATCCATACAGTGTCATTGCCTAATCAATGACTCTCAGGTCGTTCAATACTTTGCTGTGTGAATTATATTATGACTACTATTTTGAAGTGTTTTGTAATGACTTTGTGTGTGTGGAGAACGGAAATCTTGTGCTTTATTACTGCTTACTAACTCCTGACAGATGCCACACTGTCCATTTCTCTTTTCAAGTTGACTTTAGTTTTTCTTTTAATCATGATTTTGCTCTGGACTTTATATAAAAAAAATTAAAAAAATAAATAAATTAAAAAACAAACCGAGATTTGTAAGCTTGTAACGTGTTGGTTGTGGTAGTAATAATCGCACGGCGCAGGACATTTAATAAAGTCTTTACTTGGAAACACGCAGGAGAATACATGAATCAAACTCATAGAACACAACTACATCATACATAAGCGAGACTTCAAACAGAGCAGAACTATACCAGAACACAATGAAACAAACATACTCCTAACATTACTCCCCGAAAGGGTGAGCAGACGGAGCTGATGGAGGTGGAGACCCAGGCAGAGCCAAAGAGCCGATGAGACCAGGCGACATAGAAGGTCCTGGAGGCCAAGTAGGAGCTGCGGTGATGAGCGGCCGAGGTGGAGCCAGGATGCTGGAGGACTGAGGTGCAGCCGGGGGGACTGAGGACCAAGGCGAAGCTGGAGGGAAGGCTGAGTCCAATGTAGTCAAAGGGGTGAAGGGACAAAGCTCAGATAAAGGCCTGAAAGTTGGTGGCACAGGCAGAGTGACGACTGACCAAGGCGGCGCTGGAGCCGACTGGTCAAGGGGCTGAGGTGGAGTACCTGGCACAAGGCGAGGATAGGAGATCCACAGCTGGAGACTGGAAGATCCAAAGCTCATCCGCGCAGCATAAGGTGTGTTCGACATCGGCTGGATGCAACAGATCGAGTGCGACTTTATCACAGCTGAAGTGACATAAATGCAATATTTGTCAATTACACAGATGTTTCAGAGACATTTTCATTTAATACTTCACACTGCTTAATACAGTGTCTGTTTGTACAAGAATAAAGTTCAACAAACCATACTTTTCAAATACCAATGAAGTGGGGTTTATGTTTTTTATCAGTTTTATTTTGATAAACATGACGCAATATAACGTCGCAACTAGATGAAAAGAGCTTTTTCTGTTATAAAAACAGATTTGTGCATTAGTGGAACTGAAGGTGTCAGAATAAATACGAAACACACGTCATCGTTGTCATGCGGTGAATCTAGCCAATCGTGGAACAGCTGTGTCGTCATCAGAGCTTGTGCAGCCGCTCTTGAGAAGCTGCGCCGGCTGAGTCAGCTGTCTGCTCTCGAATCGTTCTCGCGGTACTTTGATGCCATACGTCAGTGACGTGGAGTCGGCTATGTCTCAAGTCGGACAAAATTTCTAACCGGCATGCACTGCTTTAAGTCAGCCGGCGATCAGTCTGCGAAGTGCTGCATGAAGTCAAACAAGCCTATAGTGGAGCAAACAGAGGAGGAGCCTGCAACTAAAGGGAACCAGCAGAGGTGGGGCAGAGGAACCGGCTGTCATAGGTAGAGGAGGCGGGAGAGGGAGGCTGGGCAGGACCATCAGAGACACAGAAGACTTGGGAGCTGGGCAGGACCAGCAGAGACGGGAGACTATGGGGATAATCCTCTTCTAAATCATTATATATTGCAGAGGCCAGCTACAGCTCACCCTCAGTGGCGGGCGTGTGAGCAGGGCTCCATTCCTTTCCTTTGAACTCCACAAGCACACCCACTGAGACGGACAGTGTTGCCGGCTCACTTAAATGCCATTTTGTAGTATAAACGGTGAATTTACACTGAAAATTCCAACAATAACTGCATTTGTTAGTGAGATTGTGCACTTATTTATCAGAAAAATCGAAGTGTGTAATGTTGGACTTCATGCATTTTTTTTTATGTAGTGATAAGGAAGGGACTCTGTTAGTCCCTCAGATCGTTTGATTATATCTAGTTTATCCATCTCTAGATTACACAGATGTGTCCACAGTCAATACAAATGTGTCTGAGTTACTCAATACCAGCAACAGATATTATTTGGTAATTCACCGCCTGAATACATTATGGGAAAAATTGTGTTTCTGAAAGGCAATTGAGCAGCTATGGACAACTTAATACTTCAATTTATGATTTTAAATCATGTTACAGGACCTGTAAACAATTTACCTCTCAAGTCACAGCACAGCATGCACAACAGCCAGGCAGTTCTTTAGCATGACCTAGAGGAGAATGTGTGCAAATAGTTAGACAGGTGGTGCATGCTGGCATGAGGAGTGTTAACCGCTGCCCCTCCGAGACCTTCAATCATCTGCACCATCAACTGAATGAGTCATTTTCTGTGTGTCCATCATTTCATTACTGCAGGAAGCGAGCCACCTGTATTCGAGCACCTCCACTCAACACTACACCCATTCTCAGACAGATGGTGGGTGACGTGATCGGGAAAGAGACGGCTCTCGGAAATAAAGCAGTTCTGACTGCAGCGAGAAGCCGCCCGTTGTTCTGCTTCCTCATGAATGGCTCAGGATTGAGCTTGAAGTTTGCTTGTTCCTCTATAGACCTGGTTCCATGATTTATTGCTTAAGCACTTAAAATGTGCAGCACGCTATCATTGCAGTACTGAGGCCATATTTCATTAGCTTTCCTTGAATTTGGAGAGGCGCTGGAGCTCTAATCTCGTATCCTGACTTGGAAAAGATAGGTTTTGTTGCATTGCTATGCAGGGTAAAATATGTTCCACTGGTAGATAACCATCCACAACGAATAGCTAAGAATGACCAGTATTTATAAATCTGATTTGCATTCATTCTCTCTCTCTCGCTCTCTCTCTCTCTCTCTCTCTGCATGCTGGGAGTGAGTGGACGGAGTGTGAGTGTGTGTTGGAGTGAGCTCTACAGTGTGAGTAAGTTTTCTATCTTTTTATCTATCTTTTGTGGCTTTGTTGTTAAGTAAATAGAGGAAAAGTTGGTGGGTGTTTGTGAGGAGCGTTGTCGGCCAGTGTGCACTGATCGCTATGGCGGCGTCTCAGCACGTGAGGTTGGAAAGTTTAACGCGGCGGCATGACATTATGGGCCTTTCACACAGGATGCGGAATGCGCTGCGCTGGCCAGAGCAAAGTAGGTGGAGTTTTCAAAACTTTTAGCGGGAGTTCTATATGTCTAGTTATTTGATTGTTGTTCCACCTTTCAGTCAGCAGCAAATATGTATCTGTCCCGTGCTAAGAAGCGAGCGATAGCACTAGCCCTGCTAGGAGGAGGAGGAGGAGGAGGAGGAGGAGGAAGAGGAAGAGGAAGAGGAAGAGGAAGAGGAAGAGGAAGAGGAAGAGGAAGAGGAAGAGGAAGAAGAAGAAGAAGAAGAAGAAGAAGAAGAAGAAGAAGAAGAGGCTGTGGGTGCATGAAACCCTCAGGTCCAGGCACAGTTTGGGGAATTCAGGCTCCCGGAAGAGCTCCGTTTCCACAACGACCGTTTCCAGGTGTACCGTTTCTATTGGCCGCGCGGGTAATCGTCACAGAGCGCAGCGGCAAAAGTTGAAAAAAGTTGCTGTTGCCGCGTTCTGTGTGAAAGGCCCATTAAGGTCGTGCCCGCGGAGCGTTGCTCAGTTGAGGACTGTGTCCTCGCTGTTGCTGCTGTTGTTGGTCATGATTGTATTCTTTCTGCATCTAGAATGAATAGCGCAATAGTGATGTTTCTGAACAGTATTGAGAAAGTGAATGAAGTTGTAGAGGCCGGGATTGTTGTGAATGATTCCCTTACCCCGGTCATGCCTTTAGTACAACCAGCGAAAAGAGTAACATTGTCAAATGACCCGCCGTTTATTAAAGATGAAGTGTTTGAAAGAGAGTTGTTAAGACACGGAAAGCTTGTGTCAAAAATTAAGAAAATCTCACTCGGTTGTAATCACCACAGTTGAAGCATATTGTATAATTTAGGAGGCAGGTGCATATGATCCTAAATAATCAAAATGAGGAGCTTAATTTAGCCATTAAGTTTAGGATTAAGGATTTTGATTATGTTATTTTTGCTACCTCTGAGTCAATTAAGTGTTTTGGTTGTGGAAAGGAGGGTCATGTGATACGTGCATGCCCTGAGAAGAGCGCAGATCAGAATCATAATGCAGGCAAAACGCTTAGTTATACAGATCAAGCACAAACGAGTGACAAAGTATCTTCTGTTGATAAAGATGGAATTGGTGCTTGTGGAAGTAATAAAAATGAGAGTGTGGCCACAATTGAAAAGGTGCATGAAGGTGGTGTTTCTGAGGTCAGTGAGCAGGCCATGTTAGAATATGCTTTGGATGTTGACATGACAGAAGATCAGTTTATTTAAAACACCGACATTAAAAAGGAAAACTAAGGGCAAAGGAAAAAATAAATGGGCTAGTAAAAAAGCTACTGGAGTAGTTGGTGATGCAAGGGAGGTGGACTCAGAGCTGAGTAATGTTGATGAGTCTGCGGTGGACAGTGATTGTGAGTCGTCAGACTCTGTGAGCTCAGCTTCATAGAAGCGATCTGTCCGCAGCGCTTATACACTGGACAAAATCAAAAAGTTTCTTCAGACAACGAAAGGCATGAAGGGTGTGAATGTAGAGGATTATTTTCCAGATCGTGAGTTGTTTATAAGTTCAACCAGGGCTTTAATGAAAGAGGCTGGAGCTTTCACTGAACAAGAAGTCTTTAGGCTGAAGAAAATCGTCCAGAAGTTAAACTACATTTACTGAATGATGAATTCGAATCAGTCTAGTTTCCTTATTTATTTTTGGAAGTGTTTGTTTTTAGTGTGCTCATATTACCTTTTCATGAGTAGGATAAGATTGGGCACACTTAATTTGAACGGTGCACGAGACAGTAAGAAAAGAGTGATGCTTTATGATCTGACTAAGCAAAAGAAAATGGATGTAATGCTGGTCCAGGAAACTCATAGTGATGTTTTCAATGAGAATGACTGGTTAATGGAATGGGGCGGGCTAGTTATTTTAAGCCACAAAAATCACTGCAGTGGTGGCTTAGCTGTACTTTTTAAGAAAAACTTTAAACCAGTATCATATGAGGTAGAACATGTTGTTGAGGGACATCTAATGAAAATAACAGCTAAGTTTGAAAAGATGGTTTTAGTTTTTATAAATGTGTATGCTCCTGTTGTTGGGCAAACTGTAAAGATGAGGAGTTCATGTTTATTGGAGGAGATTTTAATTGTACAGCTTGTGATACAATGGATACGAACCATAAAGAGCTAGCTTCTCAACATGCTATAAGAAAACTCATAGCAGAACATGATGTGTGATGCATGGAGAGCTTTATACAGTGGGGAGAACAAGTATTTGATACCGATTTTGCAGGTTTTCCTACTTACAAAGCATGTAGAGGTCTGTAATTTTTATTATAGGTACACTTCAACTGTGAGAGACGGAATCTAAAACAAAAATCCAGAAAATCACATTGTATGATTTTTAAATAATTAATTTGCATTTTATTGCATGACATAAGTATTTGACCTACCAACCAGTAATAATTCCGGCTCTCACAGACCTGTTAGTTTTTCTTTAAGAAGCCCTCCTGTTCTCCACTCATTACCTGTATTAACTGCACCTGTTTGAACTTGTTACCTGTATAAAAGACACCTGTCCACACACTCAATCAAACAGACTCCAACCTCTCCACAATGGCCAAGACCAGAGAGCTGTGTAAGGACATCAGGGATAAAATTGTAGACCTGCACAAGGCTGGGATGGGCTACAGGACAATAGGCAAGCAGCTTGGTGAGAAGGCAACAACTGTTGGCGCAATTATTAGAAAATGGAAGAAGTTCAAGATGACGGTCAATCTCCCTCTGTCTGGGGCACCATGCAAGATCTCAGCTCGTGGGGCATCAATGATCATGAGGAAGGTGAGGGATCAGCCCAGAACTACATAGTAGGACCTGGTCAATGACCTGAAGAGAGCTGGGACCACAGTCTCAAAGAAAACCATTAGTAACACACTACGCCGTCATGAATGAAAATCCTGCAGCGCACGCAAGGTCCCCCTGCTCAAGCCAGCGCATGTCCAGGCCTGTCTGAAGTTTGCCAGTGACCATCTGGATGATCCAGAGGAGGAATGGGAGAAGGTCATGTGGTCTGATGAGACAAAAATAGAGCTTTTTGGTCTAAACTCCACTCGCCGTGTTTGGAGGAAGAAGAAGGATGAGTACAACCCCAAGAACACCATCCCAAACGTGAAGCATGGAGGTGGAAACATCATTCTTTGGGGATGCTTTTCTGCAAAGGGGACAGGACGACTGCACCGTATTGAGGGGAGGATGGATGGGGCCATGTATCGCGAGATCTTGGCCAACAACCTCCTTCCCTCAGTAAGAGCATTGAAGATGGGTCGTGGCTGGGTCTTCCAGCATGACAACGACCCGAAACACACAGCCAGGGCAACTAAGGAGTGGCTCCGTAAGAAGCATCTCAAGGTCCTGGAGTGGCCTAGCCAGTCTCCAGACCTGAACCCAATAGAAAATCTTTGGAGGGAGCTGAAAGTCCGTATTGCCCAGTGACAGCCCCGAAACCTGAAGGATCTGGAGAAAGTCTGTATGGAGGAGTGGGCCAAAATCCCTGCTGCAGTGTGTTCAAACCTGGTCAAGAACTACAGGAAACGTATGATCTCTGTAATTGCAAACAAAGGTTTCTGTACCAAATATTAAGTTCTGCTTTTCTGATGTATCAAATACTTATGTCATGCAATAAAATGCAAATTAATTACTTAAAAATCATACAATGTGATTTTCTGGATTTTTGTTTTAGATTCCGTCACTCACAGTTGAAGAGTACCTATGATAAAAATTACAGACTTCTACATGCTTTGTAAGTGGGCAAACCTGCAAAATCGGCAGTTTATCAAATACTTGTTCTCCCCACTGTATAAAGAACAAAGGCAGTACACATGGGCTCAAACAAGAGAGAATTTTATTTCTATGGCTAGATTGGACAGGTTTTATTGTTTTAAACACCATTTTAATGTTATCAAGAAATGTGAGATTTTGCCTAATGGTTTTTCTGATCACAGTCTGGTAATCTGTAGTGTTTTCATTGCTGATGTAAAGTCTAAGAGTGCTTACTGGCATTTTAACACTTCTTTGCTACAAGACAACTTTTTTAAGGATGTCTTTAGTTTTTTTTGGAAACAGTTTAGTTCTAGGAAAAAGGATTTTAGTTCCTTACAGCAATGGTGGGATCATGGAAAAAAGAAATATAACAACTGTGCCGTTTAGTACACTCTCAATGTATCCAAGGACATTTCCCAGTCAATGAAAACCCTGGGGATTGAAATAGTGGAACTTCAGAATTTGGTAGAATCCACAGGAAATCAAGGACATACTGAGCTCCTCAAAGCTAAAAGAAGGGCTTTGGATAACCTGTTAGGCATCAGACCACAGGTAGCTTTGATCCGCTCATGTTTTCAGAGTGCAGTAGAGATGGATGGTCCAACTAAATTCTTCTTTGGTTTGGAAAAGAAGAATGGTCAAAGCAGAATTATACATTCTTTATACTCATTGGATGGCGTAGAAATTGTAGAGCCTAAAGAAATTAGAAAAAGAGCTGTACTTTTTTATTCTGAGCTTTACAAGAGTGAACATACAGAGTCAGATGAGCTGGCCAGCTCTTTTTATATGGGTTTGTCTAAAGTGCCAGATAAGACCAACTCTTGGCTCGAGAGGCCACTTTCAGCATCTGAGCTGCATGTTGCTCTGCGGAGCATGGATTGCAGTAAGGCCCCTGGAATTGATGGTCTACCACTTGAGTTTTATAAAACATTTTGGTCAGTGCTGGGGGGTGACTTTCTGTCTGTGCTCAATGATAGTCTGGCCGGAGGGTTGCTACCTTTGAGCTGCAGGAGGGCAGTCATTACCCTGTTGCCCAAAAAAGGCGATTAAAAGGAAATAAAGAACTGGCGCCCTGTTTCACTTTTATGCTCTGCTTTAAAGCTCTTTTCTAAACCTTTGGCCATTAGGTTGAGGGAGGCAGTTGGGCAGGTTATTCATCGTGATCAAACTTACTGTGTGCCTAACAGGTCTATTTTCGATAATGTTTATCTAATTTGGGATATTTTGGACGTCTCTAGGCTATTGGACATAGATACTGGTCTCATTTCTTTAGACCAGGAAAATGCATTTGACCGGGTTGAGCACAGCTATCTCTGGCGCACGTTAGAGGAGTTTGGGTTCAGCTCTGGTTTTATTGCCATGATTAGGGTTTTGTACCAGGATGTTGAGAGTGTACTGAAAATTAATGGTAGTCTGAGTGCTCCTTTTAAAATATACAGATGTATAAGACAAGGTTGTGCTCTTTCTGGAATGTTGTATGCTCTTGCTATTGAACCTTTATTGGTTAAGATCAGAGAAAGCATTGAGGGTTGGACCATACCTTGCTCTGGAGCAAATTTTAAGTTGTCTGCATATGCAGATGATATTATTGTTCTGGTTAAAGGTCAAAGTGATGTTGATCTTCTTAAAGAAATTTTTTACAATTTTGGTATAATTTCCTCTGCCAAGCTTAATTGGTTAAAAAGTGAAGCCATAGCAAGTGGGAAATGGCCCCATGGTCTTCCTAAATTACCAGGTGGTTTGTCCTGGAAAAGAGATGGGTTAAAATATTTAGGAGTATATGTTGGCAATGATTCAATGTTAAGCAAAAATTGGGAAGGAGTTCTAGAAAAAAGTAAAGGGGTGACTGGAAAAATGGAAATGGCTTTTGCCAAAAATGTCTTTTGGAGGGAGGGTTATAGTAATTAATAACCTGGTGGCTTCAGTTCTGTGGCACTGTTTGGCCTGCGTTGATCCTCCAAATGGACTTTTGAGCAAAATTCAAGCCAGTTTGGTGGACTTTTTAGAGCACTTTTCATTGGATACCGCAGAGCATACTTTTTTTACCTCTTGTAAATGGAGCTCGGTTTGATGTTACCTGTGAAGTTACACCTGGACTGCTTCATTGTTTAGTTTCCACTAAGACTTTAAAACTGCATAATTTGTTGGATGTTGCTGGTTCTGGTTTAAATAATGCTCAGTCCTTGGCCTCACATCTAGGTGTGCAGTCGGTACAGCAAGTAGAAAAAATTCTGGACATTTTTAAACAGAAATTCACAGAGGAAGAAAATAATATGCTAATTGATTTTTATAATGGGAAACTGATTCCTAATAATACAGATCCCTTTCCAAGTATTTTTTTCAGTCCCAATCTCAAAGGACTTTCTGGACCTTTTCTGGACCTGAGGGGGCTAGAAGAATTAAGTTTGCACAATGTTCAAAGTAAAATTTTATATAAATGTCTTGTAAAAGTTTTAAATAAAGAACGTAGTGATACAGTGTGGAGGGAGAGATTGGGACTAGATGATGGAGTTAAACCTGTTTGGAGAGTTTTATATAAACCACCAATTGAAAAGCGCACAGGTGATATTCAATGGAGAGTTTTACAAGCCTGCTGTTAATGCATTTGTGAGTGTAATTAATCCCAATGTATCAAGTGGTTGTCCTTTTTGTAAAATGAGGAAGACAATTTTTCACTTTGTTTTAGAATGTTCAAGACTGTTTGATTTGTTTTTTCTTGATGTTCTTTTCATGAATTTTAGGGAGATTTTTTCTTCTGAGATTTTTATTCTTGGTCCCAAGTATAGTGTGCCGCAAAGAATAAAAAGCCAATTGTTGAATTTTTTAATTGGGCAAGCTAAACTTGCTGTCTACATAACCAGGATAAATAATATAGAGGGAAGAGAAGGACAACATGTGGTTATTGTTTTTAAAAATCTGGTAAAAGTAAGGGTTATGCTTGATTTCAAGTTCTATAAAATGATGAATGATTTAGAAAGTATTTTGCATAAATGGTGTTTTAATGAAGCTATTTGTACAGTTGTAGAAGAAATGTTGATCTTTACTACCATGTTGCAAGAAGTTTAGGTCTTTTGCACCTTATTTTTGGATAATGTGATTTGTAGTTCTGTTGATTGTATAATGATCTAAATTCTCTCTCTCTCTCTCTCTCTCTCTCTCTCTCTCTCATCTAATGGAAACAAAAGGATGGATAACTGCGGAAAACTTGGCTTTAAAACTGGGACTAAGATCAATCAGATTGGCACAGAAAGTGTTGAATCAGATTTTAGAGTCGCTGCCACAGGACTATAGACTGGCACTGGAATCTTTTGATGAGGAGGTGGATAAATGTGTGTTTCCAGAGCTGAGACTGGAATGTGGCAAGACAAGGAAGGTAGCTTGCTATCTTTTAAGACACCTCAGCTGTTTTTGTTTCGTGATGCTGGAAAGAAAGCCATTTATACTCTGTGTGTTAAAACATGGCACTTGAAAACACTAGAGAGTGTCAAAGAATCCAAATGGCTGGAGATGTTCGGGCTAGGCGCTTCCCCTAAAGGTAGCTGGAGGTCCTTGTACAAACCACCGCTTGAGAAAAGGTCTGGAGACCTTCAGTGGGGAATTGTACATGGTATTATAGCTACAAACATGTAGAGCACACATTGACCCACAGGTAGGGAGGGGTTGTCCTTTATGTGGAGAACAGGAAACCGTTTTTCATTTGTTTTTAAAGTGTGAAAGGCTTCAGGCACTTTTTCATAAATTGGAAGAGTGGTGTAATACTCTAGGGGAAGTTTTTACACCAGTTTTTTTCATCTATGGCCCAAAATATAGTAGAAATAGGGGGGGATGTTCATGTTTTAATACATTTATTTTTATTATACATTTATTTATACAATCAAAACTGGCCATATGCCTTTCACGGAAAAATCTTTTGAGAGGTGATGGATCAACTGATGTAGTGGCCACTTTAAATGGTTTACTAAAATCACAGATCAAAATAGAATTTACTTACTGGTCAATGACATGGAAATGTTTAAATACAAATGGGGAGTAAATCAATGCAATGATGTTGATGGCGTGTTGCAAATTTATGTTTAACTGCATTTGAAAAGGTCCCCCCCTTTTTCTTTTTTTTTTTTTCTCCTCTTCTTCCCCTTGGACATGCTTCTGTGAACCCCTAAAATGTTTTTGCCAATTTCCAATTGTAGTTTTTCTACTTAAGTTTTATCCCAATTTTTAAAATTCAGTACTGATCCCCAAATTTCACATCCATATATAAGAATTGGTTTTATTATTGAATTAAATAGTTTTATCCAAGTTTTAATGGGTAGTTTTAAGTGACTCTCTCACTCTCTCACAAATTTCACATTTCAAACAAGCTTTATTGACATGACCTGTACAGTATTGCCAAAGCATTAGCCATCATATAAGCAATAATAAAAAAAAATTTTTTTAAAAAACAACAAGTAAACAAATACATGAATACATTTTTATAAACAAGAAAATTATTAATAACAAGACAATTAAAAATAATTAAATAGATCAAATAATTAAATAGATAAATTAAATAAAAACTAATATATACACTCACCTAAAGGATTATTAGGAACACCATACTAATACTGTGTTTGACCCCCTTTCGCCTTCAGAACTGCCTTAATTCTACATGGCATTGATTCAACAAGGTGCTGAAAGCATTCTTTAGAAATGTTGGCCCATACTGATAGGATAGCATCTTGCAGTTGATGGAGATTTGTGGGATGCACATCCAGGGCACGAAGCTCCCGTTCCACCACATCCCAAAGATGCTCTATTGGGTTGAGATCTGGTGACTGTGGGGGACATTTTAGTACAGTGAACTCATTGTCATGTTCAAGAAACCAATTTGAAATGATTCGAGCTTTGTGACATGGTGCATTATCCTGCTGGAAGTAGCCATCAGAGGATGGGTACATGGTGGTCATAAAGGGATGGACATGGTCAGAAACAATGCTCAGGTAGGCCGTGGCATTTAAACGATGCCCAATTGGCACTAAAGGGCCTAAAGTGTGCCAAGAAAACATCCCCCACACCATTACACCACCACCACCACCACCAGCCTGCACAGTGGTAACAAGGCATGATGGATCCATGTTCTCATTCTGTTTACGCCAAATTCTGACTCTACCATCTGAATGTCTCAACAGAAATCGAGACTCATCAGACCAGGCAACATTTTTCCAGTCTTCAACTGTCCAATTTTTGGTGAGCTCGTGCAAATTGTAGCCTCTTTTTCCTATTTGTAGTGGAGATGAGTGGTACCCGGTGGGGTCTTCTGCTGTTGTAGCCCATCCGCCTCAAGGTTGTGCGTGTTGTGGCTTCACAAATGCTTTGCTGCATACCTCGGTTGTAACGAGTGGTTATTTCAATCAAAGTTGCTCTTCTATCAGCTTGAATCAGTCGGCCCATTCTCCTCTGACCTCTAGCATCAACAAGGCATTTTCGCCCACAGGACTGCCGCATACTGGATGTTTTTCCCTTTTCACACCATTCTTTGTAAACTCTAGAAATGGTTGTGCGTGAAAATCCCAGTAACTGAGCAGATTGTGAAATACTCAGACCGGCCCGTCTGGCACCAACAACCATGCCACGCTCAAAATTGCTTAAATCACCTTTCTTTCCCATTCTGACATTCAGTTTGGAGTTCAGGAGATTGTCTTGACCAGGACCACACCCCTAAATGCATTGAAGCAACTGCCATGTGATTGGTTGATTAGATAATTGCATTAATGAGAAATTGAACAGGTGTTCCTAATAATCCTTTAGGTGAGTGTATATATATATATATATATATATATATATATATATATATATATATATATATATATATATATATATATATACACATATACATATACACACACACACACACACACACACACACACACACAAAAAGCTTTGTACATTTGTACATACATTCAGACAAGATAAGAATATTTCTGACTTTAGTTTTGTCCACTGGCTGACTCTTTGCGACAGGCTGTTATATATTTTGCTGCTGTTGCAATCATGCTAATGTTTTCTCCCAGAATATGAATTAATTTTTCTGAATTTGGTAATGCCATAAAATTTGGTTCTAGTTGTTGGAATTTAGTGAAATTGTCTGATCTGATGTTGTAATAGTAATCACAGTGCAGCAGGAAGTGTTCGGTCTCCACCTCTCTCTGAGAGCACAGGGAACACGGTCTCTGCTCTCGCGGCTGCCACCTCTGTCTGTGGCGTCCTCTCTCTATGGCCAGACTGTGGTCACTCAGTCAATTGAAAAAGTTAACCAAGTCGTAGAACAAGGGATTGTGATAAAAGAGGAACATATTGGAGTGTTTCCGCTTGTTAATCCAGCGAAAAAAGTCGTGACTTCAAATGTCCCCCCGTTTATCAGCGATGAGGTTTTAGAACGTGAATTAGCGAGACATGGGCAAATAGTTTAAGCAGTAAAAAAAGATATCACTTGGTTGCAAATCCCCATTTTTGAAACATGTTGTATCTTTTCGTAGACAGCTATAGCGTTAAAGTTCAAAGTGGAGAGTTTTGAATATGTGATTTTTGCCACAACTGAGACTATGAAGTGTTTAGGTGTGGAGAGACAGGACATCAAGTTCGGTTTTGTCCAAAGCAAAATAACGCGGCCCAAAATGAGGTAAATAATCAGAACGATCAGGTCACAAAGGAAGCTGAGCCAACCATAAGTACACAGAAATCTAGTGAAGCTGTTATTGTGGAGAAGGATAAATGTACTAAGGTTAATGGGAAGAGTATTGATACTGATTCAAAGATACTGGAGGTGGAATTGATGAAAGAAGTGATTGAAGCTACGGTAGATGAGGGCAGTGTAATGATGGAGGATGAAGAAATAGTGTTCAAAGTTCCTGTAGTAAAAAGGAAAATCAAAACAGAGTGAAAGGGGGTCAAAATAAAAAAATAAAAAAAACAATTAATGATTAGTCAAGGATCAGAAAAGGAGGGAGAAGATTATAGCACAGAGGATACCTCAGATGATTCCTCTTCTGATGCTTCTTCTTTGGCTAGATTTGGTGAAAAGGAGTTGTCAGCTACTTCGGGGTCTTTGAATGAGGGTCAAGAGCCAAGCGGGTATACTCTGAGAAGGTTCAGTGTTTCTTGAGCATGGCAAAAGGCAAACGAAATGTGGTAATAGATTATTTTTTTCCAAATCGAAAACTCTTTATGGAATCAGCACGGGTGTTAATGAGTGAAAGAGGGGATGGAGGGTTAACAAGTCAAGAATTTCATAGATTGAAAAAGATGGTACAAAAGTTACATGCAGAACAAATGTGACTGAAATTGTGAGTAGAAATTCAAGTTGACTTTTCCTTTTCTTTTTTTGTAAAATTTATGATTGGTTTGATTTATATATTGTTTATAATTGACAAAGTTTGCAACACTAAATCTAAACAGAGCAAGGGATATTAAAATTTTTTTCCAGTTAATGAAATTGAAAGGTATAGATATAGCTTTTGCTCAAGAAACCCATAGCAATGATTTAAATGAAGTGGACTGGAAAAGAGAATGGGAGGGTGTGGTTATCCTGAGTCATAAGAATAGTACAAGTGCTGGTGTAGGAGTCTTTTTTGCAAAATACATTTTTGCCAATTTCATATGAGGTGGAGGAAGTTGTGAAAGGAAGACTTTTCAAGGTTACTGCAAAATTTGATGTTGCAACTTTTGTTTTAGTAAATGTGTATGCTCCAGTTATGGCAACAGAGAGATTGTTGATTTTAGAGACACTTTCAAATTTAATACAAAATTGTGATCCTGACCATTATCTCCTGGTTGCAGGGGATTTTAATTGTACTACTAATGATATAGATAGGAATCATCTGGAGCCGCATACAGCTTCTAGGTTGTCCTTTAGTCGATTGATTGAAACCAATGATCTAGTGGATGTGTGGAGAAACATGAATGATAATACTAAACAATACACATGGTTACAAACAAGGGACAAACAAGTGGGCTCTCAATGGCAAGGTTGGATCGCTTGTATTGTTTTGAACATCAATTGCAAATTGTAAAATCATGTTGTATTAATCCTGTGTGTTTCTCTGATCATTCCATGGTGATTGCAAAACGTCAAAAAAAGTGCTTATTGGATTTTTAATAGTGCTCTGTTACAAGATGTGCATTTTAAGGAGTGTTTTGATTTTTTATGGAAGGAATGGAGAGGTAAAGACAATGTTTTCAAGTGTACAGCAATGGTGGGATTTGGGGAAGAAGCAAATACAGCAACTATGTGTGCAATACAATTTCAATGTCACCCAGAATATGGTTTAAAAAAACAGAGCTCTGGAAAATTATATTGTAGAGCTTCAAAATGTAGGTTATTTGACAGGAAATCAAGTGAATTCTTTAATTGGAAAGAAAGCAGAACTAAGGGATCTGCTAGGTAGTAAAGCACAGGGGCATTGATCAGATCTTGGTTTCAGAATTTTTCTGAAATGGATGCTCCATCCAAGTTTTTTTTCAGCCTGGAAAAGAAAAATGGCCAAAGCAGAACCATTCACTGTCTTCGGGCAGACAATGGGCAAGAGCTCACTGAAGCTGCTGATGTGCGCAGGAGGGCTGCTGAGTTCTATAAAGATTTATTTAAATGTGAGTATGCAGAAGATCATGAGCTGTTGCAAGATTTTCTCAGAGGCCTACCCCAAGTGCAGGAGGAGGCCAAAGGAAAGTTGGTGAGCCAACTACTTCTGGGAGAATTACATGCAGCCTTAATGAGCATGGAGAATGGTCGGGCTCCAGGGTTAGCTGGTCTAACCGTTGATTTCTATAAAGCTTTCTGGGATCTGTTGGGCAATGACTTGTTGAAAGTTTTCTGTGATAGCATTACCAGAGGGCGACTGCCTTTGAGCTGCAGGAGGGCAGTATTGACCCTTTTACCCAAGAAAGGAGATCTAAAAGAAATCAAAAACTGGAGACCCGTTTCCCTGCTTTGTGTGGATTTTAAGATTTTAATCGAAAACTTTGGCCAACAGGTTGAGAAAGGTGATGGAGCAAATCATACATCGGTCTTACTGTGTACCGGGCAGATCCATTTTAGACAATATTGGACTAATTCAAGATATTTTTGATATAGCTAAGATTACTGGTCAAAATTTTGGGTTGATCTCATTAGATCAAGAAAAGGCTTTCGGCCGAATTGAGCACCAATATTTATGGAATGTGCTTGAGAGTTTTGGGTTTCCTCAACATTTTATTGAAATGATTAATGTATGGTGACATTGAAAGTGTACACTGAAAAAAAAAAAAAAAAAAAAAAAAAAATTCTCATTCATCCAATTAAAAAAAAAAAAAAAAAAAAAAAAAAAAAAAAAAAAAAAGTAGGGTAATGGTTCACATCTATATTTTATAACTTGAGCCAATGAAAAATAAATAACTTTCCCTAAACAATATTTTCTATGTCTATGAAAACTAATTTATATAACTTGGCAAAGTATATATTTTTTTGTTGAATAAAGTCAATTAATTTAAATTCTATTTGATCTAAACAAAAATAGAGATTTAATTAAACAATTGTTTCTCATTTAAGAAATATGTATTAGAAATTATTTGCTTTATCCAATCAAATAGATATAGATTTAATGAAAATTATTTCTCATTTTTAAAAATACAAGTTAATAGAAATTATTTCTTTTAAACAAACAAAAATATACAGATTTAATAAAACATGTTTCCCATTAAGGAACATTACTTTATTTAATCTCATTAAAAATTGAATCAAAAAACATCAATACTTTTCATTACATCTATATTTATTAAGTTATTATACATTACTTCCACACATCCACAATTTCAGTATTCAAGTGTCAGATTTTTAGGCAAACATTGACCTTAGAAAACAGCCTTAAATCGAGAACAATGCAGTGAATTAGGGAAATGCAACAATTTCTCAGTTTCATCAATACTTAAACTGCAGCTGTAGAAAGCATCTCACGATCTCTGTCCTCTTAGGATGCTACAAATGCTATTCAACTGTAAAAACAAATATTGTTGAAAAGTCAGGAATTAGAACGTCTTGTCTCATTGTAAATCAGCAGCTTTTAGAATGCTGCAGAACGTAGCACTGCAACGAGTTGCAGGTTTCAACTGGGAACCCCTAATTAAGCTCAACTGAGCTGGTCACAGAGCCTCTTCACTTTGTTGGTCATGCCTTTTGGGTCCAGCTTTGGGTACAGCTTGTGCATCCCTAGCAGCCCTTCAGGCAGGCACTCTTGAGATTTTGGTAGCCCAAAAAGAATTTAACTAGCCAGAATAAAAATATGTATTTGGCACATATGTATTTGGTTCAAACTGAACTTTTTTTTCCTTTTTCTTGATAAACAGAACTGAAATAATGGTGTAAATTCATGCGCCTCTTAACATTTTCATACACGTCATCGATTTTCACAAATTTCTCCACTGCGCTTGCAATCTCTTTCATTCAGCAACAAAAAATTAAACGTAAAGTAAAAGTTCTTTGGCAAAATTTCATTTCCTTAATAGTCTAAACACAATCTTAAATTGTCACTGTTTCCGTCACTGCAGCTTCCCGAACACACAAACACACAACACTAAATATGTTCAACCCAAGCTAAGACTGGATATAGGCTTTATTAGTTCACTGTCATATGCAACTCTGTTGCATATTGCATTTAGTGTCGTGTGTTTGGGAAGCTGCAGTGACGATTGTGTTCATACTATTAAGGAAATGTAATTTTGCCAAAAGAACTTTTACTTTACGTTTAATTTTTTGTTGCTGAATGAAAGAGATTGCATGCGCAGTGGAGAAAATTTTGAAAATCGATGACGTGTGTGTGAAAATGTTAAGAGGCGCATGGATTCACTAGTATTTCAGTTCTGCTTATCCAACAAAAGACAGGTCAGGATAGAAATTCATAGAAATTTCAGTTCAGTTAGAACCAAATACATATGTGTTTTTGATTGATATTTTGACTCCAGTCCGATTTTCTACATTTTTTTACATTCTTTTCGGGCTACCAAAATATCAAGAGTGCCTGCCCGAAGAGCTACCAGGGATTTTGAAATTTTGCGAGCCCTCATTGATTAGCATGTTCTGTCATGATAATCTATAAATGTCTGGTGTGGGAACTGTTGTAAGATCCTTCAGAGCCAGAGAATATCTGCTGCATGAAGAGAGAACAGGGATATATTAGTTTAATAACAGTTATAACTTATCTTGTCATCTTCTCAACATGGCCTCACCCCCCTTTGTTGTGTGTTCCCGTTCCCATAACTTCATAACTTTCTAATTTTTAAGTGGACAGCCTTAGCTAGCATTTTCACATCTAAAGTAACCTTGCCTTACCAGGAAATCTTTGATGAGGTCCTCCACTGCTTCTCCCATGTTAAGGATGAGACATTTAAGTGCAATCTCCCTCTTTGTAGCGGTGTCAGTATCCTGCATCAAGATAGTAAAAATTTATATAACTTCTCAGTGTTCTGTCAGCTATGACATTAAAATATAGCATATTTTGTTTGAGCCCATACAGTAGCTTAGTGAAAAACATATCCATATTTTCATTTGAACACTTTAATAAAAGAGTGCAGGGAATATTAAATTATTACTCTGTCTCATCACTTAAGGTGGAGTAAGGAGCAGGAGCGGGAACTATTCTAAACTGGGTAAATTGTCCGCAATTAGACATGTGGTCTCAAGCGCCATTACTACTGCAGACAAGGGTTTTCGTCTCAGCCTAACGTTAGTGTTTTGACACTTAAGTGCAAAATGTCTACATGAACAGACGTTAAAACATTAAGCATTTATATTCATTATCAACTTAATTCGGAAGTATTTTACTAACCTTCAAAAACGTATTAATGAGTGACTGGAGAGTCGTTCGACAGAGTGAAAAAAAAAAATGGCGCTGACTCGAGATATGTTCAACGCTTAAACGTTCACATTAATTACCATTGCAAAATTGTAAGATTTTTTTTTTTACTTATGTTCCCTTTTGCAATCGGTCAGGCAATGATTAACGTCGACATGGTAACTAACTAGTGTAAACTAAGCTAGCTGACACCAAGTTAACATTTTCAAACTAACTTTACATATAACGTATCTACCAGAGAAAGTAAGTAGAACGACATAATGTCTGGCATAAAATTAACAGGCTACTAAATACAGCAGCACATAATAAATGGTTGTTTAACTTACCAGAGTTTATCCGCGATGAAACCTGTTTCTCTCTGGTGCAGGTCTGCAGGAAAGTGAAGTGATCCACGAGCGTAGATTTGAAGAGCGCGGTCTGATGACTGGTCGAGATTTGTGTTTAACACCGTGTCCTAACTACACGCGACACCATAAAATTCCAGCGACAAGCATCTTGTCGGTCCACACCAGACGCGACGCGACTACAAGATGTGACAAAGCAATCAAAAACCACAGCCAATCAGAACAGCGTGTGGGCGGGCTCTCGCTGCAAGTGTAAGGCACCAGAGATTAATCTTGACTGCACTCGCAAGGAAATCGATTACATAATCAAATTCACAAATATTACGCCATTTAAACATTACTAAAAATACATACTGAGTCACTAAAACAATCTTTGTCATAGAATATACTTGTTTGTTGACAGTTTGAACGTTCTCGTTAACATTTGTTTAATTTCAAGATCTGAGGTGAATTATCGATTGTTGCTTTTAGTACGACTACGTTACAAAGCTGGGAGCACTAAATGATATTCAAAGTCACATTACACTCTTTTAACATTAAATAAAGCACATAAACATTACCTGAGATTATGTTTTGTGTTGTTGTTCCAGCTGCGACATTGCAGAAATAGAAACCGTTTCTAAAATAGAATCATCGTGTGTCGCCGTCGCGGCTGGTTAGGACAAAAACTAATTAACATGGAAAAGATACCTTTTATCTCGTGTCGCGGCGTCGCGGCGTCGCGTCGCGTGTAGTTAGGACACGGTGTAATGCGCATGCGCTGGCCTGTGTGTAACCTTGAAATTTTACATTCGTCAAAACAAATATTTCTTAGTTGAGCTCTTAATGAAAAATATTTAGATTTAGCAATGTTTTGAACGAAAAAAAATATTACTTGAAAAATAAAACAAATAATGGTAAATTGAATTGAAAGACAAATTATTAATTGGATGAAGTACTGCTAGAAAACCTTTTTTCAGTGTAGTAAAGGTCAATGGTGGCTTAAGTGCCCCCTTAAAGGTTAGAAGGGGATTCAACAAGGCTGTTCAATGTCAGGAATGTTGTATTCAATAGCAATTGAACCTTGTTTATGTAAATTGAGAGAATGTTTAGAAGGAGTATTACTGTCTAGAGAACAGAAGTTTCATTTATCTGCTTACGCAGATGATGTAATGGTAGTGGTCAAGGGGAACACTGATGTGGAAAAGGTTAAAGGGATAGTAGGAATGTATGGTAAAGTGTCTTCAGCAAAAGTGAATTGGTCTAAATGTGCAGCTTTAGAAGTAGGTAGGTGGACTCAAGGAAGGCCAAGTTTGCCAGGCGGATTCTCGTGGTCTACTGAGGGTGTTAAATATTTGGGAGTTTTTTTAGGGAAGGAACATTTTGTTATGAAGAATTGGGAAAGGGTTATAGAGATGGTTGAAGGAAAATTAAAAAAGTGGAAGTGGCTATTGCCACGAATGTCTTATAGAGGGCGTATCCTAATTATTAACAATTTGGTAGCAGCAACTTTATGGCATCGTCTGGCAGTACTTGAGCCACCTACAGGTCTTCTATCAAAAGTTCAGGCTCTAATTGTTGATTTTTTTTGGAATAAGATGTTCTGGGTACCACAATGTGTTTTATATTTAACAAGGGATGAGGGTGGGCAGGGTCTGCTGCATCTAGAAAGTCGCAAAACAGATTTTAGATTACAGTTTATTCAAAAAATTTTGTATGGTCAAAGTAATGCATGGACAGCAGGAATAAGTCTTATTTTGGAAAAAGTGGGAGATTTGGGACTACGTAAAAATCTGTTTTGGATTAAATGTGAAACAGGAGACATAAAAAGTCTTCCCTCATACTACCACAGTGTTCTTAAGGCTTGGTCATTAGTAAGAACTGTAAGGACTATGTCTATGCCATCACTTCATTGGTTACTTGAAGAACCTTTAGTCAAAGGTGCAAGGCTAGATGTTGCTGGACAGACAATGCCTGGAATGACAAAAGTTTTAATAACAGCAAAAATGACTACTTTGCGACAACTGATAGGAGTTGCTGGAAATGACTTTGAAAATGTGGAAGCCGTGGCGCAAAGTTTGGGACTCAAATCACAGAGGATAGTGGATCTTTTTATGGGCAATAAAAAACTTTTGAATGATGAAAACAATTTTTTAATTAGGATATTTTATAGTGGACTATTCACACCCGAAGAAAGTGAAATTTTTCCAAACATGGACATTTTACCAACGTTTACGGAAGACGAATATTCACATCAATTACTTGCGGTTAAAAGTTTTGAAGGGTTGGATTTTTGTGCTATAAGTGGAAAAAAGTTGTATGAAGTATGTGTTAAAGTATTGAACAAAGAAAAATTGAAAGTGTGGATAGAAACATCATGGGCTGCTCATTTTGGGGTTGAAAAGAACTGTAAACCTTTGTGGAGGAGTATGTACAAGCCACCGTTGACCAAACCGAATGGGGATTTGCAGTGGAAGATACTGCATGGTATTGTTGCTGTAAATGCATTTGTTAGCATAATTAATTCGTCAGTTGATAGTAAATGTCCTTTTTGTGAACAGAGGGGAACCATTTTCACTAAAAGTCTATTTTTGACACTTTTTTGTCTATTTAATTTCATGTTTGTGAATTTTAAGGTTATTTTTTTCTAAGGTTGGTTTCATTTTTGGTTTTAGGTTTGGAAAGAAAAAGAAAGAAAGGACAACTTATTAACTTTGTTATTGGAAAAGCAAAAATGGCTATTTATTTGACAAGAAAGGAAAGAATAGGTGAAATTGGTCTGGATGTAGTACAAGTTTTAAAGAGCCTAATTAAATTAAGAATTAAGTTTGATTTTCTGTTTTATAAAAATATGAAGGATATTAAAGAATTTGAAAATGTATGGGATTGTAAAGAAATGCTATGCTCTGTTAAAGATGGAGAGCTAATTTTTGCTAAATATCTTGAGTGAAGTGTATGTTTGTTAACTGTTTTTTAAATGGTTCAGAATAAAGTGTTATAAAATCTCTCTCTCTCTCTCTCTCTCTCTCTCTCTCTCTCTCTCTCTCTCTCAATCATATTAGAACATGTTTGATGAATGCAAAAGAATAACTCTGTAACGTCCAATTTGTGTCGTGTTTATGGATGTTATATCAAGACGTATATACTGTGATGTTGTTGTGCCTGTATGTGATAGTGTTATTAAATCATGCTTGTGTTTTGTCAACATGGGACAACTGACATTTCAGTTTAACCACATAAACCATAGCTAACTTCAGCTTAGAATGCATAGGCAAGACAAAAAATACATATAAACACAAAAAAAATTATGAATTAATAAATAAAATAAAGAACCATGATAAAAATACAAATATAAAAATAGTGAAACCAATGTGTGTGTCTCTAGCCTTGATAGATCTGCAAAATGACAGCTTGCTATTTACTATTATTTATCTAAATTTGAATCAGAAAATGAACAGATATTTCCAGTAACAGCTGGAAAAAGAACGTTTTGACACAAATATGTAAACTTGGGCTATTAATAAAAATTCCCTTATTTAACATAAAAATAAACTAAATGTGAAAACAAGTGTGCCACCTTGATTGTCAATTAAAGACCACATCATGCTATATATAAACTATATTGCCAAAAGTTTTGGGACGCCTGCCTTTACATGCACATCAACTTTAATGACATCCCATTCTTAATCCGTAGGGTTTAATATGGAGTTGGCCCACCCTTTGCAGCTATAACAGCTTCAACTCTTCTGGGAAGGCTTTCCACAAGCTTTAGGAGTGTGTTTATAGGAATTTTTGACCATACTTCTAAGCGCATTTGTGAGGTCAGGCACTGATGTTGGTCTGGCTCGCAGTCTCCGCTCTAATTCATCCAAAATTTCACAGGTGGCCACGGTACCACGCTTGAAATCACTGAGCTCCTGAGAGCGACCCATGAATTCTTTCACAAATGTTTGTAGAAGCAGTCTGCATGCCTAGGTGCTTGATTTTATACACCTGTATAAATATATTTTTATGTAATATATTTGGCAATATAGTTTGTATATATATATATATATATACATATACACACACCCCGATCAGGCATAACAATATTGTGTTCCTAATATTGTGTTGGTCCCCCTTTTGCTGCCAAAACAGCCCTGACCCGTTGAGGCATGAACTCCACTAGACCCCTGTGGGTGTGCTGTGGTATCTGGCACCAAGATGTTAGCAGCAGGTCCTGTAAGTTGCGAGGTGGGGCCTCCATGGATCGGACTTGTTTGTTCAGCACATCCCACAGATGCTCCCACAGATCCTCAGTCAACTATATATATATATATACATACACATACATACATACACACACATACAATCGCTGCACCTTCCCATTGAGTCCTTTGCACCTGGTGGGGCAGAAAAAGGACAAGGCTTGGCACGGGGAACGTCGTTTGCTTTCTAACACCCTATACAGCCACAACTAGTTGGATAACACTGGGGAAGCATGCCCATTCCAAACAGAAGGGAACACTACGGAGACCACATCCTGCTGGTAGGGAGGTAATATGTGGAGTTACACATATGGACTAACCATTAGGGCAGTGCTACATAAAGAAGATCTCTGTGATAGATCCTGCCTTGTCAAGGGATGGATTCAATACCATTACAGAGATTGGCAAAGTGGAATCTGCCCAGGGAAAGACACAGGCTCACCCCAAGGGGGCACAGCTCACCTTGGGACTGGTAGTCCAAGACGATGGCATCCACTTCCTAGTGGGCCAACCTCTGTTTGGAGCCTTTCCTTTCTGCTGGCCTCCAAAGCAGACAAAAACTGTTCTGAGGTTCTGAAGCTCTGCGTGCGGTCCACCTACAAATGCAGGCCGTAAACGGGACACAGCAACACAAGGGCTGGGTCTGCCTCCTGCGGAGGCACCACCTGGTCCCAGAACAGAAATTAACTCTTTTTGTAAAAACAGCAAAAGATTCTCCAAACGGCCCTCCTCCAGGGGAAGAGCAGCTCCCTCCATCTCTGGGTTGCCTGTCTCAGGGGTGGTGTTTCGCCGACCGCTTGGAGGATTTAGCTGCGGCTGAGACGGGCGGCATAGTCTTCCTGCAGGGGGGCTCGACGTCACGGCTGAGCTGGCCGCCAAAGCACTTGTTTTTGGCCACAGGAGGACAGATGCCCTTAGTGACGAGCAGACTGAGGGGCAGCTCGCGACAGCCTGGTAGCAGAGATCACGCAGGCTATTGATTGCCTCAGCCTGCTTCTGAGCTGCCAAGAACTGATGGGCACAGTCCTCAGCAGCGTTGCTGAAGAGGCAACCTTGCGAGATGGGAGCGACAAGAAAGCGCACTCTGTCGACATCTCACACCTCCTCAAGGTTTAGCCAGAAATGTTGCTTCTGGACCACCAAGGTGGACATCTTCTGGCCGAGAGCCTGCGTCGTTACTTTCATTGCCTGGAGGGCGAGGTCAGTCGCTGTGTGCAGATCCTGCATCAACCCCGACTCAGAACTACCTTCGTGCATTATGAGTGCTTTGGCCTAGTGGACTTGCAGGGTGGCGATTGCATGCAGGGTGGGAGGTGGCCTGTCTAGCGACACAGTAGCTGAGGATGACCCCTGCAGGTAGTCTCACGTAGCCAGACCTTCAGTCTGACGGCAGAAGGTCTGGACTCCATCGCAGCTTTCATTGGCTAAGGGCTGCCCAGAGGCCGTCTGACTGACATGTAAAGCAACCAATCACAGTTGGTTCACAGATTTTTTGATCCACAAATATTTGTGATTGAAATAAGGCCACTTTTAATTGTTTTACAGTGATTAGAGCACAGAACAGTAACAGACTGTATGAAATGGATCCAAACAGACATTTTCTCAGAAGTAAAGGAAAAGATGAACACTCTGACTGCAGTTAAAAGGAAACTGCACGCCTGGTGTAGGTGATTTAGATGACAACCTAATTTGCATATCAAACTTTGCAATAAATATTTATGCTCTCATAATTCATTCAGGCTGATACAGTTTTTTCTTTTAAAAGTCCAGATATTGCAAAGCTCTTTCATTATTTAGTCATAAACATTATTAATATTCACAAGAAACATTACCATATAGCAGTCAAATACCGGTTGTTCTGGTGAATAACATGAAGGGTCACCTTTTCCGAACCTTCCTCATCTGCTGTCTCTCCCTTTTAAGACAAGTAATGGTTTACATCTGATCTGACAAATTAGCTTTTGCAGCCTTTCTCTCATTAGCATTTCAAAAGGTGTGGTTGCCTCTCCGATCTGTGATAAAGGCTGAAGAGATTACAGAAGGGTTTTGGAGAAACTTTGTGCTGCCAACTGATCCCGTGAAGAAATCACATCTGACAACAGCACTGCTCTTTGAAGAGAGTTTCCAGGGATTAAGGCTGTAGGAACTCTGCCTCCACGCAACCTGTTTTAATGCAGGTCAGCACACAAGAGTCCCTGTATGATGTTTTTGAGTAACGATTAAGTAAACCTATGCTGCTTGACTGAAGCTTCAATAAATGAAAGGTTGAATGACCTTCAAATGATGTCAGAAATCCCCCTGCAATTTTGCAACTTATATATCCACTTAGAATGGATCTTGGATCTTTTTGCAATTTTTATAATCCCTTGAAAGTTTGCCCCATTAAATAATCACATTAAAGCAGTGGTGTTAACAAAACTGATTGAGTTGTATATGTGAATGGCCCTCTGCATTAGCTTGCACACTGATTGATTGTTACAACCAGTGTTGGGGGTAACACATTACAAGTAACGTGAGTTGTGTAATCATATTACTTTTTTCCAATTAACTGGTAAAGTAACGCATTGCTTTTAAATGTAAAACAAAATATCAGAATTTTTCAAACAAGTAACGCAAGTTACTTTGTTTTCCCATTTATTGACTGACAGCTCTCCTGCCTCCATGTTTAGAGAAATCAGGAGCAAGAACAGAGGTGTTGTGTGTGCTGAGTAAACATGATGGTTATTCTATCTCTAGACTAGATATGAGCATGCAATAACCCAAACAGATTCAATATTCCTCAAAATGAATAAAAACAGTGAAAATGCAAATTCAGAATATTAATAAAATCTGCAATAATAAAATGTTAAATAGCACAAATATACTTTATGCATTTTATCTCACTTTAACCAGTATCTATGCTGCTTACCATTGATGATCCAATTCAACCATACAAATAAGCAAAGCCATCATAGTTTCAATTAATTTTTTTATTGCTGAAGTAAGAGGTCTAAACTTTCCTCTCCTGCATTCTATTTTGTCTTTAATCCAGAATGACAGCACAGCTGAAAGGTTTGTTTGAGCTGTACAGGTGTGAATTTGCATTTCCTTCAGCCTGAGGTTTATTCATTTTACTTTTGGTGTAAAAGGGCCTTTACATTTGCTAAAAATATAACCTTTGTTGTTGTTATTATTAAATGTGAGAAAAAGTAACATAACGCATTAATTTCCATTACTTTTGTTAATTACTTTTTTGAAAGTCACAATATTGTAACACATTACTTTTAAAAGTAACTTTCCCCAACACTGGTTACAACAATTAACTGTGAACATCATTCATTCTAATCATACCGGGTTGATTGTATTCTTCAGGAATACTTTACAGTGATCACACTATTGTCAACAAAGGTTTCTCCTCTTCTGACTTCGCTGTGTGTGGCAGACTACTGCAACCCTGCTAAACTTACACATCTGACACCCTTACTAAAAGCCAAAATAATCTTATCACCAAGAATTACAGACAGCAATCGTGCTGACAGCCATCTGTGAGAGTTGAAGTTAACTATTCAGTATCGGTTATGCTTATCCTTAACAGACAGATGCTCTCTCCTCTTTTGCCCACAGGCTCAGTTCCTGCTGGACACTGATAAATCACAGTCATAGCTATTGCAATTTGCCTGGAAAGACAAGAGCTGACGCCGACTGAATCGCTCCCCGATGAGTAATCTGCACTTGGTGGGCAGTTGAAAAGAATATGAAAACCCTGACGTCACCTCAATTTCGAAATGCTCATCCGCTCCCTCCTGCCTGTTCCCACATCTTGACAGAGGTTGCTAAGGTTATAAATGATCCACAATTCTGTGGCTCTTTCGACAGGGCCGTATTCTTATTTGAGGTGCACTCTGATAGAAGGACAGCTAATGTGCCCCATATATGAGCTAAACAAGTACAAAGGCTTCACACATAGGATGAAGAAATCCACTCACTGAACTACCATGATTGTGTGAAGTATGTTGTAACAGCTTGCAACTTGACTTCATATAGTAGAGGCTGGGGTTCACATCCACTTATTTGACTGAACAGTTGCTAAGGATCCTATTTTGTTGGTGTTTACAGGCAGAATGATATGTTAATACAGCAAACTATGTGGAATAAGGCGTATGAGTCTCATTTTTGTACTTCTATACATGCACAAAGCGACGTTTTATTACTTACACATATAATTACAAACAGGTTTGATATGAGTAAATATTAATATGTTGTCAAGTCGGGCAACATTTCACCATAAGGTTTGTTGTATATCCTAGCAATATGCATGCTAATAAGCAACTAGTTAATAAGCGTTCCCTAATCTGAACTGTTACTTTTTTTTTTTTTTAAAGTAGTCTATATGTTTACCAAGGCTGCATTTATTTGATTAAAAGTGCTGTAATACTGTAAAATATTACGATTTAAAATAACTGTTTCCTATTTTAATATACAAACCCGATTCCAAAAAAGTTGGGACACTGTACAAATTGTGAATAAAAAAGGAATGCAATAATTTGCTCATAAACTTATATTTTATTCACAATAGAATATAGATAACATATCAAATGTTGAAAGTGAGACATTTTGAAATGTCATGCCAAATATTGGCTCATTTTGGATTTCATGAGAGCTACACATTCCAAAAAAGTTGGGACAGGTAGCAATAAGAGGCCGGAAAAGTTAAATGTACATATAAGGAACAGCTGGAGGACCAATTTGTAACTTATTAGGTCAATTGGCAACATGATTGGGTATAAAAAGTGCCTCTCAGAGTGGCAGTGTCTCTCAGAAGTCAAGATGGGCAGAGGATCACCAATTCCCCCAATGCTGCGGCGAAAAATAGTGGAGCAATATCAGAAAGGAGTTTCTCAGAGAAAAATTGCAAAGAGTTTGAAGTTATCATCATCTACAGTGCATAATATCATCCAAAGATTCAGAGAATCTGGAACAGTATCTGTGCGTAAGGGTCAAGGCCGGAAAACCATACTGGATGCCCGTGATCTTCGGGCCCTTAGACGGCACTGCATCACATACAGGAATGCTACTGTAATGGAAATCACAACATGGGCTCAGGAATGCTTCCAGAAAACATTGTCGGTAAACACAATCCACCGTGCCATTCGCCGTTGCCGGCTAAAACTCTATAGGTCAAAAAAGAAGCCATATCTAAACATGATCCAGAAGTGCAGCCGTTTTCTCTGGGCCAAGGCTCATTTAAAATGGACTGTGGCAAAGTGGAAAACTGTTCTGTGGTCAGACGAATCAAAATTTGAAGTTCTTTTTGGAAAACTGGGACGCCATGTCATCCGGACTAAAGAGGACAAGGACAACCCAAGTTGTTATCAGCGCTCAGTTCAGAAGCCTGCATCTCTGATGGTATGGGGTTGCATGAGTGCGTGTGGCATGGGCAGCTTACACATTTGGAAAGGCACCATCAATGCTGAAAGGTATATCCAAGTTCTAGAACAACATATGCTCCCATCCAGATGTCGTCTCTTTCAGGGAAGACCTTGCATTTTCCAACATGACAATGCCAGACCACATACTGCATCAATTACAACATCATGGCTGCGTAGAAGGATCCGGGTACTGAAATGGCCAGCCTGCAGTCCAGATCTTTCACCCATAGAAAACATTTGGCGCATCATAAAGAGGAAGATGCGACGAAGACCTAAGACAGTTGAGCAACTAGAAGCCTGTATTAGACAAGAATGGGACAACATTCCTATTCCTAAACTTGAGCAACTTGTCTCCTCAGTCCCCAGACGTTTGCAGACTGTTACAAAAAGAAGAGGGGATGCCACACAGTGGTAAACATGGCCTTGTCCCAACTTTTTTGAGATGTGTTGATGTGTTCAAAATCAACTTATTTTTCCCTTAAAATGATACATTTTCTCAGTTTAAACATTTGATATGTCATCTGTTGTATTCTGAATAAAATATTGATATTCCACATTGCATTCTGTTTTTATTCACAATTTGTACAGTGTCCCAACTTTTTTGGAATCGGGTTTGTATTTAAAAATGTAATTTATTCCTGTCTTCAGTGCCACACAATCCTTTGGAAATCATTCTAATATGCTGATTTGCTGCTCAAGAAACAGTTCTTATCAGTGTTGAAAACAGTTGTGCTGCTTAATACACTCACCTAAAGGATTATTAGGAACACCATACTAATACTGTGTTTGACCCCCTTTCGCCTTCAGAACTGCCTTAATTCTACGTGGCATTGATTCAACAAGGTGCTGAAAGCATTCTTTAGAAATGTTGGCCCATATTGATAGGATAGCATCTTGCAGTTGATGGAGATTTGTGGGATGCACATCCAGGGCACGAAGCTCCCGTTCCACCACATCCCAAAGATGCTCTATTGGGTTGAGATCTGGTGACTGTGGGGGCCATTTTAGTACAGTGAACTCATTGTCATGTTCAAGAAACCAATTTGAAATGATTCGAGCTTTGTGACATGGTGCATTATCCTGCTGGAAGTAGCCATCAGAGGATGGGTACATGGTGGTCATAAAGGGATGGACATGGTCAGAAACAATGCTCAGGTAGGCCGTGGCATTTAAACGATGCCCAATTGGCACTAAGGGGCCTAAAGTGTGCCAAGAAAACATCCCCCACACCATTACACCACCACCACCACCAGCCTGCACAGTGGTAACAAGGCATGATGGATCCATGTTCTCATTCTGTTTACGCCAAATTCTGACTCTACCATCTGAATGTCTCAACAGAAATCGAGACTCATCAGACCAGGCAACATTTTTCCAGTCTTCAACTGTCCAATTTTGGTGAGCTTGTGCAAATTGTAGCCTCTTTTTCCTATTTGTAATGGAGATGAGTGGTACCCGGTGGGGTCTTCTGCTGTTGTAGCCCATCCGCCTCAAGGTTGTGCGTGTTGTGGCTTCACAAATGCTTTGCTGCATACCTCGGTTGTAACGAGTGGTTATTTCAGTCAAAGTTGCTCTTCTATCAGCTTGAATCAGTCGGCCCATTCTCCTCTGACCTCTAGCATCAACAAGGCATTTTCGCCCACAGGACTGCCGCATACTGGATGTTTTTCCCTTTTCACACCATTCTTTGTAAACTCTAGAAATGGTTGTGCGTGAAAATCCCAGTAACTGAGCAGATTGTGAAATACTCAGACCGGCCCGTCTGGCACCAACAACCATGCCACGCTCAAAATTGCTTAAATCACCTTTCTTTCCCATTCTGACATTCAGTTTGGAGTTCAGGAGATTGTCTTGACCAGGACCACACCCCTAAATGCATTGAAGCAACTGCCATGTGATTGGTTGATTAGATAATTGCATTAATGAGAAATTGAACAGGTGTTCCTAATGATCCTTTAGGTTTAGGTAGTGTATTTTTTGAAACTTGTTTCTCAAACATTTGCTGAGACAGGTGTGCAAAACAGTAAATTATCTATTTTGATAATTTTACACCTGCAGAACACATGCTAGTACTGCACAGCATAATTCGTCCTGTGCAGATTAGTTTCCAAGATACTTTGACAAACACCTGCACAACTTAACTTCTGTTTCCTTATATTCCTACATAATCTTCCAATAATCAGTCAAACAAACATTTTATGATGGGATGTATGTGATATTAAGTAGAAAGATCCCACATCCAATTTTGACTAATGCTAAAGGCATGTTACAGAACACCAAATAGTATAAAGCAGAGAGAAAAAAAAAAAAAAAAAAAAAAAAAAAAAAAAAAAAAAAAACCCTTGCTCACTGGCGCTAACAGTTCAATAATAAAAAAAAAAAAACACATGAAATAAAACTAAGTATTAAAACAAACCCTGCAGATCTGCATCTAATATAGACTAATTGAGAGCAGATTAAACTCAATTATGAACCTTGTAAATGGAGCTCACACTAATGTAGGACTTTTTGCTCTGAATATCTAAATTGTACTTTCAGCTATGGCATTGCAGATCTCATTAAAATAGGTGGCATTGGTAAAAATCTTACTTTCAGTAAACACAGCAGTTTTTTTTTCCCCCTTCATAGAGTTTCTCGTCTTATCTTTTACATAGCATACTCTTGTGCATAAATAGCTAGATTTCATGGGCGACATTGTTAGGGAGACACTGTTGTCATAGGTATAAAGTGGGAGCAGAGACAGGGGGCACAGAGCTCAAAGCTGCGTTCTGCTCTGTTAGTATGTTACCATGACACAGCGGACAGGGGGTTAAAGATATACACTAAGTCCCTGGAGCTTGGAAGCGAATCAGTCCCTGACATTACAGGCATCTTACACAATATCAGCAGATAAAACTTTCCTGATCTTTGTCTGTGGCTATCAGAGTTTCAGACCCAGGTGCAAACTCAGCTGCATTTGTATACAGCCGATTACATCGAGAGAAACAAGTGATGCTGGCAGAAAACAAAAGCAGAAAACCCTCTACCTTTACTGAAAAAAAAAAAATAAATAAATAAATAAAATAAATAAAAAAATAATAATTAATTAACAATTCTCTTTGAAAGTAGAAAATTAACATTAACAGTTCAGCCAAAAATGCAGTCATTATTTACTCACTCTAATAAAAGGAGAATTTGTGAAGGATCTCAGACCCAGTGATTTTCCAGCAGTGGTTTCTGTAACACACGCCCACTGTAGGCAAGCTTGACAAGCCCATGTGCAGTTTATTGAAATCCAAAAATACAAACAAATACAAGATAAACAGAGATTTGACTTGGCATGACCATGAAACAAAGACTCACCAACAGCAGGATACACATAACAATACTAGACAAGAGACCAATGAATCATGAGGGCTATATACACACAGAAAACTAATAACCAAACAAGAAACACCTGAATGCAATACAACAATGAACCAATCAAAACGTGACACATAAGACAAGGAACCAATAAGAACATAGGACACATGACCAAAAACTCCAATCAGAACATGACACATACAGGGGAGGCACAAGACATGATCACATGACTGCAAGATACATGAGGAGCAAGGGAAGCGCATGACAAACAGGAAGCAGAACTAGAGCATTTTGATGAATACAAAATAAAAGACATGAACACAAACAAAAACCAAAACCAGTAATGCAACAAATTGGATGCAAGATGCCAAAAAACCCCAAAAGAAGAAGAAGAAAAAACAAAACCAGCCATGACAGTTTCCAAGTTAAAGGGTAAGTTCACCCAAAAATGAAAAGTCATTAATTACTCACCCTCATGTCGTTCCAAACCCGTAAGACCTTCGTTCATCTTCGGAACACAAATGAAGATATTTTTGATAAAATCCGAGAGCTCTCTGACCCCTCTATAGACAGCTATTTAATTAACACTTTCACGGCCCAGAAAGGTAGGCCAGAGAGCTCTCGGATTTTATCAAAAATATCTTCATTTGTGTTCCAAAGATGAACGAAGGTCTTACGGGTTTGGAACGACATGAGGGTGAGTAATTAATGACAGAATTTTCATTTTTGGGTGAACTAACCCTTTAACACCTCATCTGGGGGGAAAGATTAACAGTGAATAATAGTTTACATTTTTTGTTCCTCACACAAAGCTATCATATGACATCATAATACATTTTGTCATTCTTCTTAACAGCTTTTTTGAAACTGCATTAAATATTAACAGAAGAAAGTAAATGAAATGAAGGTGAATAAAATATTACAGAATTTTCATTTTTGGTTGAACTATCCCTTTAAAGACAAACAGAACTTAAAAAAAAACTGCATGACAGTAGGTTTTGTGTGCCATCGGGCTTGATAGGACAGTTAAATAAGTGGACACAGTGCATTCAAAGCATGAGAGGACTGGTTTCGCTTCACTGCTCTGATGTGGAATAGAAAGACAGCTGCAGACTGTTACAGTAAAAAGCATTACAGCATTTTCCTATTTCTGTCCACCTTTTGTGATGGATTTTCATATTTTAAGATTGAAAGTCTTGGTCTGGGATATGGGTAAAATCAGAAAATATATCCATAAAAACATCTGAATAGTAGCCAAAATAAAATTTTAATGTGACCTTCGTATAAACACGGTCTACAAACAAAAATAAAGAAAGAAAGAAAAATTAACCCCTGTAACATAAAAGTGGAATTATGAGAAAGGAGACTAAATTAAACAAAAGACATGCAGCAATGTCATGTTTGTCTGCAGTAATGGTGGTGGCATCAGAATTCGTATCTGTTATCTATTCACTTTGTCCCCTCGTGGCCTCCACTTATATGTGAATTCAAAAGGGAGAGGAAAAGCATAAATACTGGATCTTAAAAATTTGATTGAATCTCTGGAGGGCAACAAACGGGACGAGGAGAAAGGGATACAACTTCATCTACCTGTCACCATTCCTCTAAGGGAAAATCAATCACAATGAAAAAGGAGGGGAAATTGAGATGGTAACATATTCTTTTTCTCCCCCTTCTCCTCCTCAGGAAGTATCATCTGTCAGGATCTCCAGTAAAAGGCCCAAGAAACTATTTGCAGGGCAGATCAGAAGATGAGGACTTGACCCTGACACTCTTCACCTGTGTAGTGAGAAACAGTCTTAGGTTTAGGGGGCTACAAAGGGAGAATGATGTGGGCAATATTCATGCGTGATCAGGGGGAGAAGTGAGATGGAGGTCGGTTCATCGTTTCAAAGATCACTGGGCTCACTGGGTTCACGCAACGGTTGATAGTTCAAAGGCAGCTGGAACATGTGATAAGTCACTTCTGCCATGGCAAGTCTGTCAAGATATTAATATTCCAGCCATGTAGCGTGAACATATAAATCATCTGTCAAAGCTTATCCGCACACAGAATGTGTACAAATTGCACTGTAGCTTCAGTGTTTTGCATGCTTCAGGCTGACCTGAATCCACTTGCATTTTCAGAAATTCTGAAATTAATCTAGTTTAGGGTCAGCAAAGTCTCTTCTGCTCACCAAGGCTGCATTTATTTGATCAAGAATACAATAAAAACAGTAATATTGTGATATGTTATTACTATTTAAAATAACTGTTTTCTGTTTGAATATATTTTAAAATGTAATTAATTCCTGTGATGTCAAAGCTGAATTTTCAGCATCATTACTCCAGTCTTCAGTGTCACGTGATCCTTCAGAAATCACTCTAATATGATGATTTGCTGCTCAAGAAACATTTATTATTATTATCAATGTTGAAAAGTAAGAAAAAAGTAAAAAAAAAAAAAAAAATCTATCTATCTAGCTATCTAGCTATCTATCTTTCACACTCTTTAAGGTCACAAAACTCTGGGCTTCTGGTAGTACCTAGGATAGCAAAGTCCACTAAAGGAGGGAGAGCGTTTGCACATTTAGCTCCTATACTCTGGAATAGCCTTCCCAATAATATTCAGGGCTTAGACACACTCTCCCAGTTTAAATCTAGATTAAAGACATATTTTTAGCCAAACATTCACATAATGCAGCTCATAACCTTGTAACTATCTTTTTTAAACTTTTAGACAAACAAATCAATGTTTGTCTTCATTTTTGTTGTACTTCCTAAATCCATCTCAATTCAAATTCAAATTAAATTTAAAGAAAAAAGGCATTGTCAGTTCAATTATTGTGCTGACAAACCTGCTTCAAACGTGCTGACAAACAATGCAGACAGCGCAAGATGGCAATGAAACAATTTACAAAGGTTTAAGACACTGTGTGCATGGCAAAAAAGCCACATAAATGTAAGATGGGCAGAAGCTCCCAGCTTAATCACCCTGAAAAAATATCATGTCTGTGTTTGACTGATTTACAAACAGAGAGGGGGGGGAGGGGGCATGAGGCCCAGAAAGGCCCATGGGTGTCTCTGCATAATCCAGAACATAGTCTTTAATGCTGGATTTTACAGCCAGTGAGAAACCCAGCTCATCTGGAATGCGCCAAGCACAAACAAACACTCTTTCAACCTCCTAATATTGTAATTGGAAGATAAGAGCTGCTCCATGATGAGCATTAGAGAAGTGCAGCTGGCACATGGAAGCAAGCAGGCGGCGTGGATGTGCAGCCAGTCAGGCAGAAGCTTTTTCGGATCACTCTTCTTCCCACTCCCTCTGATTCTTTCTCTCTCTGTCTCTCCCTCTCCCACACTTTCTGTCTCTCTGCAAGAAAGAGTGTGCCTCACTGCATATCACGCGACGTCACCGACAGCTACGCAGATGATTCATAGTGCAAATTATTTGGGGTGAAAAGACAGAAGTTGTCTGTGTTCTGATGTGCTATTTTTATCCATTTTCAGCAAGTCACATCTATATTCTGCTGAGTTTCTGATTGCCAAAATTAAGTGGAAACCTTGTAATTAAAGTATTTTTTAATCTAGGCTTCTTAACTCCAGGGATTAGAATCGTAAAGAATTTAATGATTCCTCTTAATGATTCTAGCTCCTTGACTGTGCCATTAATGATTCTTTTAGTACTTCTGAGGAATAAATATTTGGAATAAACAAATGCATTTCTTATTGCATTTACTGCCCTCAACAGTCTGTTGCCAAATGAGATGAGATAATTTCAGATACAATTCTTTGAAAAGTCTTGTTTACAAAGACGTTTTGATGACTCTTCATAAATTGTAATAAAATCCAAACCAACAACTGACCCTGACTATACTAAATAAAATACTTAACAAAAAAAAAAAAAAAATGTGGTGACTCTTTAACGTATTCATTAAGTCACATGTTCATTTGGAACAGGACTGTCTTGGTCCCAGTAGGTGTGTTTGACTTGAAGCGGCACTGTGCAGACCGATCGGTGTGTGACATCAAAGTACCACGAAAGTGATTCAGAAGAATACGGACCCATCTGCTCTCTAGTCGCTCTCACGGTACTTTGGTGTCATACACTGATCGGTTTGCGCAGCGCCACTTCAAGTCGAACATACCTAATGTGTTCTTGGTTCACTAAAAAGAAACAGATCATAGTCATTTGTTCGCAAAAATTGCATATTACACTGATGGCTTTCTCTAAAAAGAACCAGCTCATAAGAGTAATTTGTTCATGAATCAGACTGGGAGCACTGTATATTTTGATTTACCAAAGAAAGAAAAAAAGAAACAGCAGATAGGAATCAGTTGTTAGGGAATCGGACAAGCTACCCAGATAGCAAGGTGACATTGATACAATGTTGAGTTTTGATCCAAACCATTATTTTGGTTGAGATTGACAGTTCAATGTTTAAAGATTCACATTTAACATTTTTACAGGAAACTCATAGTGATGAGAGTAATGAGGCAGATTGGGGATTGTGTTGGGAGGGCAGTTACTCTTTAAGTCATGGAACAAATTTAAGTGCTGGGGTTGCCATACTTTTTTCATCTTACTTTAATGTTGAAATTTTGTTAAAAGTAGAATTAGAAAAAGGTCGCCTTCTTGTTGTAAAGACAAAAATTGATGAAGATACCTTCATATTTGTTAATATTTATGCTCCAAACAGAAGTGCAGATAGACTAACTCTATTTAAAAAACTGAGTGAATATTTGAAAAATGTAAATTCAGATGATTTTCTAATATTAAGAGGCGACTGGAATAGTACAGTTGACTTTACTTTAGATAGGAATAATACTGAACCAGATTTTGAATCACCTGCTTTTTTAAAAAACATTCTTATTCAAAATGATTTGTTGGATGTATGGCGAGAGAGGAATTTAAAAGTTAAACAATATACTTGGATAAAAATTTCACAAGAGAGAATAAATGCAGCTAGATTAGATAGATTCTATGTTTGTAAAAAAAAAAAATAATAATAATAGGATTGTGGATGCGAACATTGTACCATGTTGTTTTTCAGACCACCATTTTGTTACTTGTAATATGACTTTGTAACAGACTCAGTGTAAAAGTCCTTACTGGAAAACGAATGTACGTTTGTTACAGGAGAAAGACTTTATTGAAAGATTTAAATATTTTTGGGAGTCTTGGGTTTCTCAGAAAGGTGAATATGAAAACCTAATTCAGTGGTGGGAATTAGGAAAAACACAAATTAGAATATTTTGTCAACAGTTTTCTTCTTTCTCTACAACAAAGATTAAGAAAAAATCAATGAATTAGAAAAGGAAATAGCACAGATTACATCTAATATGGTGCAGAAACCAGATACTGTGATGGCTGAGAACTTATGTGAGAAAAAGAATACTCTTAACTCTCTACTACAAGGGCAAGCTAAGGGAGCACTTATAAGGTCACGTTTTTTGTCAGTCCATGATAGGGATGCACCAACTACATATTTTTTTTAATCTTGAAAAAGTCTCAAAAAAACAGAGTGAAATGCATTGTCTGACATTCCCAGATGGGTATAAAACGTCTGACCCAAAAAAAGATGAGGAAAATTGCTGTGGACTTTTATTCAGAAATTTTTAGAGCTGAAAAGTGTGATTCACAGAGTACTTCGGACTTGTTAGAACAACTTCCTACTATTAATGGACAACAACGTGCAAGTTTGGACAGTGTTTTTTCTTTTCAAGAATTGACTGAAGCGGTACAACAGATGAAACCTGGTCGTGCACCAGGTATTGATGGTCTATATGGAATTCTATAAAATCATGTGGGGAATTATAGGCAAAGACTTTCATGAGGTTGTACAGAAATGCTATGAAGAACAAAATATTCCCAGGAGCTGTCAGAGGGCGGTTCTTGTTCTTATTCCCAAAAAAGAAGACATAAGTCTCATAAAGAACTGGAGACCCATTTCCATTCTCACCCTGGACTATAAAATTTTGGCAAAACTTTTGGTCAATAGGCTGAAGTGTGTTTTGGGTGATATCATTCATAAAGATCAATCATACTGTATTCGAGATAGAACTATTTATGATAACATTTTTCTAGTGAGAGATTTAATAAATTATTGTAAATTAAATGGTATTAATTTAGGTCTTCTATCGTTAGATCAAGAGAAGGCATTTGATCGTGAAGATCATGAATATTTATTTAAAACACTAAAAGCTTTTGGCTGTGGAGATGTTTTTCTTTCTTGGATTAAGACTTTGTACGCAAATGCTTCGTGTTTAGTAAAAATTGGAGGAGGTTTAAGTCCACCAATACAACTGCAAAGGGGAATCAGACAGGGATGTCCTTTGTCTGGTCAGTTGTATACAATAGCAGTTGAACCTTTGTTGTGTTTATTTTGGAAAAATGTGTCTGGTTTATGTGTAGGAAACAGTGTTCATAATGAAATTAAATTGACGGCATATGCAGATGATATCACTGTATTTGTGAAGAATCAAAAAGATGTAAACACAATTAAGAAGTGTCTTTATGTATATGAAAAGGCATCATCTGCAAAGTTAAATTGGAGTAGAACGGAAGCTTTTTGGTGTAATGAACATTCAACAGAGTCAAGAAAGGAAGTCAAGAGTTTCAAAAAAAGAATTGGGATAATGTAAAGGATAAAGTATGTGCTAAGTTGTCTAAATGGAACTGGTTGCTGCCTCAGCTATCGTATAGGGGAAGAGTGCTGGTTATCAACAATTTAGTTGCATCCACCCTGTGGCACTGGTTAAATGTTTTGGATCCACCAAAGGATTTTTTTGTGGATATCCAGAGAGTTCTTGTTATTTATTTATTTTTTTGGACTGGAATGCACTGGGTGAAAGAAGCAGTTTTGTATCTACCAGTTCATGAAGGAGGACAAGGCCTAATTGAATTAAAATCCAGGTATGCAGCTTTTCGTCTAAAGACTGTCCAAAGGTTTCTTTATCATCAAGATCAAAATTGGATGGAAGTGGCATGTGCCCTCTTGAGGAGGGTTGGTTGTTTGGGTTGTGAGACTTTAAGATGCCGGGACGTCTGGGCTAAGGAACGACTACTCCCGAGAAAACAAAGGATGTTTCGGGAAATTAACATTTGAACTCTCTCTTGTGAAAGTGGCATCCCCACCCGAGGCTCAGCCACACAAAGTCAATCACCTTCATTTACATTTCATCCCCCTCACCCTCATCTCTCCTCTTCACATGCTGAAATTCACCCAAAATCTATATGAGTTAATGTGAACAAGTACTATACAGTATTATACATGTTTGGAATCATTTGAAACGTCTCAGTGCTACTGGTACAAAGGTCTCATTTCCACAGAAGTAAAGCAAATGGTAACAAAGGTTTTAAGAGTTTAGAGATATTTTGCTTATTGTGGTGGGTGTGTCCTCTGCAAATTGGTCTTTACCTCCTGTCCTCAATAAGGTGTAAATTACAGATCTACAGGACTTGATTAAAGCAAATTCCCATTGTGAACTCATGTTTACATTTGAAAGAGGTTTCTGTCTTGGTCTGAATATTTAAGGGATGTTGCAGAAGGGTCAGGGTGCGATCCTTTACTCAGGTCAGCCCGTAACGCTGGGTGTCTTTCAGACACTCAGCGTTATGTAATTTTCAGATGTCAGGTATCTATCTTTTACTCTTTACTTCAGAGCATTTGATGTTATGTATTGATTATCTTTGAATTGATTATGTAATTGGCATGATACATTTACCTGACTAATAATATATTGTTACATTTGATTTTATTCTGACGTACTCTGGAATTATTAACTCTAGTAGATTATGTTAAGTCAATAACACCGCAAACACCGTATACTTAGACTGTAGAGGTTAGTAGATGGGTCTTCCGTTTAGAGCAACAAAAAGTTGTTAGACCAATCTAAATAGGGTGAGCCTCAACTCCTGATTATTGTAATATTATTCTAATTACGTGTACGTGGGAAACCACGGCATGATTATGTAAAGTTACCATTAGAGGAACGTCTCCCAATGTAATCACGCCACTCGGCTGTTATCCAGTGCCCTGCGTAAGTTTGAGCTCCCTGTTGTAAGCTAGTACGGACGAAGGACTTCCACTTAACACAGGAATACCAAGGTACACTGGGAAGCATATTCCAGGTGGAAACATGCGCCAAGTACCTGCCCGTAGGGAGGACTTGAGGATACACATATGACCCGCGAGGGGCTGCATATGGAAGAACTCTGGGGTAACCAGCCGAAGGTGGATTTTTAAACCCCAGGCTTGCCAAGGGAAAGACACCTGCTCAAGGAGGCTTACAGTGGAATACACATGTGGGGGTCGCCCAAAGGGGGAACCATGCACACGGAGGCACCTAACCTGACACGAGGGCCTAAGCGAGTGGGCAGACGCACTGGTGTCGGCATCGACAGTGCTGGAGGAACTCAGGGCTTCCGGAAAGCTTCCTGAGGAAAATATCGCACGTATCCAGTCCGTGGAGTGGAATGGCGAGCAAGCAAAGACACCTGAGCCTCGTCCATTACCGGCCACTAGAAGAGGCGAGTACATGAGAGGACACTGGCTCCACTCGGAGATTATAGAATCTGGCAAATGTGTTGGGTGTCGCCCAGCCTGCAGCTCTGCAGATGTCTGTTAGCGAGGCGCCATGCGCTAAAGCCCAAGAGGAGGCCATACTCCGGGTGGAGTGCGCCCTGACCCTTAGGGGGCATGGACGCCCCTGCGTCTGGTAAGCCAAGACAATGGCGTCCACTATCCAGTGAGACAACCTCTGCTTGGAGAGAGCCTTTCCCTTCAGCTTCCCACCATAACAGACAAAGAGCTGGTCAGAGGTCCTGAAACACTGCGTTCTGTCTACGTAAGCACGGAGGGCACGTACTGGACAGAGCAATGCCAAAGCTGGGTCTGCCTCCTCCAAAGGCAGCGCTTGTAGGTTCACCACCTGGTCCCTGAACGGAGTGGTGGGAACCTTGGGCACATATCCAGGCCGGGGTCTCAGGATCACGTGAGAGTTGGCCGGCCCGATTTCCAGGCACGCTTCGTCAACCGAAAATGCCTGCAGGTCCCCTACCCTCTTGATGGAGGCCAAAGCGATCAGGAGCGCTGTCTTCATTGACAGGAACTTAAGATCGATTGACCGCAATGGCTCAAAGGAAGCCCTCTGCAGAGCAACTAAAACTACTGCGAGGTCCCAAGAGGGTACGAGGGGAGCGCAAGGCGCAAGGCCCCCTCAGGAACCTGATGACCAGGTCGTGCTGACTTACCTTCTTGTTCTCCACGAGGTCGTGGTGGGCTGATATAGCGGCCACATAAACCTTCAGGGTGGAAGGAGACAGCCTTCGTTCCAACCCTTTCTGGAGAAACGAGAGCACGGACCCGATCAGGCATTTCCAGGGGTCTTCTTGGCGAGAAGAACACCAGGTGACGAAGAGGTTCCACTTCAACGCATAGGCGTGTCTGGTAGACTCAGCCCTAGCGGAAGTGATGGTAGCCACCACCTGAGGTGGTAGGGTACTCAAACCTGCCGCGTCCCATCCAGGAGCCACACGTGGAGGTTCCAAAGATCGGGACGCGGGTGCCAAAGGGTGCCCCGTCTCTGAGAAAGGAGGTCCTTCCTCAGAGGAATCGACCAGGGAGGGGCTGTCGCAAGGAGTACGAGTTCGGAGAACCAGGTCCGGCCGAGCCAATACAGGGCGACCAAAAGGACCTGCTCCTTGTCCTCCCTGATCTTGCACAGAACCTGTGCGAGAAAGCTCACTGGGGGAAACGCATACTTGCGGAGGCCCTGCGGCCAGCTGTGCGCCAGAGCATCTGTGCCGAGGGAGCCCTTGGTCAGGGAATAAAACAGGCGGCAGTGGGAAGAGTGGTGGGAGGCAAACAGATCTACCTGTGTGTCGCCGAACTGTTTCCAAATCAGCTGAACCGTCTGGGGATGGAGTCTCCATTCCCCAGGAAGTGGCTGAAGCCGTGAGAGCTCGTCGGCTGCACGGTTCAGGACTCCCGGGACATGAATGGCACGAAGCGACCTCAGATGCTTCTGACTCCATAAAACGAGATGGCGGGCGAGTTGAGACATACGGCGGGAACGTAGACCACCCTGGTGGTTGATGTACGCTACTGTGGCCATTTTGTCTGACCGGACTAGCACGTGTTGACCCTTGAGCAACGCTCGGAAGTGGTACAGGGCGAATCGTACTGCCAGCAACTTGAGGCAATTGACATGCAGGAGGCGCTGGGGTCCTGTCCAGGAGCCCGCGGCAGCATGTCCATTGCACATGGCACCCCAGCCCGTGGTGGAAGCATCTGTTGATACAACAATATGCCTGGAAACTCATTCTAAGTGAAACTCATTCCCTCGCCCTAATTTTTATCATAGGTACTCTTCAACTGTGAGTGACGGAATCTAAAACAAAAGTCCAGAAAATCACATTGTATGATTTTTAAATTATTAATTTGCATTTTATTGCATGACATAAGTATTTGATACATCAGAAAAGCAGAACTTAATATTTGGTACAGAAACCTTTGTTTGCAATTACAGAGATCATACGTTTCCTGTAGTTCTTGACCAGGTTTGCACACACTGCAGCAGGGATTTTGGCCCACTCCTCCATACAGACCTTCTCAAGATCCTTAAGGTTTCGGGCTGTTGCTGGGCAATACGGACTTTCAGCTCCCTCCAAAGATTTTCTATTGGGTTCAGGTCTGGAGACTGGCTAGGCCACTCCAGGACCTTGAGATGCTTCTTACGGAGCCACTCCTTAGTTGCCCTGGCTGTGTGTTTCGGGTCGTTGTCATGCTGGAAGACCCAGCCACGACACATCTTCAGTGCTCTTACTGAGGGAAGGAGGTTGTTGGCCAAGATCTCGCGATACATGGCCCCATCCATCCTCCCCTCAATACAGTGCAGTCGTCCTGTCCCCTTTGCAGAAAAGCATCCCCAAAGGATGATGTTTCCACCTCCATGCTTCACGGTTGGGATGGTGTTCTTGGGGTTGTACTCATCCTTCTTCTTCCTCCAAACACGGCGAGTGGAGTTTAGACCAAAAAGCTCTATTTTTGTCTCATCAGACCACATGACCTTCTCCCATTCCTCTTCTGGATCATCCAGATGGTCATTGGCAAACTTCAGACGGGCCTGGACATGCGCTGGCTTGAGCAGGGGCACCTTGCGTGCGCTGCAGGATTTTAATCCATGACAGCGTAGTGTGGTCCCAGCTCTCTTCAGGTCATTGACCAGGTCTTGCCATGTAGTTCTGGGCTGATCCCTCACCTTCCTCATGATCATTGATGCCCCACGAGGTGAGATCTTGCATGGTGCCCCAGACCGAGGGAGATTGACCGTCATCTTGAACTTCTTCCATTTTCTAATAATTGCGCCAACAGTTGTTGCCTTCTCACCAAGCTGCTTGCCTATTGACCTGTAGCCCATCCCAGCCTTGTGCAGGTCTACAATTTTATCCCTGATGTCCTTACACAGCTCTCTGGTCTTGGCCATTGTGGAGAGGTTGGAGTCTGTTTGATTGAGTGTGTGGACAGGTGTCTTTTATACAGGTAACGAGTTCAAACAGGTGCAGTTAATACAGGTAATGAGTGGAGAACAGGAGGGCTTCATAAAGAAAAACTAACAGGTCTGTGAGAGCCGGAATTCTTACTGGTTGGTAGGTGATCAAATACTTATGTCATGCAATAAAATGAAAATTAATTATTTAAAAATCATACAATGTGATTTTCTAGATTTTTGATTCCGACTTTATTTTTGACTTTAGATTCCAGTTCTCACAGTTGAAGAGTACCTATGATAAAAATTACAGACCTCTACATGCTTTGTAAGTAGGAAAACCTGCAAAATCGGCAGTGTATCAAATACTTGTTCTCCCCACTGTATGCGTATTCTTCCATGGTACGGCTCCCTACGGCGAGGCCCGTGTCTTTCCCTTGGCAGAGCCCGCTCTGCCGTCTCTGTGCGGTGTAGTCCCCCGCCTGCATTGGCCGGGGCCCCCCCTGGGACTTCCGTATGTTGTACTGCCCACGGCCAGTCCATACGTGTATATTCCACATGATACCTCCCTACGGGTAGGATGTGGCTTCCGCAGCGGCCCCCCTGGGCACGCTTTCCCAGCGTTATCCAATACTCTGCTGAGTGGGTCTTGCGGAACAGCAGCAGTGACTCTCCCTGTGTGAGTTCCCCACCCCGAACAGACAGGGGTCTGAGGGGCTTTCGCTGGGTGCTGGGTGCTGGAAGTGGTAGTAACTGTGGCGTTTTCCATAGGGATCCCAATTCGTCGGTGACGTCCGACGTACGTTGAACGTGACCAACTGAAAGGGAACGTCTCGGTTATGTATGTAACCCTCGTTCCCTGAAGGAGGGAACGGAGACGTACGTCCCATCGCCACAGTTGCTGTACCATCACTGCATGACCGAGTCACTAGTTTGGTTCCTTAGTGAAAAACAAATGTGCGCTGCATCCGCTTCCTGTTTATACCCGCAGTGCGGGGCGGAGAGCGAGATGAAAATCTCGCACACCAATGGCCATTGCCCCGTTCTCTATACACTCGAAGCTGATAGGGGCTCCCAGAAGTGATCCCAATTCGTCGGTGATGTGTGACGTACGTCTCCGTTCCCTCCTTCAGGGAACAAGGGTTACATACGTAACCGAGACGTTTCCTTAAATCATCCTGGCGACCCATTTTTTAAGTCTTGCGACCCACCCAAGGGTCACGACCCAGGGTTTGAAAACCACTGGTCTAGACTGTAGTTTTTGTGGGGAATCTGAAATAGTTAATCATCTCTTTGTTGAATGTTTAAGATTAAGAGAACTTTTTTGTTTGTTAAAAGATGTCTGCCAAAGGTTAGGTTTTTTTGTTTACTAATGGTTTATTTATATTTGGGCCAAAATATAGTGCTACAAATAAACAAAAAGTAGTATTATTGAATTTTATTTTTGGCAAAGCAAAGATGGCAATATGGTTAACCAGGAAAAACAGGACTCTTAATTTAAGTGGAGTAGATCCAGTGCATATGTTAAAAGGTTTTATAACGGGACGTTTGATGCTGGAGATTGCTTATTATGAAATGGTAAATGATATTGAGACCTTTTTTTATGTGGGGAACAGAAGGTGTGCTGTGTAAGCCCATTAAAGGGCAAGGATATCAAATAAGCTTTGGAGTGATATAAAAATGGAAGTTTTTTTGTAATATTATTATTATTGTTATTAATAATGTTGTTTTGTTTATTATTATTATTATTATTATTATTATTATTATTATTTATATATATTTTTTTTAAGGTTTTTGAATAATGTTTTTTTAAGGTGTTGGATTTTTTTTTTTTTTTTTGTATTTGAAATATTTAATGTAAAATAAATCAGATTTTAAGGGTCTCTCTCTCTCTCGCTCTCTCAAAGGCATAATCCATATTTGCTGAAGCAGCATCACTTGTATACCAGGAATTTGAAACCACATGGACAAGCATAAAGATATTTGCTAGGACCTCCTCTAATTATTTTTTAGTAGTAGTTTACTTGCATTTTTAGGACAGGAGCATATAGTCTCAATCTGAACTTTTCTGTCATCAAATATTGTCACACAAAATTGTTAGATTCTTTTGAAAAGACGCCACGAAATGATAATGTGGCATGTAATTAAGGGGTCATGGCATTTAAGTAGAGTTAAAACTGCAAGCACTCACTGTTTTATTGAGGAGGTTCTGCTGCTTTAAATCTGTCTGTCCTCCAGGGTGGAACACGTAGAAATCAGGTTTTCTGGGCCCGCAGCTGTAAATGGCTGATAAGGCTGTAGGCAGAAAAGCCAACATTTCGCCCCGACTGTGCAACTTATCCCCCATCCCTTTTATAGGGTGTGATAGGCTCTTGTGTCCTCACATTCTCAGTTCTCCATAGAGGAAAGCGCAGGTGATAGGAGAGTCAAGCATGCTGCTGGATTAGTGCAACGAGCTCTAACTTAACGCAATTTGAGGCGTCTTACAACTGCAGTCACTGTACATTGCGCTGTGGTTTTACAGTGCTGAAAAACTTGTAAGCATCTGCAATTCAATTAGGAGTAGGGGACACCGGGGCTAGTTGTCACATGGGGAAATAACATCTATTGAGAATGACTTTTAAATTCCAGTTCAGTTTCTGAACAGAATTGGCAGAATGTCAATTCAAATTTGAATGTAGGGAAGTAGAATGAAAGGCAATGCTTTATAATAACTGCATGCTATGAATCATTAGTTAAGCATTAGTAAATAGTTAATTCATCATTTATAAAGCATTAATAGACATTAATAAGCAGTTTATAAATACAGCTATAAATGCTTTATTCTTGATTTATAAGCATATATATAATGTGTTTAATAATTGTATTTTCATACTTTATTAATGATCAATTTATAATTTCTAAATTAAGTATTACATTATTTACAAACCGGTTATTTAGGAGTCGTCAGTGGTTCATAAGATCATTTAGAAAGTGTAAGTAAATGATTAATAAACTATTTAAATGTACATTTATACATATTATTTAGACATATAGTAATAGTTATTCAATGTGTTAATAAATGCTTTATTAACATGTATTCCTACTGTAATTCATGATTAATTCAGGTAGTTATAAAACATTTAGTAGTTGTTAGATAACTATTTTTGTAAGCTCATCTAAAGTGAGGACTATTTATGCCTCGTAAAGCTTTTATGATGAGGATTTAAACATTCAGTTATCTTCTGCACTGCTGTTCTCTAATGTTTTTAAGTTAGTGTTGAGGTAGATTTGACACTATGAAATATTTTATTATATTATTATTGTTGTTTTATAAAAATTGTATTTGTTGTATTTTGTTACTCCTGCAATCCAGTTTTGGCACTGGTAAATGGTGGCACTATTACTATACGTCTAAATAATAAGATGTATAAATGTACATTTAAAGTTGATTAATCATTTACTTACACTTTCTAAATGATCTTATTATCACTGACAACTCCTAAATAACTGGTTTGTAAATAAATTATAAATTGATCATTAGTAAAGTATGAAAATAGAATTATTAAACACATTATAGATATGCTTATAATGCATGTATAGCTGTATTTATAAACTGCGTATTAATGTCTATTAATGCTTTATAAACGATGAATTAACTATTTACTAATGCTTAACTAATGATAGCATGCAGTTATTATAAAGTGTTACAGAATGAGAATGATTTCATGAAAAGTCATACTGCACAGTAACTGTAATTTAAAAATCATTGAAGTTTGAAGGTTTATTTGCCTAACAGACGGGTAGGAAGTTAGGTACGTTGGTAATTCTTCAGTTTAGAATTTTGCTCAACTTGTGTGTCTTCAGTTTGTATGTTTTTTTGTTGTTGTTGTTGTTTTTCCTTCAAACTTAAATAAAGATGTTTAGTCTTGACATCCACTTGTAGGCCAGCCTGGAAGACTAATGTGCCATGGGTTCTCCCTGGAATTTCCTACGGCTGTTAGAATAGCAGTTTTATGAGTAAAATAAGATCTGTGGGTATAACATTACTTTAAAATCTCTTAAACATGATTTTTAAAGCTGCCTTGTTGTGTAAAATAAGTTGCACACTTAATAAGGACTAATAAGCGTTGAGTTTAAGCGCTTGTGTTTGGGTGCATTCACTTCCTGGAGGTCAGCTCTGTAATTATTGAATCGATCAATAGAGCTTTTGCCTGAATAATTATGTGAGGCTGAGCCTGCTGAACGCAGTCCAGAGTCAGTGTAAGATATTGCACAGCACTGTGGGTAAAATATGCCCTAATGACCTTCTCTCATCTGTCATCCCGGACCTGATCAATCAGTTTGTGGGGAGTGATGGAGAGAAAAGCATCAAATGAGTGATATGGATCTGAGAAAATATTCCATTCATCACCTCCGTCCCACATGACATTTGCCCTAAAAATGATATTGATGTGGCCCTATTTTAAGACACAAACTGCATTTGGGCATTCAGTGTCCTCTGATTGGTCAATTTATCTACTCTGGACGGGAAGTAGCACTGAAAGGTCAATTTTTCAGAAAAAGCCAATTTTGCAGCACAAACACAAACAAACATAAAAAACAATTGAAGCTTTCTAACAATTACGTTGTAACGTCACACCACACACAAAAACCATAAAAAGCTATTGTCTAACCAAACATAAATTAATTAATCTCACTCACTTTTTTTTCTAAAGTCCATCATCCGCATCGCATGCCTTACACTGGATGTGACCTAGGGGCTTAATTTAAACTAGCAGATACACAAGTCCCATGCGGCAGCACCATTACATTACATTATTCATTTAGCAGACGTTTTCTTATTCAAAGTCATTTACAGTACATACTACAGGGACAATCTTCCTGGAGCATGCAGAGGTTAAATGCTTTGCTCAAAGGCAAAACAGTAGTAGCAACTTTGGGGTTTTGAAGTTGCGATCTTTGGGATTCCTAATCCCAAAATCTTTCAGACCTAAATTGCTGTTGATATGCATGTTGCCACTTGATTTATCATTGTATCTAGTATTGAACACTTTCACTTGAATTAATGTCTGACTAAATAGTGCATTTGAACAATCAGTAACCTGAAGACAAGCTGTTGCATGATGCCTCCATATCAGTTAGTATAACATAAACAAAAATAATTGCAGTGCATCTTTAATAGAAGAAGGCATGTCTCTAAACAGTCCACTCATATACAGTAGATGCATTGATTTCATTCCCCCCCATGATAAAACACTAGTTTGGTGATAATAAGAGTACTTTATAAAGTTATATGGCCCATCACACAAGACATAAAGCTGCCAGTGTGGCTCTGACGGTGTTTAAATCTGAAGACAGTGTGGAGTAAAGCTGTATTTTGGACCACTGGGAGTGTTTGGATGGATCACACCACTATAAACAATGTTGTCAGGATCATGGGGTGACCAGCAGCAGAGGAAAACTAAGCAGCATAGCACAGTTACATGAAGCAGATGTCATAATTAGTCTAGAAAAAAACAATCATCCTGTTTGGTATGTGAAACATTGCTATATGAACCTGTTGATTTTCCTTTGTTTGTTTGTTGACCCCCTGCGTCACAGACGTGTGGACAGCGTCATGTTGGGGACACACATAAGGCTGGGTTCACACTGATCACAAAACAACAGCTAGAGCAGACCACATTATAATTCTCTGTGCTGTTTCCTCCCCAATTCCACTACAGGTTATTCATATTCCTCCCACTTCATTTTTTTCTCTACCCTTGTCTCCTGGCTGTCAAAACACATTTCACTCTCACTGAAGAATCATTTTGCATGTTTTGGGGCATGTGCTCCCTCCACACTGACTCTCCTCATGCAAGCTGCTTTAATGTTTCTTGCAGCAGTTTTGACCTGACGCATATATTTATTTCTTGTCTAAGCTTTGCAATAACAGTTTCAGACCTGCAGAGCTGTGTGAGCAGGAATCGCTACAGGACGCACAGAACAATCACTCTGTGGCTTTAAGAAAATGAACTCTGTTTCCCTAAGTTTTGTGTGTGCCAGCATAATTATTACAATTTTAACTCTGCATGTCTCAAGTAACTAACTAAAGGTAACAACACTGCTTACTTTCAGTAGTTCAGCTAAAGTGTATAAATAGCATGGATTTTCCAGTAATAAGCTACTTTTCTCATATTAATCAGTTTGTTCAGTTTCAAATGACTACATTCAGAATAGCTAAACTACTACTAATATTTCTGCCATTTGTTTAATCTGTATGTTGGTTTGGATTTACTTTGTTTGATTCGTTCAGATGGATAATATGAAAGAATCTGATTCAATCACAGAAGTCCTGTGTACATTTACATATATATATATATATATATATATATATATATTGCTGTAAATATTCTGTTAAATTCTCCTATTTATCACTGTTGCCATACTAATGGTGTTTATTCATATTCAGAGTAAATGTGCTGATTTAAAATGATCCAGTTCATTTGAATTCTGTCATCCTGATCCTCGTTATTTATGTGATAAAAACTGCTATGACTAAAAAACTAATTAAGTTATTATACTTTTATATTAGTTCATTTTTATTTTGAGACATAAGGACAAGCTTATAGAAATGCATACCTCACAAAATCTAAATTGATGAAAAAAACTAATGATGCAACACTTCTGCCTGAGAGTCAGAGAAAACAAGTGCCCATAATGCACTGCAACATGAGCAGCCAATTTACAGTTAGATTGTTATGCTACATCATTTTAACATGAAAATATGGCCTCCTTAAATAGTTTTGTTATTTATTTGAGAAAGAGAGGAGGGGATCATTTAGGAGCAAAGTGACTCTTCAGGTTTAATGGGGTTCTATATAGAACTCAATGTTAAAGAACGATTGCGTAATACTTTCATGTTTAACAGATTGTTCACATTTTTTTCTACTGATAAATGATGTTTGCGAGATGAAATTCATTCAATTAAAATTAAAAACGTAATAATTAATTAAAACGAAATCCATAAAATGATCCTTTGATAGGAACCCCTAAAAGGTTCTACTGTATATATGAAGTGCCTGACAGAATCTTTTAAGGTCCTATATAGAACCTTTTCTTCTAAGAGTGAATGAGCTAACATATTAAACCTTAACTTAGGACTTGCCACTAGCCCAAACAGAATAACGGTGACCATACCATAGTTATATGGAAATGGCAGCGTGTGTGTGCTACAACCCCATACTTTATTGCACATGAATCCGGATCTGAACATATTCTGTACCACTGTGTAATCCTGCCAGACTAATGGATTGTTAACATTATATTCGTACCCATGGTCGTGCTGGCTAGCAGGGGACATCTCTATGTTTCTCCACTCAGTGAGGATGGCCTCAGTAATAGAACTGAGTCTTTTTATCGTGAATTGTTTCCCTTTATTCCTCTGCAAAAAATGATCTTCCTGTCCTTTAGACAGAGGGATGAGTGATGGACCTGCTTTTAACGAGCTGATCCAATCAACATTCAGCTGACTATTGCCCCTTACCACTTTCAGTGCAGCCAAGCATTTGTCACGGACTGGTTGACAGGCATTTTGACTTAAATCTTTCAATATACCTCCAGTTCTGGCTATTTTGGGATGATGTTGCTGACAGTTTGGAGAGTATATTTGCATCAAGTGTCAATTACAGCGGTAATACAAGTGAATGATGATATCAGCCCCTGATGGCGATGCTGCAAGATGGAGCCGTAGTTCATTGCTGTCACTCTTAAATCATTACACTGTTTATGTTTGTGCTTCAGCGTGCATGAATGCAATGCTATGTAATTCATGTTTTTTTATTTTTTGTGCATTCACATTTAGTTGTGTTTGTGCGTGTCTGGGTCAGCAGTCAGAGCTCTGTCCATCTGTTATGTGCTCTGAGAGCAGCTTTCCTGTGCATTTCCTTCAGTCTCTTTGGGATTCTCCTGTGCACATACTGTACATCAGCAGTACATTCCTCTGGTGGGAATTAATATTTATCATAATTACAATTCATTTGTATTATTATTATTAATAATAATTATTATATATTAATAGTATTAGTATTAATAGTATTAGTATTAGTATTGTTAATAAATTATTAACAATATTAACAAAACTTAAATATATTAATATATAATACATAATATATAAATATATAATATAATAAAATAATAAATAATTATGTCATTATTTAATAATCTATTATTAGTCTATTATCAATAGATCTGTAAAAAGCCACCTCATGGTTTAATTAATAAGTATTACACATAACTGCACTTCAGATGGAAATAGATGAAGCTCTTTGGGGTTTGACTGGTCATATTTGCTCATTTAAAAAAAGAACACTTTCACAGTTTGCTCTAATTTTTATAGGGAACAATGGACGGTTGAACCATGCATTCATGCTTCCCAAATGGTTGCCTTAAATGAAGTCTGGAGAATGGAAGGATAATTAACGTCAATGAAAACAGATGGTGCCAGTTTATACTTGCATAATAACAACAGCCCAGATGTTGTAAAGCCATATTTATTTCAAGGGCAATGCACAGTTGCCTAATGGAAAGTGGAATGGCTTCAGACTGTGGGTCATCTTTCAATACTTCCCAAAGCCCACCATATAAGCTCAGATAAATGCCAGTGTATATTATTTAAATCTTTTTTTATAAATTGTCACATAAAGACATTGTATGTTTGCATTAGTTTTTTTTAATTTGCATCATCTGCTTTATAAATAAGAATTAATCAATTGAACAGTTGGCAATGTTTATAAATCAGTCAACCAAACAAATAAATAAAATTCCATTATTCAATATTAAATGCATATGAATATTTATACTTCCATCATAGAGCTGTGCAGCTTATGAATTATTCATGTACTATAAGCAAATAAACTGACATGTTGTATAACGTTCAGCTGAACTGTTTCTCTGAGGCACAGTGACTGCTTTTGTCTCAGCAAAACCAAAACTTTAAAGGGAAATATATTGGTTTAGTTCTGTTGCCGCTGAAAAGATTGTGGTTCATTAGTGCAACACAGAAATATACTTACTCTGAATGTTATTCTGCATACTAATATGAATAATAAATAGAAAGAAGGGAGTCTGTGCAAAAAGGATGAAAAGGGAAAGAAATGAAAAGGAATGAAGAGAAGAACCAATGAAGCATATTGAAAAACTCTTGATTGATTTTGCTTTGGTTTTTAATGACCCATTTTCAGCTAAATTCTGGAATCTTAAATGTTCCATTTTCATCAACTTTAAAATGAGAAATAATAGTCCCATCAATGTAGGAATGAAGAATCACATTATTTGTGCTGTGTTAAGTAGCATAAGAGAAGCTTTAAACTATTGCATTTTTCAGGGGTACAAGAAGTGGAATATTCATTTTTTTTTTTTTTTTTTTTTTTTTTTTTTTGGAAAACTTTTACTTCACTACATTCCAATGCATAATGTTGTTAAGTATTAACCTTTAATACTTAATTACATTAAAAATATAGTACAGGTAAAACTTTGAAAGAAAGTATTAAATTTTTAATGTAATTTAGTATTAAATGATATTCAATATGAAACTTAGTGAAGTAAAAAAGTACAATATTATGCTTTGGAATTTTGTGAAGTAAGCAGAGTAAAAATACTTCACTACTGTCCAATTGTGTGTGTGTGTGTGTGTGTGTGTGTGTGTGCGTGCGTGCGTGCGTGCGTGCGTGCGTGTGCGTGTGTGTGTGTGTGTGTGTGTGTGTGCCAAAAAAGATGTTACCATTTACTAGATGGTCCCAGATTTTACTTCTACCTCTGGGCAATCAAGTGTCATCCACTCCCTTTAAGGCAAAAGCTTCCTAAATAGTCTAAATAGTGTCACAATACTTTGTCATATTTCTTTGGTAACTGAGTCCTATTTTTTTATTTTCTTTTTAATTGTTGTGTCAGATAACACGTGGAAATTTGCCAGAGAAATGTGTCACTACAGCTTTTGTCAAAACCAGCAAACAGCAGAAAACCCCATAATAAACCCCTTACCCAGATTAACTGAAATCCCCTTTTTCTGCTTAAAAACTTTGTCAAGATTAAAGTATTACCTTACCGTGGCTGGTGTATTCTGCTGTAAGGTGGGTTGGGTGTTCAGTGAAAGTCGTGTCTTTGTCTTGTATAACCCTGAAATTGAGATACACTGTGAGATTGCTTTTGGGAGATTTGCTATCCTTGAAATTGGGCTTTGGGTAAAAAGCATCAGATAAAAATTATCCGAGGTGTTTGACATGCACAGACGCTCACTGTCTTCTTACTGACAACTGAATCTGTGCGATACACTGGGAAAAAAAATGTCTACAGGCCATTTTTGTCACATTCTGAACAGACCAAAATCTCCTCATAAATTATATTTAGAACTGCTGAAAAATTTATACCCTGAGTCATTGAAAGAGCTATGAATCATCTATTTAAATATCTCAGAGAGAACAATAATAAAATATGGTCAAACTGAAGCTCCCACTGAAATGGCTGGTCTTCACATTCAGTATTAAATGGCTCCTGTCATGAAAACAACAGAGGATGTTTTAATGCAAAATAACATGATTCACTTTCAGCTAAAAGCTGTATTTCATCAATTATTTGTTTCAGTTTTAATTGGTATTTTGGCAAGAAAAAACAAGCAACACTTAGCAGAAAGAGCTATCACAATGATTCATGTGCTTTTAGTGAAACGTAGAGCCCATCTTGTATGATTACAAAAACATAAGGTACAAGCAAGTTTTCAGTAACTTAGCTATTTGGAAACTAATGTGTCTTTTTACAGTCTAATTTGGACCATGTGATGTATCAAGAGAGGTCTGTTCTATCCTTGGAGTGTGACGTACTGCATTTTTACAGCTTTTAATTAAAAAGACAAATATACTAGAAAATTTGCAGAATATTACAAGTTTTATGGGGCTCAGTCAGGGGTTCTCAGACTGTGATACATACAATATATTTAAATCATCTGAAATTCTAATTTACAGTCCATACTGTTCAGCAAGGCAGGATGCTTACTGACGCAGATGAGCTAATAAAAGACACTATTATACATCCACTGGCATAGAATGGCAATTTTAGTTGCATTCAGTCGAGAATGAGTACTAGCATAGTTGAACCTGGGATTATCAGTACGTATCAGGATAAAGAATCGACCTCATGGCCATCCAAATCGCTGGATTGAATTTTAGTGTGACTTATTTTTAATGACTTTGATGTTAGGATGTTTTATTTGATATGCTGCACTGAAACAATCTGCACAGTTCGAACAATTTTTGCAACTTTTGCAAAGACCAAGCTTTGTGCAAATTCCATTTCACCTAAGGGTACAAAATGTTTCTTCATAAGAATTCATATGCCTATATGGTAATATAAGTGGTTAATATAAGCCAGTTTGTCTGACAAATTTAATCTGTCTCAACTGCTTTCCCCATCATTGTATTCATTAAAAGATAGGATATTAAACAACCACCTTAAAATGGCTTAGTGCTTCCTTTTTTATCTTGTTAAGCTGCCCTTGAATTTTCAGCAACTTTTCTCAGACTTGTTTTTTTGGGGTCATTTGCAGTTCTGTGAAGTGCCTGCACAGAGATAAGGCGGGTGTGCAGGTCTGAAGCAGTGCGCTAGTCGCCGGCATTAGCATTCACAACACTAGACTTCGTGTCTTAGAGTGAAACTTCAGAGGAGCTGCCGAATTGATCCGAGCTGTGACTTTCTCTGTTTCTTTCTTGACTTTACAGCAAAGGTAGCAGTTTTTGGTACTAATTAAACTTACAGTGCAGAGAGCAGCTCAGAAGTTAGCAGAGCCAAGAGAAGAAGAGGACGATGAGGGATGGTCAACGCGAACACTTAATTTCATGCATCGCGGTTCCCTTCAATAACGGCACTGGCCGTATGGATTAGCGCCATCCACTTCTGTCAAAATTTACCACGAACGGACCCCCGAGCGAATCCTGATGACTAAACTTGATACTAATTTCTACACATAGCCTTTGACTTACAGTATTAATGTTAATGAGCCATCGTTGTCTGCTCTGTGTGATGAATTTAATTACCTCCAGATGACCAAATGTTCTAAATATGATAGTACTCATTATCTAAATATAAAGATGGAGAAAATAGCTCTGCCATGAAAGCATCTCTCTGACTAATTGGAGATCTTCCCCCAAATGGAGCCTCACCACTGAGACACTGTCCATATGTTCAGATTTGGAGTGGAATTCTCCGGAGAGAGTCTCGCTGCTAACTAAATTAGCCTGAAATTCAAATCACTGCCTGTTGAGTTGTGAAGGACAGTCAAAGCTCTGACTGCATGAAGATAACGGAAGACATTGAACAATGAGCACTGTCTTTGCCCTCACTGAAATGAGAGAGTGTTAGATCAAGATTTCAAACTAAAGTTAGTCCACATGAGTCATTCTCTTGCTTATTAAAAGCGATATTCAACCGCTTTGTTACATACAGCAATGAGTCACTGGTTGTCTTCTTGTCCTTAAACCAGCCTCAAAGCCAGCACATGGATGGCTAACTATGTGCCTTTGGCTCACTGAGAGCCTGTTGTCCTCCATGTAGCTTAGATGATTTCAAGTTGGTGAAACATAATTAGGTTAAAAAAAAAATCAGAGCCGCTTTATAAGATATATATGTTAAATTGTCAGAAACTCCCCACAGCCAATAGCTGCATGATTGCATTGAAGATTTAACTTCACAGGCAAACAACAGCCAGCCCTTAAAAAGTAACTGGGGCTTATTCACAATGATCAAATGTGTTCATTCTGCATGGATTAGCCTCTCAGCTACAAACATGTGAAAACGCCCTCAATGTTGCCTGAAATGCTGCTTTCTGGTGCGCTTTTTTTTTTCTTTTTTTTAAAGGTGACATTTCATTGGTATGCTCATCAACATATGTACAGGCAAAATCACCATGTCATTGGCACCAAATGCCCCTTTTGGATCTACTTAGCCTTACTTTTATGAAATTTAGCTTAAACTAGTCCACTAGCTGATTTTTTACAACCAATTTTAACTTACTTGAAAAAAAAAAAAATACTTTAAAATATTTTTAGATTTAAAGTTTGTTTGGTAACACTTTATTTTAAGAGTCCATAATCATGTGGTAGTTCAGCATTAACACATCAGTAGTTAATGATTAGCTAAAGGAATAACATATAGTAAAGGAATATTAGCCATTATTTATGCAGTAAGCATGAACACACCAAAAATAACTTTGTGGTGAATAAACTTGAACATCATTCAGTAAGTGCCATACAAATCAATAATTAATATGGATATACTTTTCACTTTAGAACAGGGGATCAAATTGTCGTTATTACACAAATATAGTCATTTATTACACAAAACTGAAAAAAAAAAACCTAATTAAACATAATGACTCATATTGTTCAGTTTACTTAATAGATGGTAGATCACAGAAAAATAACAGGTCACACTTTAGTTTAAGGTCCAATTTTCACTATTAACTAACTATTTACTACTTTTCCTAAATAAACTCTGTTTATTAATAGATAGTAAGGTAGTTGTTAAGTTTAGGTACTGGGTAGGATTAAGGGATGTAGAATAAGGTCATGCAGAATAAGGCATTAATATGAGCTTTATAAGTACTAATAAACAGCCAATATCCTAGTAATATGCATGCTAATAAGCTAGTTAATAGTGAGAATCAGACCCTAAACTAAAGTGTTACTCACGCTCGTCCATGTAATGGCAGTAAATAGTGACCAGCATTGAGCTTTTTAAAAAACGATGCAAAAGTATCACAGAATGGTCCCATGCTGCACGTGCCGCATATTCCAAGTGTTCTCGAGTTAGGTGAAAAACAACCTGAAATTTAATGAAAGAAAAGCATACAGGATTAGAACAACGCACCAGAGTGAGTAAATGATTACTTAAATTTCATTTTAGGGTGAAATATCCCTTTAATTATTACTGTAATTCCTGGTTTGTTAAATACCAGTAATTACTACATAAATAATGGCTAATATGCCTTTATGTTCAGTTAATCATTAACCGGTGTGTTAATACTTGACTACAGCATAATTATGGGCCCTTAAAATAAAGTTGTTTTATTTTTATTTTTTTTATATCAAGCCTCATTTACAGTACATACCCTTTTACAATGAGAATACATGGTGATCACTGGCTGAAATTAAAAAAATATATATTAAAAAAGTGAACTAAATTAACTAAGTTAAAAAACTATAGCTGCATCCCAATTTAAAGGCTGCATCCTTCCAATGTGAATTGGAAAGAAAGAACTCTGCTGCCAACTATGATAATATCACTGTTCCCATGTCTATATACAGTAGTTTGCTAAATTGATTGAATTATGAAGGATATAAGACATTCTCCCTCTCTCTCTCTTCTCTGGGATCAGAGAAGTTCCTGTGTAAGGTCAGAACCTGATAAAGAACGTGGAGAGAGACATGCAGCGTGTGGAATAAGCTTGCAAAGATAAGCAGTCAACATGGAGCTGGAAGCACACGCATTTAAATACATGCCCTAGATACCCAAATAAGCCTGCCTCAATTGCTGGAAATCATATTCAAAGCAGTCAGCTGGGGGATCCATACTGCTAACCTAGATAACTTTTTGACTTTTAATAATGCTAGAAGGTATCTTAGAGCATGGGGCATTATTGAGTATCATATAAATCTTGTGCCCCCTGCATTATGACTCCAGAAAGATGAGCCATTACATCTGTACATTACTTCAGGCCAGCAAGACCCGGTGATCTGAATATATCCTTACTGAATAAAAATGATGTCTCAAATAGGTAGAAGGATTGCTGACTGGTGATATTGTTTGCGCTCACTATAATAAACTACACTAGGCAATCAAATGTCTTATATAATACAGTTTGTGCATATCGAAAAGATTCAGAACACAAATTTTCATTAAAATGTTATTAAGAAAATTCATTTAAGTGTTATCCTCTCTGCTAGAAGATGTAGTCCCTGACAGAACAGAACGTTGCTATGCAACACAACAACGATCCGCTACGGGAGCTGCGCAGTGATATGGTAAACAGCTGTGTCACGTCATAGCAGGTAATATCAAGTTCAGTTCTTCCATGCATTCAATTCTTCCCTGAAAGCCGGGGGCCACTAGATTCATCACCACCTTTCGCCCCTCTAGCATCGGTCCTGTGCAGTCCAGTTTTGTTTGATCCAGTACACAAATTCCCCCTCTAGTTAGTGAATGTGTACGCTCTAAAAAAAGATGGATCTTTAAAGGTTCTTTACACGTAGTATCAGTTCTATTCAGAACCGTATGGTCTTGAGGAACCCTTTATACGCTGAAATGGTTCTTTGTGTTAGAGTTTAGGGTTCTTTATTCCCGCCTTTTTGTTTTTCAAATCTGTAACTGTCAAAGCCACCTCATTACTGATTTTCTGGAGCTCAGCTATACAACTACACAGACTATCAACACACTCTCAACAGGTAAATGATTTCTTTATTAAAATGTCTATAATTTTTAACTTTAAAATTGTAACTGGTTTCCTACCAATCATGTCTTTTTCTCTTTTTAGTTTAACAGAACATGTAAGTGTGAGCAGCTCTATTCAGGTAAGGATACTTCTCTTCTCCACTAAGCAAGTGAAACAGATGTTAAATTTATTATCCATATTGTTAGATTTTTTTAAAATTACATTATGCATAAACATACCCAGTCACAAAAAAACATTAACGCTATCACATGCCTTTATCTCAATTTTTACTTTTAACATTGTAAAGGGCTCACATACTGTACATTTTTTGCTAATTTTGGCCTTCATAAAAAATTTTATTTTTCATAAACAACTGGAAAAGACACTGTAACTCAGTTGTGTTATTTCAGATGCTGTCACATCCCACAACCTCATCATCTGCAGAGAGAAACTGCCACTGAAAATACACACATAATAATGGACTTAAAGACATCATAGAGGATTAAAGGGTTAGTTCACCCAAAAATGAAAATTCTGTCATTAATTCCTCACCCTCATGTCATTCCAAACCCGTAAGACCTTCGTTCATCTTCTGAACACAAATGAAGATATTTTTGATGAAATCCGAGAGCACTCTGACCCCTCTATAGACAGTAATTTAATTACCACTTTCAAGGCCCAGAAAGGTAGTAAAAACATCGTTAGAATAGTCCATCTGACTCCAGTGATTCAACCTTAATTTTATGAAGCAACTAAAATACTTTTTGTGTGCAAAAACAAACAAAAATAACGACTTTATTCAACAATTTCTAGCCTGTGTCAATCTCCTATGCAGTTTCTGTTGTAAACATTGCAGCGCTTTCGAGTTCTACGGCAGCCGATGCTGTTCACGTGAGCACCACGGCGCATGCGTGTGATGATGACGCAGGAGCTGCACTGTTTTTACAACGTAAACTCCGTAGGAGACTGACACAGGCGTGAAGAAATTGTTGAATAAAGTCGTTATTTTGTTCGTTTTTGCACACAAAAAGTATTTTCGCCGCGTTTTTTAAATGTAAAATCCAAATAGAGGCCACAAGACCAGGCAGTTAGAGGGGTAAAAAACAAATATTAATAAATTATGTTTAAAAAATAATATTAGTATATAATATTAATGAAAATAACTATTATTAAAAAGGATTTTTATAACACCAAGTGCTGCCTATACTGTAGATCCTATATAGCACTTTCAAAGCATGGTTCTTTATGGAAAAGTGTTCTATTTAGCACCGAAAAGGGTTCTGCTATTGTTACAAGCTGAAGAACCCTAATTTGGTACTATTTAGAACAAGTGTATGTTTTTTTAAAATGTAATGTACATTTTTAACACTAGCTTAGCATTAAATTACAGAAAACTAGTTAATGCTCCCGGCAAATTTGATGCAACAATTTTTGTTGTAGTTTTCATTCACCACTAAGGTTCAGTGGGGTTCCCTATAGAACCCAGGGTCCGTGACTCAATGATTGCTTACTACTTATGTTAAACGGGTTATTCAATTTTTTTTTTACTGATGAAGTATGTTTACAAGACGCTTAATTCATAAAATTTAATTAAAATTGAAAATTCATTCAAACTAAATAATTAATTAAAACTAAATTCATAAAATGATCCCGTGATATAGAGATTCTATATAGGAATCACCTGACAGAACATTTTAAGTTTCTAGAATCCTTTTTTTTCTAAGAGTGAGAAGTTTACCCAACTATAACAACTTCCTGGAAATATAAAAGGGTCCTTTACACTGTTCAATGACAGCTACAGTTCGTTTCTATGGGATGTTCTAATGTGTGTCTGAGTTAGGGACAGTAACTGAGGCCCCCAGAACTTGTGGCGCGTTCAAGTCCTCGATGGGAAATTCAGAATTACAGCGTCAGGTGTGTTCAAATAACTTTGATTGGAGCAAGATATCAATGTACAAAATAATAATAATAATAATAATAATAATAATAATAATAATACAGCAATGTTTTTAACTCTACTTCTTTAACACTATAGTATTTTGTACATGCAACTTGGCTAGTTTTGTAAATGAAAAAATATGTCAATTTCATACATTTCAAGAAATTTACCTTCAACTACAGATTGCGTCCGCCGAGTTTTCATTTTCTTACTGACACACCCCCAACTCGGAAACTCAGGGCTCAAAGAAATCCAGAGTTTCCCACTTGTAATTGTAGTGGCATTCATTTGCATTCAACTCGTAAAAATTCGATCTTTCCGACATGACATGTACACACCATTAGCGTAAAGTCAACTGAAGCAGTTACAAACCTTACAATACAGGCCCTATTCATCATGAAAATCTGATTTCTCATTTGGATTCATACACACTGAGTTTCATTTGTTCTGCTGAATAGAGAAGAATCACAACAGAAGAAAAAGAGGGACATGGACAGTGTTTAGCTTAGAATGCTATATTTTGTCAGCCTGTGTCAACTACAAAGAGTAAACGCTCTTAAAGTGGGTTTTGTTGGCTAGTTTGTCAAGTAATTAATTACAGGTTCAGTCCTGCCAGTCCACATCACGCTTGTGATGATTAATTGCAGCTCTTCAGAAGATACAGAGAGAGATCAGGAGTCTACTTTAGCCAGTGTTTGAAAATGAGCAAAGCTGAGCAAACTTATTCATTTCCCTTCAGTGAGCAACAAAGGCGCATCTGCAGCTGAAGTCATTCTGCATGCAAGTAACTCATAGCACACAGATGCCGGCCCACAGATTTGCTGTCATTTCCTTTCAGCGCCTGCAGGGTTTTCCTTTGTATTTCTTTTTTATTTCTCTTTCTTTTGAGATTACTCATAAGACTAAGATAAGAAACTATTGCATGGCTGAGTAATTTTAGACAGGTAACATTGTGTTTATTGTTAGCATCCTTACCATGAGCGGATGATTATAAATTCTTTAGAGCTGAAATGCTGCAATTAATTCCATCTAAACAACCCCCACCCCACCCCTACAGATTACATCTACAATTGTTTTCTTTCTCCCAGTAAAAGTGAGTCATTGTTAGTCTTAGACAGTAAAGGAACTGTGCTTTGTTCCAGTGTATTCAACCATGAACACCAAAAGCCTAAGGGTCCATTAAATAGCAAAGACATAAGTGATAGTGCCTTCTTCTCGCTAAAGCATAAAGCCTATTTAGATATTGAAAGAGTATTTGTCCCAGTCATACCAGATATGATCAATATTACATTACCTCAGAACAAAGGCAGAGCTGTGTAGGTTAGGTGCAAGTTCTAGAACAGTACAACCTGGCCTGAAATTATTCCTGACATATTTAGTGAATCTACTTTCTCTCTTTTCTACTTTCTCTGTTGTCTTTAAATGGTTCAGAATCATTTACTCTAATAATGAGTGGTCGAGAAAAAAAAATGCAAATAATGATTGTGATTGGACATCCTGATCATTAAAAAGTAATAATACTTATCAATGAGATTATAAGAATAACCTTTGTACTTTTCAGTTTGGTGGTTTTGAAAAATATATTAAATATATATATACTTAATATATGATTATATATCACATACACATTTTAATGATATTTTGATACTGATAACTATACTGTAATCCTGCATAATTAATGATTACACTAAAACTTGGAATGCCTGTCTCAAATATTTTATATTAATATCAGTTAATATTTTTGAATGGATGATGCAAAACTAAGGAAAAATGACAAAACAGATAAACCCCTCTTTCATTTCTCAGCGCTGTCTGTGACAGAGCGTCTTCATTGTGCACACATAATGCTTTGTTTCTGCTGATAGCAAAGCTGCTTTTTGACTCGTGTAATATTGCTGGGTCACGGCCCTTGTTGCACACATTCAGACCGAGGACTTGAGGCCTGAGTGCCACATTTGTCGCCATTACAGCATGTAGTAATCATGACTGTTGGAATTACCAGAGCTGTCAGTCAGTTCTCAACCCACTGCTTCATGAACTTTTAGGTGTCTGCAATATTCACTTGGAGCATGGGCTTCGGAAACATATCGCAACAGATACAGTGATCATATAAAGTGGCAGAAAGAGCCTTTATTAGAAAAATGAAACTTTGACTTATATACATGTTTTTACATCTTGTAACCCAGCACACGTCCTGCAACCACATTATTGACATTTCACAAGTCACATATCAGACCTGTTCCTTTAATATGATCTACATACACATAAAAAAGCAGAGAATGGAAAAAATTCTGAACACAATACTTTAAACGAAATGTACTTTAGAGAGAACAGGAGATATGTTCAAACCGCTCCAATGAATTAGTACTTTCTCATGCAATTTGCCAATAGTAGAAATGATTTCATTTATGCAAGTTTGTGTCAGCTTTATGTAAGCGATTACTTCCAACTTACTTTAAAAAGTTCTTAAGACATTTCAGTACGCACACAAGTGATAATGCTTCATTACAAAAGAACATTTAGGCAGCAGATCACATGGTTTCAGTGATAAATAGGTTATAGTCACATGACAATCCCCACCCGCCCCAGTATAAAACACTGTTCTAAAATAATTTCTACTTTTAACCACATAAAATATGAATGCAAAGCTCACAAGAGTGATTATTAAACAGGAAACACAAGTGATTCGTTTCAAACAAATGTTTCTTTCTACTGTGAGTCCGCTACGATCAAAATCGTCGTTTTTAGCGTTCCTTTTTCCTTAAATAAGTGCAAGTATTCCAGCAGCTCTGCTCAAACTCAAACAACCAAACAAAGAATTAAAAAAAAATAATACATTTTTGCCACCTTGAGGGTTAGTACTTTCTAAATCGCTGTCTGTCCTTCATTTTGATTACCTATTAAAATAATCAAACATTTAAAATATCCACCACAGGAAATGCATTACAGAAATCAAGAGCGCCATTTGGTTTTAAAACTGAAGGTGAGCAAGATAATCCTCATATCAGTAATGCGATGATAAGCTGAAAAGAGCCGCATGACTGACAGTGAGCATTTCCAAGTTGTTTCCAAGCTGCCATTTTTGCCCCCTCAAACGTCTTCCTGAGGGTTATAAAGCGGCCTGAGAATGTAAGGGAGCGAGCTGCAGTCGACAGAGTCATGCATGAAGACTCCCGCTCCTGTCTTTAGCCACCTGCCCCTTCTCACCGTGCCTTGTGTGGCTCTGGCAGATGTAATTTGAGCTGAGGTGATTTCTCCTTGAAACTACCTCGATGGGAACACAGCCAGTGATGCAGTGACAGTACACCAGCTTGCCTGGCAGACGAAAGGGCCTATCGTTCTTACTACACTGCACTTGGCAAAATATCAATTTAGGAAAGAATAGATTTCAAATGGTCTTCCATGTGGATGCAGAGATCTATTGTCGTGTTAAGTAACTGTCTCACTTCCCTGCTTCGCTTTTTGATATTCTGCTCTACGTGGTCATAAAATTTGCCTCAAAGGGAAAGAAAATTGGTTCTGTGTGTATCTTTTAGTCTAATGGAATTTTTATAAAAGACAAACTTGGAGGCGTTATCTGCAAGACTTTTAAAGTGTAAATATTCAGCATACGGTGCCATTAGCCGCTGATCCTAAAACTCCCTCTCTTCATGATCCACAGATAAACATACACAAACACACATTTCTGCTAAAAGAAGTGGAGTGTAACAAACATGAAGGACGAAACAGATTAACCCTTAACTGGTGTCTAAGGTGTAATTGAGAAAGTACTAATTTTTTCTGTGACTTCAAAATCCTCCTTTGTTGACTTACTCAACTACTTTGCCTAGTCTAGCTCGTCTTATGGAAATAATCAGCATCTGAGCTACTTTAAATTCACATTTGTGTACTATTCTATGAGAGGTAAATAAAACCAAAAATATAATATAATAGATTTTTCAATAAACTACAGATGGCTTTTGCCTAGCCAAAAACTGCTACATAAAATAATCCCACACAGTTCATCTGTATCCATTTGCAGTCAATACCTGACCTAGGCTGTTCCACTCGACACATCCGACTGCCTCCGATAACCTTCAACAAAAACAGAATTATGAAGTAAAAAGTACATTTTGGTTTTCAAGATGTTTTTGTGTAAAAATCCCAGAAGTTTGGTGGCCTAAACGACAGGCCAGAGTGGCCACAGAGCTTTGGTTCATGAGCATGATGGATTTGTAACCTGCAGTCTCACGACGGCTCCTGCGCAGTATGTCTATGAACCAAAGAGGCCAGTTCTTGTCACATTGATCTGCTTGATCCAAGCTCAGCTTTAAGTGGATTGACAGTATTTCAAAAAATCTGCCTCAATGCCTGTAGCCCCAACCCCCACCCTCACCCCAGCCCTGAAATGTTCAAGCTTACAAAAACTGCAGGGCTACAATCCCTGATAACAAACTGCATGGAGACTTTGAAATCTCGAAAGGTGACGTTTCGATGCAGACCTTGTGAGTGATGTCCTTTTTTCATACGTATGCTACAGAAAACGAGTGCTACTGTACAGACCTGTGAAACCCACACAAAAAATATTGTTTACTCTGTATCATCGTAACTTTCATGAATTATTTGAGTATGAATTTACAAGCAATTTACAAGTGTCTTATATTCAAAATAGTTGCTAAGTCTTTGAGGAATTTAAAAAAGCTCCATTCTTACAGCAAACCATAGATTATAGAGAAAATCAAGAAGACGTCATATCTTTGGAGGGATAGCAGACCCGAAAAGAGCAGACCCGACTTTTTTTTCTCTCTCTTTACAGGTTAAATCTGACTATATGTGATAGGTAAGAGACAGAAAGCATAGCTGGTGATGTTTTCACCTGCTATCGAGGAAGAGCAAGGATATTTACCTCGCCTTGAAAAGGATATGAAATCAATGCAGATGTGGCTCTGTGATTAATCATAGAGGCTAATACCTTGCTTATTTCCCCAAAACAGCAGCTCTGCAATATGAATGATCATTTTCTTTCCATATATATGCTATATTTGCACCCTGTTACAAATAATTTGTGATCATAACACCATAACAAAAACATAGAAAGAGTTACAATTGAGTTGCATGCCATTATTATAATTCATGTTCATGTAATCAAAATACATTTTCCTTAAAGACTGGGGTTATTACAAGGGTGAAAAAATAACTGAAAAACAAGTTGCAAAGAGTAAAAACTATGTATGGCATATATGATTACAAGACCTTGATATTTTACATGTGCATACGCACATTAGCTTCTTAAAGCAGCACTTCATATGATGAATATGTTCATGATTATGATGTGATGACATATTCAAGATAAGTGTACAGTGAATTATGTCACATTATCGGGGAAGTTCAAAGAAAGCAAGTCTGATATGAGAGTGGAAGCTGCTACAGCAGTCATATAACATGGTATGTCGATACACATCCTGTTTTCCAACAAACGTTGAAATCGTAAACATAAAGCTCTTTTCAAAGATGGCTGAAAGATCCCCTCTCTATTGTTCCCATAAATGCGACTGCAATGGAAGTCCTTGGACAACCATAGCGGAGTGGAGGGAAACATGCCAAAACGCAACGTGAATGTGCCTTTTGGTGGTACAGAGAAAATGTTACACAAAATGACACAGAACCATCCTGAGGTATTTGATCTAATACACAATTTGGCTATGTGTTCTGATTCACATTGCATGGAGTTCATTGAGTGTGTTCGTACAGTATAAAGTTTAGTAATAGGTCTGCAGAACAAAGGTCTTGCGTGGTCGTCCTCAATGCAAATAGCGTGTTGACCGTGTTACGGACTGCAACAGAAAACCAATACTCTAGTTCAGACTTCAAGCTCCACACACGGCCCTCGTTACATTAAATGAGTGGATCGTGATAGCGAAGCGAGGCTCTGCCGAACTACAGTAAACAACAGTCTTCGAGAGGTGATGCTCTGATTCGGTTTCACAGTGTACAGTGACGGGATGGAAGTACTGAACAAAATTAATGCATGACAAACTTCCATCGCAAAAACTTCCCCACAATCTTGAAATGGAGGATCAACACAATATTCCCAGTTGAACAACCTACATACAGGTCAAGTTTTCATTGCACAGATGACCACCTCAGCTATCGAACGAAATCATCTTAATGTAAGTATATCTTCAAAAGAAATAAGACAAGAAAAGAAACACACATGCAAAATAAATCTATTCCTGACAGTAGTATAGAAGTTCTGTTTATAAAGCAGAGGTGGGCGGTTAACTAATGATTATTGTGCTACCAAATAAGATAGAGAAGAGTCTAAATTCTAAATAGGGATTAGAATGCCAAAAATCCCGAGTCTATAGTAATAAAAGCAAAAATGCAATTGCTGAGTGCCATGAATGAAATACCCTTGCTTGCCTTAAGTTCAGGAACTATTCCAGCCACAGTCTGTCTGATACAGGTACGATCTTGTCACATGCAATGTAGGGCCAAATACCTGAAACCCCACCCTAAGATCTGCTTCGGTCCACCATGGCTTCGGGTCGGACTTCGAAGCAGTACATCTGTCCTAGCACTCAGCGTTTTGAGTACACAGTAGCACTAGGCCAAGTGTAGGGGATAATTAACAACTTCCATGCTGGACCACATTTCATTGGCTTACGCCCAGAAGGCATCTTAAAATGCTGAAAACCTTTGGAAAGCGCTCGTATAAGATGAGCGATATCTCGGGTACTTTATAGATGTAGGTGACTGTGGCATTCTAAGTGAGTAAATAGTTCAACTACACAAAAAAGCATTAAACATCTGACTCGAGACTAGGTATTTTCTTATACACTCGTCTATTGCTAAACTGCGAAGAGTTGAGAACCCGGGGAGCTGAGTATGCACTAGTCTTGTTGGCTACATAAGGCATTACATGCTCTGAAATGTATATGTCATTGGGTATTCGACCATCCCTGGAAGAGTATGAAGTGGTGGACTTCACGGAGGACCTCAGATTGTTTTCGTTCCTGGTTTTGATTGGAGCCAACTGTTTGTAAATATCTGAGGAGCTCCTGCCGTGGACCAGACGAGTGTCGTCCCGTATAGATTGCATGAAGGGGTTGTCCGAGGGGTGATCGGGGTAAAGTGACTTACTACGCTTGCTTTCCTCCAGGTTTCGGTTAAAGAGCATGGACCTGCTGCCAAACAGTTTGTCAGCCTTGATGTTAAACATGTTTGCATAAGGGCTGTCTTCCAGGTAGCGGTCCTTCTCCTTTAGGCTGACGCTCCGCGCCGGCCGGTTCAGGTCAATCTCTTTGGGCTTCTCGAGCATGATATTGTCAACGGAGTGCTGACGGCTGAGCCTCAGTCTGTTCCTCCTCTGTACGTGTGGCCCGTCTGTCTGAGGCCAGTAGTGGCTGAACATGTCATCGTGGTGCATGCTAGGGCTGATCATGGCCTCCTGCAGCATCTGGTCCTCACTGATGTCATACAGGTTGCCCATGTGGATGCACGCCTCGCACCGGTTATATGGCGAGCGTACAGCAGCATACGGCCCCGTGCTGTAGTTGGGCACCTTGGAAAGACAGCTCCGGCAATGAGTCTGTTTAAACCGGTCGTTGCTTTCGTGCGGACTGACGTTCTTCTCCTTCAAGCTGTAGTGTTTGTTGTAGACGTTGTCAGGCAGGAGGTCAGATTCACTTTGATGCAGGGGGCTGCTGTTGAGATGGATGATGGGCTGGTCACATTTCCTGTAATTGTCGTTGTGGTCTGAGTAAATTTCACCAAAATCCAAATCGTCGGTTGTAAGGCCTCTGCCTTCCCTGTAGTGTTGTGGCTCTGAGTGCAGACTCAGCTCCCGGTCAGAGTCTATGGTGTAGATTTTCTCCCGGCCCGTTCCACCCTGCTTATTTTTTAAGTAGGACAGCTCTACTTCGCTGCAATCCCTAGGGTATTTTGACGTCATCGATCTTTTTTTTAAGTTATCCTTGGGCTTCAGGTGCTTGTTATTGTCTGGATCCTTGTAGGAGGTGGCCCTGCTTGAGCAGTCAGAGATATCAGAGTGTGCAGCATCCTCTGGCAGGTACCTCTGACTCTTCATGGACAAACGGGGGTCCAGGGTATCAGGCCCCTGAGTTTGACGCAAAGTATCCACAGATTTCTTCCACAGAGCTCGGGGTTTTGCATTCGTTTGTGCTGTGTCTGCACTCACTGCCACCTCTACAGTATTAGGGTTTGATTCATTGAGGGTGAGGGGATGCTGACCCTGGAATATGTAGTTGTTCAGATGGTCCTTATGACGGTTGGACAGATATGCCTGCAAGTCGCTGGAGTCCCCGTAGATATCCTTTTGGGCATAGCTGCGATTGTCAGTGTAGATGAAGTTCCCTTTCTCTGCCATCATGTCCATGATCATGGGGCTTGCTGAATGCATGAACTCGCCAGCACGTTTAGGAGAGTTGATCCTAGAGCCACTGAGATTGGTCATATTAGTCATCTGCTTGGCGGACTTGATAAGCTTAAGCATGTTGGACTGTGGACTGAAGTCCAGGTCAGATGACTTTTTTTTCATGTCGATATGGACACCATGAATGCAACTCCATATACCCTATGGAAAAAAGAGTGAATAAAGCTCAATATTCATGCACTGGTGTCTGTGAATAATGCGACTTTCAGTTCTTCTTACTGTATTAGAAGACCCCAATATCTGATTTTACTGCAGAGACTTGCAAATGTACCCATCAGTGAGATCAAAGAGCACTATGAAGTTTTTATTTATGGCATAGATAAAGGCGGTGACAAAGATGCCTTCAAATTTAAAAATGAATTGCTGGTGGGGGTATTTTAAAAGGCACATTTCCTTTAAAAATGATCATGTCCTCTCACTAGCTTTATGAATCTCTTTTCACCAGTAAACATTCTATCAGTTATGCTTGGGTTCCTCAACAACAGCATTTCATTACCTTAAAGATGTTCATCAGAGGCACCATATTCTCACACTGACAGTATGTACACAAACTCATCAGGGATCTAAACTAAACAGACATACTGAGCTTTTGGCGGTGCTAAAAAGTGATGCTGTCAAAACAGATTGCTGCATTGCCATTTTAAGCTCCCTGGCCATGGAACGAGTGGTCGAAAATTTCTGACAAACCTTTTCTTTCAAACACTGGCCATGTCAGGGTAAACACTGAGCTTTCCAATTCAATTTCTGCTATCCAATTCAACACCAAAACCAGGGTGTTCAACAGTGGGTTCGCAACACCTAGGGGGTCTACTGCAGTAATTATTGCCAATTATTGCTTGATCTCAAAATAATTTGTGAAAAGATTTTTTATTGTCCCTCCCACATTAAAATTTACTAGGTGAAGTTAAAATGTACAGTACAAATATGACTCTGCCCATCAATAATAATAATTAGTATTAATTATTTACCATTGTTAATAATTAGATTAGATAATTAGATAATTATTATTATTATATTTTATTAAATATATTGTCTTAAGATAACATTACAATTTTTTATTGACTTCAAAAAGACTGAATAAAAGCCTTACCCTGCTGATGGAGAAGAGCAGGCCGGGTGTGCCTGAGCAGACGCCAGTGAAGCAGTATCTGAGTCTCCAGTAGAACAGGTGCTCCCAGACAAAGGTAATGAGGCTGAGACCCATTGCGGTTGCCAGCATGTAGAACACTCCAGCCATGTTGTCCACATCCAGCTGGCTGCTCATTACCTCGTTCTTCTCATTGTGGCAGATCCCAGTCAGCCACTGAGCCTCCAACTCCTCCATCTCACCTGTGGAGAGATACACATGCCCAGGCCCACGTCATCAATCAGCTCTGTCTCCCATTTCATGTACACCTCAGTGGGCCACACTGCTACCGTCCACAGACATATCCTCCTGTTCCAGAACTCCCCATGCGCTAACATGTCAAAGCGAGGATCAATAAAATTATACACTCAAGCTTCAGCCATATGTTAGCACCATCTGAGACTTTTTTCTCTTTCTCTACAAGGTGCAGCTGCCAGGAGGATAATTCTGTCATTTTTCATACACTGCATATAGCACTAATGTAAAACACTATGGAGAGAGGGAAATACTGCAGATGCCTATGAAGAAATAAATCTGAAGTAAAAGAAGGCTAAATAATGTGACAGATGGACATTGCCGCATAAAAACAACACATTCTAATTCTGGCTTTACTACACTGCATAAAAACTCTTTAGGGCAGACATTTACATGTATTAATTTAGCAGACACTTTTATCCAAAGTGACTTACAAATGAAGAACAGATATATTTTCAACATGCAGGTAGAGACAGCACCACATATAAATATTCCAAGATGTTATAAAACCACGCACATGAATATGAGTAGACACAAAATGTGCCAATGTTTTCTGAGGGGTAAAACTGCATTAAAAAAAAAAGTACGTATTTCTTGTTTTTCAACTTTTTTTATGACTGTGATAAAACTAATCACAGTTTTTGTACCTAACACCAAAACTTGTAATCATAAATATATTTACACAGTGGATCCACAAATTAATTTAGAAAGAACAGAATTAAGTGTAATTATTTAATAAATACGTTTAAATTATAACAATTGTAATAATTAAAAATAATATTTTGTCCCCACAAATATCCACTGAATTATAATCAATTTTAATAATTAAAAATGTTATTTAATTAAATATTTTTTTTTATTATTATGGCTGCTTATAGGGCATGTGCAGACCTTCCAGGCCATAACCTAAAAAGGTATGATTCACTACCTGTATATGGGCCAGATTTACTAAACAGGGCAAATTAGCGTGAGAGCGCAATTCCATAAATGCGCTGATGGGAGCCAACAGTTCTGCGTGTGATCTACTGACGACGTGCAAATTAAAGAACACAGACGCAGCCGGATCATTTCCATAATGACCAGCACGATCTACCCGTTAGCATCTGGTTTAAGACGTGCTTTTTTGGGGCGGTAAATAATGGCGCAAACACCAGTAAATTGACGAGCGCAAACCTTTGTAAATCACCTTGCGTGATTCATTTAAATACTCTCCTCCCATAAATTTTGCGCCTGAAAGGGAAACTCCTATAAATACATATGCAATAAGGTCAGCCACAAAAATAACCCTGTCCACGCGCTAATTTATTACTGCGTCTCTTTAGTAAGTCCTGACAGTAGTATTTAACGGCAAAAGAGGGTTGGCGCTGGCGCAAGCTGTTAGTAAACCTGGCCCTATGTCTTTTAATATACGTATGTATTTAATAAGAATTTACATCCTTACAGTTATATGTTGGGTACTCCACGGAAAGGTCAATAGTGCTTGTGAACTTGTGGGTTTATATGGCTCTCAAGCTGTCCATTCTAACAAGCACAGTATTCTGGACTGCTGCCAGGCATGCAGGCACTTACCATCTCCAATAATAGCGAGAATGGCCAGATCCACTGGGCGCTTCCAAAGCGACCCTTTCTGTAGGGCGATGCCGTAGCCAGTGGTAGCAAAGATGTAGCCACTGCCAATGGTCACTAGTTTACAGCCCTCATCCCTACCGGCCATGTAGTTCAGCACAGCTGCGTCATATATGAAGGCATCAAGTTTGCTGGCGAAAGGAAAAAGCACAGATACTATTCAGATGGCAAATAGAGAGGTTAAATGTTCTGAGTCATTCTCATGCCTTAACACCACTGGTCATGCCACCAACAGCATTGAATGAATCATAACACATTTTAACTTTATAGCAATGATGTAGACACCGAGTCACGAGTTTAAGGTGAGAGACAGCACTGGGTGTGATCACACCACAAGCAATGGAGAGAAAAACAGAGCAATAAAAACTATTTGATTGACTTTGGCCTTATTTATTTATTTATTTTATGCCAGGTGTTGTCAAACTGGTGTCTGTAAGAAGAAAATGTGAGAGAAAAAAAAATACAAAATGCATTTCAACAGTAAGAAATAAAAACCAAGGCTGCATACTTTCCAGTGTTTTTCATTACTTTTACATACTTTTTCATTGCTTATTTATATCAGCCTACATCTTCCGTCTTGCCATTGTTGCTTGTTCACTGGGGCTTGAGGCAAAATTCTCTGTAATGCTCATTTAAAATAATATTTGTTGTGAAATGTGCAATAAATTTGAATTGAAAATATAACACTCTTACACTGGGTAGAAAAATGATATGTATTAACTTAGTATAATATATTAACTGTAAATATCTAAATATTTTAGTCCTGATATATATATAATAAAATATTTAGATATTTACAGTTAATATATTAATATATTATACTAATATATATCTGTACTACAGCCAGAACAAAATATATATATATAATTTTTTTTTTGTTTGTTCTGGCTGTAGTACAGATGAAGAACTAAAGTCATGTTCGACGTTATGTCGTAGACTGACAAATAGGGTCTTACTTGGGAGCCCCAATCACCTCTGAGTTGTAGAAAAATGGCCAATGGAATTGGCAAATGTGAAATTTGCAAGCCACTCCCCTGTACATACAGGTATATAAGATGGAGGCACGTATCATTTTTGCATTGGAGTCAAGTGGTTGCGCACAGCATTTTCCTGATCTAAAAAATTGTTCTCTGGAGAGGAAGATTCCCCCTCTGGGGTGGTCACTTACACTGAATCGGATTCAGAGTTCATGGCCATGCTTGCCCGGGCTGACATGGGCATCAGACTCGAATGGAACCCTCCACCTTTTCTTGAGTGCTGGCGGTTGGATGATTGGTTCCTGGGTGCGGAGTGCAGTTAACAGCCACGTTCCGCCCCAGTTCCTTTCTTCTCGGAAGTGCATGAGGAGGTGCAGAAGTCATGGAAGGCACCTTTTACTGCCCAAAGCTGCTTTGCACCCTCCTCCGCTCTCACTACCCTTGATGGTAGGGCCACCAAGGGTTATGTGGAGATTCCCCAGGTGGAGCATGCAATTGTGGTGCACTTACCGCCACCTGGCAAAATCGTCTGTGTCTCCCATCCAAGGCCTGTAAGATGCTGGCAGCCCTGGATGCTAAGGCTTACAGTGCTGCTGGACAGACTGCCTCCACCCTGCATGCTATGGCCATCCTGCAAGTCCATCAGGCTAAAGCACTCAAAGAACTGCACAAGGGTATTTCTGAGCCGGGGTTGATGCAAGATCTGTGCACAGTGAATGACCTCGCCCTCTGGGCAACGAAAGTCACAGCGTGGGCCCTCGGCAGTTCTCTGCAGTCCAAAAGCATACTGAGGCCATTAAGCACATCCAGCCCTGGCGTAATACCACCGCCACCAGGCCACCGCAGGCTGGTCCCCAGTCTGCTCGTTGACGAGGGTGTCCCTCTGCGGCTTCTAAACCTGCTCCGGCACAACCAGAGACGTCAAGCCGGCCACCTTCCTGCAGGAAGGTGACGCAGTCCGTCCCTCAGGCCGAGGAGTAAAAGATATAAGATAAAAAAGCAGATTCCTCAGCCTCTGGGCCATACCGGGCATGGTTTTCCAGTGAGAGACACTCTGCTTTCTCACTCCCAGCCCCCCTTCTTTTGCCACAGGCCAGGAGTTCATGTTTCGAGAATGCGCTGCTTCCTCACGCCTCCCTAGCCAGTCCCTCGCGGGAACCACGGAGCCAGGTAAGAGTCACACTACACTCACTGCCTCTACTTTGGGACGCTATGCTTCACGGATTAGGTCCCAGCATTCCTCGCTGCCTCCCCCTTCGGGTACAGCAGTTGTCCCTTTGGTGCCGCTCAACCGGAGCTTGGGAGCCTGGCTAATGCTTCCTAGCCCTTCCTGCTGGCTCATTCGGACAATCAGACTCGGACACGCGATTCAGTTCACCAGACGTCCCCCGAAGTTCAGTGGCGTCTGGTTTACCTCGGTGGAAGGCAAAGACGCCCCTGTCCTGCATGCGAAAATTGCGGTCAGCTGGCCAAGGATGCAATAGAGCCTGTCCCGCCAGCCGAGATGAAGTCAGGGTTTTACAGCCTGTACTTCATCATAACCAAGAAAAGGTGGTGTGTTACAAATGATCTTGCAAGTCTTGAACCGGGCCCTCGACAACTGGTTCATTCTAGCTCACTCTCGTGATCTGTTATGCGATCACAGGGACCTGGTGCTCAGGCACCTCAGCCATCTGGTATGGAGTTGGACTCAATAAGTTGGGTCAATATGATGGCGCATCTCAACAATGAGCATGTGCAGTTGGTGCTGAACTGCCTGAATGCATTCAGGGGGAAGACAGCGGTTCCACTGAAACAATTTAAGAGGCTCCTGGGGCATATGGCATCCGCAGCCATAGTAACGCTGCTCGGATTGAGGCATATGAGACTGCTTCAGCACTGGCTACATGGCAGACTCCCGAGATGGGCATAGCGCCGCGGCACACTTCGTGTGACCATCACACCGATCTGTCATCGAACATTCAGCCCTGCCTTTCTACGGGCTGGAGTGCCCTTAGAACAAGTGTCCAGGTATCCAGGTCTGTCAGTACAACAGATGCCATCAGAATGGGCTGGGGTGCTGTGTGCAACGGGCATGCAGCTTTGGGCTCCTGGACGGGACCGCGACTGCAGTAGCATACCAATTGCCTAAAGTTGCTGGTAGTGCTACTCACCCTGCACAGGTTTCAACTGTTGCTTCAGGGCAAGCAAGTGTTGGTCAACCGCCAAGGTGAGGTACACACTTACATCAAATGTCACAACTCACCTGCCATCTCCTCCTCTGGAGTCAGCAGCGCCTCAGGTCACTTCACACCATTTACATTTTGGGCAAGCTCAATTGTATGCCTGACGTGCTCTCACGACACCTCATGCTTCCAGGGAGAATGGAGACTCCCCACGTGGTCCAGCTGATCTGGAATCGATTCGGGGACGCACAGGTAGACCTGTTTGCCTCCCAGGAGTCCTCCCATTGCCCTTTTACTCCCTGAGCGAGGCACCCCTCGTCACAGATGCGTTGACACACAGCTAGCCCCAGGGCCTATACAAACACGTGTTCCCTCCATTGAGCCTGCTTGCACACTGTGCAAGGTCACCTGGATTGAGTTTTCTCTGAGCATTCTTCAGCAGTCAGATGCGGCAGAGGCGCCCAAAGCCAAGCTTAATACTCGAGTTGCAAGCCCGTTGGTCAGCCCTTCTACTGGGCTAGATGCCCCATATGTTGTGATTCCCTCTTGGTAATCCCATATGTGTATTTTTCCATGGTACGGTTTCCCTGTCAGTAAACCCGTGTCTTTCTCTGGACAGTTTCTGCTCTGCCCCTTCACTGCATCTGTAGTAGTTCCATCCCTATCTAGGCAGGACCTACTGCAAAGATCTTTCTATATGTAGCACTGCCCCACAGGTCAGTCCATACAGTATGTGTATTTCCACATGCTCCTCCCTATGGGTAGGATGTGGCCTCCATACACTTCATGAAAAAAGGTGTATACAGACCAGTATATTCCTGTATACACAGCAGAATTTCGGACATATTCGGGAGTATTACTGATCAGACATGGGAAATACCATGGGTCTGTATACTGCCGAAAATGTACCAATTTGGATGTATGTTACTAAGGTATTCTTCCATGCAACAGCCAGGTGAGACACAGGACCCACGACCAATCTAAAGTATCCAGATAGAAATTTGTTGTCCATTCTCAATGGGAAAGTGCCGAAGTAACATCGCTCTGCAACATTGCTCAAAAAAGATGCCCCGTGTATCATCACCTTTGCAGCAAAGTAACTTTATTGGTTACATTTAAAATATATATCCCTCCAAAAATGCTTAAGTTGAATGATATGAGTATGGTTTAAAATATATCCCTCCCAAAATCCTTACAGGTGAGTGATTTGATTGGTTGCAGGCCAGGTGAGCAGATAGAAAAAAAATATATAGTTTAACCAATAATTGATTTAATTTGATTTAGTTTGTCTTTATTAGGGAATAATAGTAAATAGTATCTAAAACATAAAAAAAACAGAAAACAACAATTTTAACAGAAAACAGCATTTAAAAATACAACATCTACTTTGAATTAAAGATTTTAAACAAAGGCAGTAAATAACATATGAGATGATGTGTCCCAGCAGACTCCAGTCCTCACTGTAGCTCCAGAATTTCACATCAACAACATCTTCCTCATCTTACATTAAAATCCACCATTTCTGTCCTTCACAGTGCTCTTTCTGTGTTTGTCTCTGTGGACCTTGTCTCCAGCAACTGCAAAATAACAGTAATGTAAGCACTGACAATACTCACTACAGGCTAATAGCCTATTTAAAAAGAGTTACATCATGCCAATTTCTAAACTTACTGTTGTGTCTCTCTTTGGCTTTTTGCCACAACCTTGATTGAGTGTTTTAGCTGGGCCTTTCCAGAATGAAACTATGAATACTTCTTCTTCATAGCCTCATTATAAATCTTGTAGGATACCTGAATGGCATAAAATATGTTTAGTTACAGAAAATATTTAATTGGATAGGTAAAACAATACAAAAATGGATATTAAAAGATTGCAACAACCTTCTTAACTTCTGTCACTGTTTATAAGCTCAGAAGATGAGTTGACCCATTCTTGTGTGTAGAAAACTGTGGAAAAGAGGAACATGATCTGAGAAAAAATACAGTAAAATATATAGTTTTGACATTAAATATATTCGTTTTACACAATATAGATAATCATTCTTACCTGGTTTGTGCATGATGTTGAAGTGGATACTTCTCAGAACTATGCAGGCACAGTGTTTCAGTCTGTAGCTTTTGGTGTGTTTGAAACAGCTCCTCAAGAAGTGTGACCGACCAGTGATCAGTTAAAACACAAAAGTCTTTACAACAGGGGTTGGTGTGTGTGTGTGTTTGTGTGTGGTGAGGAGGGGATTGTTTATGAAGAGTTAGATATATAGGAGACCAGGACTGTTTGACATTTTTTACATAAAATATTTCTCAGGGGAGATATATTTTGAAAGTATGAGTTTTTATTTATATGTAGTTTATAATTATTCATATATAAATACTCTTTGCTAGTTTTGACTAAACATAACTATTGAACAGTTCTACTGTTATTGCCCAGGAAAAGACACACGTCATAACACACATGGACTTTTTGGGGGGAATTAATCACTATTTGTAGAGATGGAGCTAGAGAAACGACGTCTCCTCCAATACCAGTAAAGGATCAGGTCTTAATTTCTGTGAAATAATATGGAAAGAAGAATGAAGTTGAGGAGAAAGGATGCCTTCAAATTATAACTCATACATAGATATGTGTTCTATAACGGCTCTGTGTAAAAAATTATAAAGCTAGCTATATTAGAGTTCAATAGCGTTAAGACTATTTTGAGGCTGTTTTGTGAAATTTCCCTGGCTCCCTCCATCTAAGAACACAGCAAGCACCTTAACTGCCGGTCATTAACATATGAATGGTCTTCACACCTGACAGCCATCAGTCCTCACAGCCAGCACTGTTTCAGCTGTGTATGTTCATGAAATTTCATGGATGTCCGTGTATGCCAAGTATCTGGAAGTATTTCTGGAAATTCAGGTATTTTCCACATACATCCAGCAAACCTGAAATTACATGGCAGTTTACCATGACCAGATATTACCAGATTTGACCTTTTTCATGCAGTGTCCCTCTCCATTGGACTAGGCACGATTCCCCAGCATTAACAACACTGGTCATTGCCAAAAAAATGGGAATAGAGAACCGAAGCACTCTTCCCGTGGAGTAAACATAGTAAAGGAACAGCAGCTATGATCGTCTCCATGGTAAGCCTTGTCCCTTTCATCCCGTTGGCATGGAGGACTATTATTCTTTGGCTTACGTGGGGCACTGGGTAAGTTACGACTGTATGAGAGCAGTTGCCAAAAGGGCACGCTAGAGCTTGCCAGAATCTGCAACTCCAACATTCAGTGGCTGCGGAGCTTTCCATATAGGGACACCATTTGTCAGTCTTCGACATAACGTTGAACATGACTGACAGATAGGGAATGTCTTGGTTCCTGATGTAACCCTCGTTCTCTGATGCAGGGAATGGAGATGTTATGTCCCTCCGGCCACAACCCAGAACCACCCCAGTGAATGCATAAACCTGAATGAGTGGAAGCTTGCCAGCATCTTATATACCCATTATGTACGGGGGAGTGGCTTGACATGCAAATTCCACTCACCAATTCTACTGACCATTTTTCTACAACTCAGAGGTGATTGGGGCTCCCAAGTGAGACCCCATATGCCTTCAACATAACGTCTCTGTTCTCTCCATCAGGGAACGAGGGTTACATCAGTAATCAAGGTGTTTTGTTTCTGTGTCTGTACAGCCTGTGCTGGCATCATTACATTCATGCCCTCCAACTGTGAGCTATTTTATTTTTTTATTTTAATATTGTTTTAATTTTAATTAAAAATAATAACACTGGGAACAGACTGTATTATTATTTATTATTATAAACTCAACTGAACATTATGGTTAAAGCACAAAATAAACAACAACAAAAAAAAAATCTTATCATGCTAATCCCTAGATAAATAAAACCTTAGTTCTAAACCAGGATGTTTGTGCTTCTTCATTAAAAAGACAAGCTCACGACAAAAATCTCCTACGAAATTGGTCTTAAACAGCAAAAACGTGACAAAACTCGCATTGTGTGCACCCGACTTTCAACCCCACCTACAAACTGACATTTGGAGCCATGGTGGGCTGCTTCTCAAACTCAATCTCTCTGTTGGAAAAGCCTTTGTCTAAGACTCATTAGTCTGGTTGTCTGACATTTTAAGAATGTCAAATGTAACTCAGGGATCACGCTGATATCCAGTAGATTTGCTCAATGATTCTTTTGTAACGGTGCTGGCTGGATCTGCAGTATGTGTAGTGATATGCTGAGCTGCAAGAAATGATGCAGTGTACAACCAAAGAAAATCATCAACACTTTATTAATATACTGCAAAGCAATTTAATATTGTGCAACGGCACAGTGTTGCTGCAGTTTAAAGAGATAATGAAAGCTGTTTAATATCCCTTGCTGCTGATCTACTGCTCTTCTCTTTCACTGTACCCCCTAATATTCAGAAGGCAGTATTTCTTGTATTTCATGAATTACATGACACTAAATTGTCTTAGTAACCAGTAAAATTGTCAGAAAATGAACTAGGGCCATTTGATCATCATTGATTTCGTCATCATCTTCAACTTTCTTGTGTTAGAACTGAGGTTTAATTTATCTAGGGATTAGCATGATAAAAAGAAATTAAAAAAAATCTCGTGTTAATGTTTCTTTTGTTCTTTGACTCACAATGCTCCTTTAATTCAGCTTTGACCATGATGGGGAGAGGTTTATAATTTTGATATGAGTTTATAATATTAGCATATATAATAGTTTATAATATAATATGAACAATTGTTTTTGTTAACTGAAATAAAATACAATTTAAATATTATATGAAAAACCTAAACTTAAAGTTGAAGTACTAAAATTGCTAAAACTGAAATAAAAATAAAATAATTCTTAGAAGCTTAGAAATGAATATATAAAAATAAAAACTAATACAAACTATTAATAAATACCAAATATAAGTAATGCTAAAATAACTGTTCCTCACACAAAGCTATTTTGTAACTTGACAGCCTTGATTGGAAAATGTACCTTTTGTGTTCCATAGAAGAAAAAATTTTTGGGGGGGGGGGAACTAATCCCTTTAATAATAGCCCTGCCAGTTTAGGGAAGCACAGCCAGAATGTAAGACAGTAATATGCCAGAAAAACAATGATTCACTCATTATTTCAACCATTCTGCTCAGACTGACAAGACAAATACAGTAAGGTTGTGATATACATACCCGGTCTTCAAGCTGACTAGCGCATCGTTCACCCCGGACTGATGGTACTTCACCATGTACTGGTGCATGTCGGGGTAATTCTTTCGGATGTTTCTCTCTGTGCTGCCGTTTGGGACCGTTCCAAAGCGGAAAGGAGGGGAGTAGGAATAGGGACTTTGAAACTACAAAGTAAAAAAACAAAATAAACAATCGATAAAAGCACAGCAAGAAATAAAATGCTTCCATGGCAATAAATACAGACAATAAAACACTTGAACATTAAGTTTTATCACTTACACTCCAAAAAATATTGCTTCCAATAAGAACCAAAAAGGGTTTTACAAGCCAAATCTTTTAAAGTTCACAAAGGACTTTTCATTCTCTAGTACTTTTAAAACCTACATACAGAAACCATAATGTACAGTAACATTAAAAACTTTTTTAATCTCTAAAGAAGCAAAAGACAACTTAAAAACTACTGAAGAATCTTTATGTGCATATGAAGTTTTAAAATCATATTCAATATTGTGAAACATCTTGTATGAATCCATTGTACACTAAATGAAGTTTTAAACAAATGTTTAAGAGGAGCTTGTTCATCTTATCCTGTTCATCATAATGCAAGTATGGAACCTTTCAACTGCACAAAAGGTTCTTTATAGAGGAAAAAGGTTCTTCAGATTATTAAAATGTTGCGCACACTAAGAAAAAGGGTTCTTCTAAGAACTGCTCATTGAAAGGATCTTTAGGGAACCCAAAATGATTCTATAGCATTCCTGCGAAAACCCCGTTTTGGAACCTTTACTTTTAAGAGTGTACCATGACAATTCTTTCAGCATAATTTTCATTTAATTGATCACTAATAACTTAATAATTAGTCCAGATAAGTATTTATGGTTCAGGTCAAATCTAAGTTAATGTGTGCTTGTGATAAGACCCAAACAACACAGATCTAAGCCAGGCGGCTTTGCTCCAGAATCTCTCTTCATCCATTCTGCATCACTTATAGGACCAAATAATAATATAATAGAAGCACTTTGCAGGTAGATGGGACATGTGTTGGAATGTGTTTGTTTGTTGACTATTTGACCAGAGTTATGCCATTTTAATGTGTGGCTTTATGAGCAAACTGTGTCATAAATGTACTAATTTTTAGCTATTTCCTTACTCTTCATGACTTCTTCCTGCAGGCCTTTACATGGCTTCAGCTCTCCTCTTGCCCTACTTTTTAGAGAACTGACATTGTCTGTCTTATTATACCATTAATTCTCTATTACATCCCAAACAGTGCCCTTTTTGTCTGGAACAAGTAGCTGAGGAGTTCTTCTCGAGCCAGTCTACACCTGCTGCTCTCCCTGTACTTGACTCAGTATGGTTATTTATTTTCACTGGGTAGCCATGACAACACTTAAATAACACAGTTGCTGAATGGACAAAAAATATTTGTTTTAGTGAATAAGGAAAATACACAAAAGCACAATGCTCTGTATTCTGTAGATGAAATTTTGCATCACAACACTCTACACCTTTCACAAATGCTGAGCTTACAGTAATAAAACCAACAAAAAGTCCCATGACAGCTGAACAAGACAAATGATTCTAATTTAATGAAGCTCACCACTACATAAGAGAGTTCACAATCTATGTCAAAGAGCTTTGGGCTTTGTTTTATGTTTTATTGAAGATATTTTTTTTAAACAGGATATTTTTTACCTGCCAGAATGGGCCAGTAGTTCAGATTTATACTTGTTTTGCCAAACAAAAAAACAAAAACAAAAAACAACCACCTTCTTAAATTATACAATATATTTTATATGGCTGGTTTAATTAGCTGTAATACCTGAATATTATATTATATTATATTATATTATATTATATTATATTTAGGTCGATTTAATGCGCTAATTAGATTAATTAGTTACGGTAAAAAATAACGTGTTAAAATTATTAACATTTAACGCACCGGACCTACTTTAGGTCATCTTATATTTCATACAGTTGATTGATGAAGAATATGATGCAGGGCAACAACTCACTGTGTGATGAAGCCTATAGAATGCAGTTAGAATGTCCCTAAAATTCAAATATATGGGGCAAAAATGCCCGTTTTAGTCTCAGGGCGTTTTTATACTGGGCACGTCAGAGTGCGATTGTTCCCGTCGGTGCTATGCTCGAATACACTGCAGGCTCACTCTCGCTCGTATCCAAGGTAAATCATCAACACTATCATCCCTTTCACGTGTTTTATTGAACAAAATACGTCGTCATCTGATAAAACGCATGCGCAGGTTACTTTTCTTGCGTACCGAGTCCGTGTTGCTTTTACATTCATGTGAATCTCGGCACAGTTCGAGCACATGTTCCGCAACTGAACTCATACCACCTCCTTCAGGCAGTCTCGAATTCAGTATCCCTGAGCTCAGCTCACCCGGGTCCGCATGACTGCGTTCATATTACCAATTTTTCATGTGAACTGTGCCCCGTTTCGAACTAAACTGCCAGTGTGAAAACGGCCTCACATTTACATCATGATATACAGTATAAGCAATATAACATGAGTAACAAGTGCAATATCACACAAGTTCTGTTTTTCTGGCCAGGAATAGCATGAGATGAGTGCAAATGCGATACTGATCTTATACAACAGTTTAATAAAATAAATAAGTTAATATTGTGTTGTTTTAGACACAATATTGTCTGTTTTGCCAACTAAAATATGAAGACAAAGCAGAACTGTTTTGAACGAATCGGGTGAACCAATGATTCAATGGACCATAAAGAGAACCATTTACTTCACTCCTGAATGAATCAGTCATGTGAACGAATCGAATGAATTAATGACACAATGACTTACTCAATTAGACATTTACCGCCACCTACTGGCAGTTTTAGTTTCTTATTTAGAGTATAATTTCATTAAAAATAATTTCATATTTCCATATTAATAAAAACAAACATTAAAGGTATAGTTCACCCAAAAATATTTCTTTCTGAAGCTACTTTTTTTAATGTCTATTTGACGACTGAAACGACTTTTGGGAGTAATTTCTCAGCCAAATTTGATGTGCGATTAATTTGCGATTAATTAGATTAATTAATCGCCACATTGTGTAATTAATTAGATTTAAAAAATTAATCTGCTCTGATACTAATCAGTTGTGAAGTCTTTGTTTTCATGTAAAGGAGGAACACTCGTTAGTCTTGGATACGAGCCTTATGAACAAAACATCCAGCAGTCAACATAACTTCAAGTCTGCAAAGAAAACACTCTAGACTGCAGTAAATACCCAGCAGAGACTGCAACGTCTTACCAAAGGTCAAAGTACTTTGTTGTGCTATTACAGGATCGAAACCACTGTGCTGCCATCAGTGGCATAGCTTTCATTAGATCTTTGGGAGACGCACACAGTTGCCACAAGACCAATCAAATGAATATCCTTACATGACTTGAAAGGAACGTGAATAATATTAAATGGTTTTGTTGAAAAAAAGATATATTATAACAATGATAAATATTTACATATATTATGGGTTTGGTGTCTGTAAGATTTTGTTATGCTCACCAATGGTGCATTTATTTGATCAAAAATACAGTAAAAAAAACAGCAATACTGTGAAATATTATTACAATTTAAAATAATTGTTTTCTATTTTAATATATTTTAAAATGTAATTTATTCCCGTGATATCAAAGCTGAATTTTCAGCATCATTACTCCAGTCTTCAGTGTCACATGATCCTTCAGAAATCAGTCTAAAATTGTGACATTTATTATTATTATCAATTATCAATATTCATTATTATTATCAATGTTGAAAACAGTTGTGCTGCTTAACATTTTTGTGGAAACCGTGATACATTTTTTTTTCAAGATTTGTTGAGGAGTAGAAAGAACATAATTTATTTGAAACAAAAATCTTTTGCAAAAGTCTTTACTGTCACTTTTTGATAAATGTAATCCATCCTTGCTGAATAAATCTTACTGACCCAAAACTTTTGAACGGTGTTATAGACATATATATCGTTTTACCTTTTTGTCGCTTAGACCTGTCACTTGGTCCACAAATTCCTCCTGGATCATGAAGGCAGCCAGGTTAGCAGTGTAACTGGCCAGGAAGATGACAGCAAAGAAGGCCCAGACGGACACTATGAATTTACTGGTGGTGCCTTTGGGGTTTTGCACGGGCACAGAGTTGTTAAATACCAGGCCCCACAACAGCCACACTGCTTTCCCCATGGTGAAAGACGGTCCGTGGGGGTCTGTGGAAGACATGTTTTTATTAACATCCTTCATTTGTGCCAAATCCTTTTTCAGTGCTTTAATTTCAGAAATAATATAATTTCCCCTCTGCACGGTCATTAGAGTACTTGTACATAATAATGACGACGTACAGCACCCTACTGCTCAGCTGTTAATCTTTATAGTCTTGCAGGGCCATGCACGGGGGGTGGCCCGGTGGCTAGAGCCACTGCCCCTCTGCCCTCATCGGCTGAGGTGCCCCTCTTGCTCCCCTTCCCTCCCTCACCTTTTGCTCTTTGTTTTGCTCTTTGTCTTCTAACAGTGCTAACAACTTATGCAAAATATTCACATCCTTTGAAGATAATTGTCTAAACAAATTATGATATCTGATCTGATCTAATATAGCTAAACAACACCAAATTTGCTGTTGTTGGCACACTTTGTAGACAAAAACTTCACAAAAAAGAAGACAGTGAGAAAGAGCAAAGGGAGGCTAAAGTCAGTTCAACATTGCAAACATGGATTCAAAGCTCCAGCTTGCCAGTGGGTAAATCATCATATAGAATATTTAGCAGACAGTTTGTCACACTTTAACTCCTGTAAAGTATATTTCTCATTATAATCAATTGTGAGTTAATACTAGTATCTATAACATACATCATATTTATAGTGTTTTATTAAGACCATATTAATACTATACACAATTAAAAAAGGTAATATACTATAAATGTTCTAAATGAGTTGTGTCTTAGCATAGTACGGTACAATGGGGCTTAATGCACACCCTAAGAAACGTGTGCTTTAAAAAAATATATATGTTTGTATTAAACATTGCTGGAGCAACAGATTTTCTATGAAAATAAATCATAAAAATGGTTTGTTTGTTGTTTGTTCAATGTATGAGGTGGCGAGGGGGGCCTTTTACCCCACAGACACACAGGGTCAAACCAGCATGGGGCAAAAGACACAGTATTGATACAAATACTTTAGCTAAAATAATGTTTAAATCATGTCTTAGTTAATACTTGTTCAAAACAATCACTTTAGCAAAGTATGTACTATTTTCTGTTTATTTTGATAAATAAAATAATTCATTATTGTTCAATAAATATACTGTCATTAAAATATGTTAATATAAAAATATATTTAAAAAAAATACAGAAACAAATTATTTAAAAAAATAAAGATTCTGAAAGAATTGAATGATAATTCAATTAAATATATAATAATCATTTTTAATAAAGCTTTACAGTAGTAACAAATAATTAAAATATATTTTATTATATGATATGATTAATATCATATTTTAAATATGATGGTTTATTATCTCTAAGGTGGACACCCAACTTAATATATGATATTTCCCATCTGAATCTAACTATGTCATGTCAACAAATGGAAAAGTCAGCTAACTATTTATTATAATGTTCATTATTGTGCCTTTTACCCCAAATACCATACTTTTACATATTCTTCTGTTATTGAAAAACTGTTGCTTTAATTACCTTGAACAAAACTGAAAATCATTAATAAGACCTTTGTTTCAAAATATATTCAATAGTTTTAGCTATTCTCATTTGCTACATAAATCTACAACATTTTAAAAAACATTAAATATGAGATCAAATTAGCGCAGAATCAACTTTTTGGAGGAGTAATTACAACAACATAAATTTAATTAGCACTAAAACCTAACAACTGTTTTTACAATATGATTGTAAAAGCTTTGTTATTCATTCTCTATATTAAGATGATACTCTACCCCCTTATAGTGCCCCTTTTTTTGGTTTTGGCCACTGCCCCTCAAAATGTCTGTGCACGGCCCTGTATTCTTGAATAGTTCGTTGTTTTCATATAAACAGAACTGCATGCAAGAGTTAACAGTGGGAAATTGGGATAAATACACAATGTGAAGCTGGAAACGCTTCCTTTGTAAGGTGGGTGTAGAACTAGACATCTGATTTATCTTTAGATTTCTTTGACGTGCTTCCCTTTTGAAAACAGAAAAATCTAAGCTTTAGGTGAGTCATCTAACAAGAGAAGAAATGCTTTTTAGTGCCACATAACAAAAGCACTCTAAATGAGACTACATGAATTCAATCTGATCCACTTGGAAATGAAATGAACTTTATTGAACTAACTCGGAGCCTGAAACCACTCAGCACTGAACACAGTGAAATTAAGCCTTTATATTTCGCCAAAGAAAAGAGGGGTTGTGGTACAGATTATGAGGGACAGGCTCTATCAGAGCAGGGCAAGGATTTACGAGTGTGCCTAAAACTGAAAGAGCGACTGCATTGCAGAGGAACCGCAGAGGGAGGGACTATCAGAGAGTGCTAGTTACATACCTTTGCCCTGAGCGAGGTTCCTGTTGAAGCCCAAGGGGCTGATGTACTCAAACATGAAGACAGCCATTGCAGTCACCAGCAGCAGCATCACAAACATCATCACCCACACAGAGGCACTGAAGGGCTCTGCAGCGAGGGAGGAGAAGGAGGAGCAAGTGACAGGTAGATCAGGGAAAAAACGACACAGTCAGCGACTATCATGCAGGCATTCTGCATGGTATGTGACTATAGACAAGCTGAAGAGATTAAAGAGCTTTATCGTGGGAAGTACTGTAAATGGGAAACTGGCAAGTGTCCACTGGGGAGGTTTCTCAGACCCTGTAATTATTGGCCTTATGCTAATTAAATAATGGCTTGCTGATCTAGTGCCATCAAGCATAAAGGAGCACTCAGGGTGCTATGAATCTAAAAGCGGTCCACTTCAGCAGATTTGTGGGAGACTCTATATCGGCCTGTTGGATCTGCGCTTTGATTGGTGAGAAGACCTTAATATTTTGACAGGTTGAAATAAGATGTGCCCCTCGTGATCATCAGAAAAAAACTGCTGCTGTGCCCTGCAGATAGTTACCTAAAAACGCTGATGGAGAGACGGTTCCGTTGCTACGGGATACCATCACACTAATCCCCGTTTCCACGAAGGGGACGGAGAAATCGATGACCTCTGAGCGCTCCTCATTGATTGTCAGGGAGCCCACAGCCATGACTGCTTTTTTGTTCAACACCTGTGGCAGAAGACAAGACAACACCGAGGTTTAGACAAAAGTGAAGTGTATACAGAACACCTGGGATTGAGATTTATTTTTGCAACAAAATGAAACTTAAGTTTCAACAGCATTTCACTCCCTCTGGATCCAAATTGAACAAATATCTAGCTCCTTTCCCCAATTTCACATTTGATTGCTATCAGGCTTTGACTGATTACTTCCAGTGGAGAGGGAGAGAGAGAAGCTCACTCCGCTTCTGTGAACAAAACTTTATTCCATCTAACCTTTGTTTAGTTAAATGGAAAAGCAGATTTGGCTATTGAAATATTCTCACCTCTCCCACCATGCCGTTCCACACGTTGTTGATCTTCTTCCCGTGCTTCCCGTTGGTCACTAGATAAAGGTCATAGGTGAACTTCACATTCCGAGCAATTTTCTTGAGTATGTCGATGCAGAAGCCTTTGCAGCACTTTTTAATGTACGTTCCTCCTCCCTCGGTGGTGTTGCTGATGAATAGAGCACATTAACCAAAGCTTAACTTATAGCGACTTTCAACTTAAAGGAGAGATATGGCATGTGTTGCAATGAACATTCATAGCAGTAAGAAATGCAAAGTTTTGTACATTTAAATATTGGAATTAATGGCTAAATTATCATTCTGTGTTTGCAGAATATACAGTGGGGAGAACAAGTATTTGATACACTGCCGATTTTGCAGGTTTGCCCACTTACAAAGCATGTAGAAGTCTGTAATTTTTATCATAGGTACTCTTCAACTGTGAGTGACGGATTCTAAAACAAAAATCCAGAAAATCACATTGTATGATTTTTAAGTAATTAATTTGCATTTTATTGCATGACATAAGTATTTGATACATCAGAAAAGCAGAACCTAATATTTGGTACAGAAACCTTTGTTTGCAATTACAGAGATCATACGTTTCCTGTAGTTCTTGACCAGGTTTGCACACACTGCAGCAGGGATTTTGGCCCACTCCTCCATACAGACCTTCTCCAGATCCTTCAGGTTTCGGGGCTGTCGCTGGGCAATACGGACTTTCAGCTCCCTCCAAAGATTTTTGTTTTAGATTCCGTCTCTCACAGTTGAAGTGTACCTATGATCAAAATTACAGACCTCTACATGCTTTGTAAGTGGGCAAACCTGCAAAATCGGCAGTGTATCAAATACTTGTTCTCCCCACTGTAGAAGTCACTCCTGAAATTGCAAGAATCACAGTATCATTCAAAAGTTTGGGGTCAGTTTTTTGGAGTCAGTTTAAAAAAAAAAAGAAGAAATAGAAAAAAAAGAATACATGTATTCTACAAGAATTCTTTCAATTGATCAAAAGTGAAAGTAAAGACATTTGCATTGTTATAAAAATTTTCCATTTTAAATAAATGCTGCTCTTTCTATTCAAAGAATCATGAAAAAAAATCACGGTTTCCACAAAAAATATTAAGCAGCACAACTGTTTTCAACATTGATAATGATAAGAAATGTTACTTAAGGACCAAATCATCATGTCAGAAGGATCATGTGACACTGAAGACTGGAGTAATGATGCTGAAAATTCAGCTTTGACATTACAGAAATAAATTACATTTTAAAATATATTCAAATAGAACATGGTTACTTTAAATTGTACTAATATTTCACAGTATTACTGTTTATACTGTATTTTCGATCAAATAAATGCAGCCTTGGTGAGCAAAAGACAAGAAAAAAACAATTGTACCGACCCCAGACTTTCGAAAGGCAGTGTAGATAATAACAGTTTAATCTGTTTTAAGGCAGATATTTTTGATGAAAGAAATGTTAACAACTACAGAAGTGCCTTTTGTTTTAAATCAACATGCTCTCTCTGGACCACAACCCTGATTTTTTAGGGAGTAAATTCAGTTCAAAATATAACTGAACTTAGTGTGAACAGAAAGAAATTTAGTACTCAGAGCACTTGTGATCAGAATTTCGAGTCTCTGATTTCATGACTACATACATCACACACTATGTCAGTGTTACTTCATGTTTATAAATCACCAAAAACATGAAATTAGGAGCGAAATGACTGTTGTTATCCTTGTAGCCCTCATTTAGTATAGTATAGTATATTGGATATGTGAGCTTGACATGATTTTCACTGCATGTATAACCAATCTCTAAACAAAACAGATTAAGCATTCAGAAGAGGAGTCACAATCGTATTTAGCTGCAGTGTGTCTAAAGCATATTTTGGACAGCAGTCTGCTTGTGCAGATCAGTCTCTAGCTGGGATTACAGTACAGTACAGTAGGTATAGTGTGCTGAAGCATGAACGATAGAGCCTTTTGCTGCCGGCAGTGGAGATATTTCTTAATTACAATGAATAGTAGGGCTTTCCCTTGAGAGCCACTCAGGGAGCCATCAAGGGAGTGCCAAACCTCTGGTGAAAATTGCAGTCGGCTGGAGATTTCTGATGCCTCATAAAGACCACCGCCAATCTGTTCAGATTTAATTGCAGAGGGGTTCCTGTCTTCCCGAGCGAGGAGGAAGACAATTCTATTTAAAGGCAATCAAGATTATTATTTCATTTGGATTGGGGGAGAAGGTCCTGCATTTAGACACAGTCAGGAGGTGTTGACTGGGACCTGCATTACTCCAGCTTATGTCTAGTGTTCATACTCTCATTCACCCTTTATTTATTTCTCAGTTGAAGGGTATTACCTCACCCAAATAAAGATCCTGTTTACAACCTGGTATTAAAATCTGTCTGGTGTAATCCAATCCCAAATGGTTAGCCAGACACATTGAAGTTTATACCGGGTAGGGACTAGGAGTGCCACTTATTAAATTAAAATGAAGGCTTATAACATTCAAATTAATCCATTTATTTAATAATAATTGAATTAATTATTAATTGTATTAACTTTTATTAAATAAAAATGTAAATAAATAAATCCCTTCAATCATGCCAAATGGCACAAGGATAAAAAAAAAATGACTTCAATTTATTCTTTATTGTTACATTTAACTAAAAGATTTTTTTATTTGTTAATTCAAAAGTGGTTTATTCAAATTTTTATTTTTTAATTAATACATTTATTATTTACATTTTTTAATCAATTAATTTAATTTACATTTATAAGTGGCACTCCTAGTCCTCCATACACCTGTATTTAACGCTGTCGGATGTTTTTAACATGGTCAGATTGACAAGTAGTGAGGAAGAATTGTGCTTTTTTTTTTTTTCCGCAGAGATCTTTACACTTGAGTCAGGGACATGTGAAACTTTTACTTTTGCTTTTTTGTAAAGACAATTTACAGTACACTTATTACAGGGACAGTCCTCCTGGAGCAGCCTGGGGTTAAGTGCTTTGCTCAAGGGCACAATGGCAGAGGTTAATGGACTGTCGCTTGTTGGGTTTAAACCTACAGTCTTTTGGTTAACAACTCAGATGCTTAACCACAAGTCTGCACAACATCCTCTCTGGGGGAGGCATGTTCTGGACATAATTATGAGAGACTGCAGTGAATATAGCACAATCTCCAATTAGCAGGCAGTTGTACAAAGTAGCTAAGCTTGTCGAAAAAAATTGAACTTTGGTTAGAAAAAATGACAGGGTTGCAGACAGGACAGAGCTGCATTAGTAATCAAGCCGCCATCTGTGAGTGGAGCATCTCCACTGCGGAGTTCAGACAGACAACACTTAAACTAGCAAAGCCACCTGGGAACCTCATTTAACTTTTAGATTGAAACTAATTAAGACTCAGCTCTCTATGTTCTTTAAACAGATCAACACTAAGAAAAAAAACTTATGAGTATACTTTGTCTCCACAGATTGCTCCTATGTGCGCCAATTCCTTCTTCTCACTGTGAACTATTTTTTGCTATCGCCATGTAAACCCCCCCCCCCATGTAGTCTGCATGCAACAGCTTATCAGTTACTTGAAAATAATGCAAAATTTACAAATAGAGCGCATGTGCATTGCACGCCTTCAATACCGGGGAAAAGAAAAGAAAAAAGGACAATAATATATAAATAATAAAATAATAAAAAAGTAAAGTAAAATAAAATAAAATGGCTCTTCTGATTGAAATTATCACAAAAAATCACTACACCTTTAGGTGAACTTTCACATTTAATCAATTTCAGTGCTCACTGACTGTACTAGCTGTTCTACAACCGATATCTGAACAAAATAAATCAGTCTACAATACAGAGACCGTGCAGATGAGCAATGAAATTTGTGTTTCCTGTGATTGTGTTTGGTGGGGGGAAGTTTATTGTAAAGCCAGCCTAGTACTGATCGCATAAAAGCAGAGGAGTGTTTTTGGCAGCAAGAAGTGGCCGCATGCCTTCTGACTGCAGAAATGAACAAACTTTCCTGTCTCCACAATGAGAGAGACACACATTCGACTGCCTAGGCAAAATCCAGTTTAAAATCAATCTCTTCCCCTCTGTGCTGGCTATGACGCACACAATGAATTCCCCCGGCTCCTGCAGAGGCTCTATTCAAACTCTCACATGGCAGAATCTATATTATTACAGAGTCTTCCTCACATTTCGATACCCAGCGGCAATAAGAAGGGCTCCCTTATGATACCAGACCACTTCTTCACTGCATTTACTACACCAATTACATTTTTATGAAGAGACACTGTTTTGTTTCTTCTTTTAGAGAAATATGGCATGCTACTTTGTGGTCACTTGCCAAGACAACACAGTGTGTGAATCTAGGCAGATGTAATATGGTAAAATATGGAGGTAATACTCTGAGCTGATAGAGTTGACAACAGGTTTCATATATCTGATTTCTTGATATTTGCTTTGAAAGCACAAATATCTCAGTGGCTCAGAGTGATCTTGAATTGTTTGCATCTGTGTGTGTGTCCTGGTCACTGAAGCATGTTTCCTCTGTGTCTGTGGCTTGTCAAGCTGGCACTGCATCAGTTTCTGCAGCTACAGACCTCCGTGGCAGCTGAAGTAGAGGGTAAAATGACAGCTGAGGATACCAGATGAGCTGCCGTTCCCACATCAGATTTATCTCTGACAAAGATCAGCCGGAGTGCTAGGCTGTCTGTCTGTCAGACTGGGCCAAAAAAAGCTGAATCTTCACATTAATATAGTTCATTATTTTGAGGTTAAAGGATTAGTTCATTCATAAAGATAAAAATTCTGTCTTCATTTACTCACTGCCATTTCATTCCAAACCTGTTGACTTTCTTCTTTCATGAAACAAAAAAGAAGACATTTTGAAGATGTACTTCATACTTTTCCATGGAATTACAATGAATGGGGACTGTGAGATTTCAAGGTTCAAAAAGAATGCAAAACCACCATAAAAATATAAAAGTTTTCATATGGGCTTGGAGAAGACATGTGGTTGAGTAAATAATGACAAGTTTTAATGTTTTTGAAATAAGTCTCTTCTGCTCACCAAGGCTACATTTATTTAATCAAAAATACAGTAACTGTAAACTGTAATATTGTGAAATATTAGTACAGTTTTCTATTGTAATATTTTAAAAAATGTAATTCATTTCTGTAATGTCAAAGCTGAATTTTCAGCATCATTACTCCAGTCTTCAGTGTCACATGATCCTTCAGAAATCATTCTAATATGAGTTGATGCTCAAGAAACATTTATTATTATTATCAATGTTGAAAACAGTTATGTTGCATAATATTTTTTTGTGTAAATGTTTTTAATGATTCTTTGATGAATAGAAAGTTCAAAATAATGGTATTTATTTAAAATATATTTTTTGGAAATAATGTAAGTCTTTACTGTGATCAATTTAATGCATCTACACTCTTGAAAATAAAGGTTCTTTATTGGCATTGATGGTTCCATGAAGAACCTTTAATATCCATGAAACCTTTCCATTCCACAAAAGGTTCTTTAGATTTTTAAAATGTTCTTTATACTAAGAAAAAAATGGCTTTTAAGAACTGATCACTAAAAGGTTCTTTTGGGGAACCAAAAATGGTTCTTCTATCGCATCACTGTGAAAACCTTTTGAAACCTTTATTTTTAACGGTGTATGCTGAATAAAATTATTAATTTATTTAAAAAAATCTTTTGAGCAGTAGAGTATTTGAGTGAACTATGCCTTTGACAATACATTAACAAATTAATGCTGTACATATCCCTGACAGGTGAGCTTTCAAATAAGTGAGAAATCTAGCTTTTACCATAAAACTTTTAGCATTTAGGAATGTAAACTTAAAGGTTGTTTATCAAACCACACAGAATTTAATCATAAAACAGAACACAGAAGATAATAACTCTCTTATCGTGTTGACATTAGGTTGAATCAGGGCAGAAGTTCCCGTTGGTGTTTCTGATGCACTAAACTTAACAACTTCAAGTTCTGTTTACTGTGACTATGGCTCAGTAGTTAAGCTGGCTGAGTAATTTCGTTGATAAAAGCAAACAGATGAGGAACCAATAAAGTGAGGCTGAGGCAGAGACAGAGAGAGAGAGAGAGAGAGAGGAAGGTCTATCTCGGGGAGGACCAGACTATACATCCTGCCAGTGTCTTTGCATGCCTCAGTAATTCCTGCCTCCTCCTCTTCCTCCAAACGGGCACAATGGATGCTTGAGTGGGAATTGTGCCGTTGGGGGAAAACAACAGAAAGGATTGGCCTGTTTGCAAGTGGACATGTGTGGAATCCATGTATTTTCTTGTGTGTTTGTGTGTGCGCTCAGTTCTTTGATGAGACTAATCTTCATGCATACAGAACAGGCTATAGTGATCCTATGAGATCATATATTCTTCGCCCTATTTAGCAGTGTATGAAATCCAATAAAAGCCCCATTTCTTTAAGGGACTTGGGCAGTTCTACAGTCTGTATTAATCATGGCTCACAGATCACAACAACTTTGATGACTGTGACCTATTAAATATCTCTTTATGTATGCTCAAAAGTGTACACTACCTTTCAAAAGTTTGGGGTCAGTAAGGTTTTTTTTTTTATAATTAATAGTTTTATTCAAGAAGGATGCATTCATTTGATCAAAAGTGACAGTAAATACATCTGTAATGTTACAAAATATTCCTATTTTAAATAAATGTTGTTCTTTAGAACTTTACATTCATCAGATAATCGTAAAAAAAAAAAAAAAAAAAAAAAAAAAAAAATTAAAACAATATAATTAAATGCACATAAAAATGTAAATGAACGTAAGAGACTTCTACGGAGCCCCGCACATGACATGCAGGAAAAAAATAGTAGGCCAAATCGTGCGCACGATTTATAAATCGAGGGAACAAATTAGTAAATCGCGAGGGAACGAAGTAATAAATCATCTGCACGATTTAGCAAATCGAGGGAATTAGTAAATCCTGCGCACAATTTACTTTTTTGAAGGTGTGCTGTGGTATCTGGCACCAAGATGTTAGCAGCAGATCCTTTAAGTCCTGTAAGTTGCGAGGTAGGGTCTCCATGGATCGGACTTGTTTGTTCAGCACATCCCACAGATGCTCGATTGAATTGAGATCTGGGGAATTTGGAGGACAAGTCAACACCTCTCACCTCACAACCACTAGGGGGCCGCAGTGATCCTCCGGGTGGACCGTGAGATAACTTAAAATTAATTTGAATATATTAATATAATTCATTAATTTTATTATTGATACGTTATATAATAAAAGATAAATTATATAAATTAAAAATATAAATTACAACAAAGAACCACCTCTCTCGTACGTATTCTGTGATTGTTTTGGATTCGGAGCAGCCCAAGGCATTTCTAATCGCGCTGGGTGACTGAACGGCGGCTTAAAACACCCAACCGCTTCATGAACACAGGATACGCAAACTACACATTTCAGGTGGATAAAGCAAACCAGTGTCGCTAAAAAGTGTTGATGGATGACGGTTGTAATGAAGGTAAAGACGATTGCAGTGACATACTAGGCACGCGCGTGTCCGTTATAATTGATGCACAAACCGTGTATGTGCGCTCTCGGCTCACTGAATAAAGTTTTGTTTGGATGACGATTGTATTGAAGGTAAAGACGATTACAATGACATGCAGGAGTCATACATTAGGCACGCGCGAGTACTTATTATTGATGCCCAAACAAACCATGTATGTGCGCTCTCGGCTCACTGATCGCTATAACATCGTATTTCTGCATGAACGCAGTTCAATATATTCACGTAGTTGTCAAAATGAATGTACTGAGAGTGTTTTATAACGGATGCTCGCCGAAGAAGTGTGTTTTGGAGAAGTTTGTGAGTATCAGTGGTGTTTATACACACGGGCATCAGCTCCAGACGTGATTGCTTGTTCTGACAGAGGAACTGTTCACTGATGACATCGACTTCAGATGGCTAAGTTTCCACACATTCATAATTATTTTATTTTTCATTTGTATTTTAGTGTGTTTATTAATTATGAATGGATCTGTATAGTAGTTATATGCGGTCCTTTGGCATCTCCCTGTGGTCTTGTTTGGTTTGGCAGGTTGACTTGTGCTTATTTGTACTTATTGTACTGTATAACTGAGCAGAGTAAGTACTTCTAAGTTGTAAAGAATGTATGCAAAGTATGTTTGCAAAAAAGAACACTGAAGGTTAATATATCTTGAATTATATAATAATAACAATGGGGGGGGGGGGTCGGTGGTCCTTGCAGTATTGATTCGGAGAGGAGGGGGGCCTTCGAGTAAAAAAGGTTGGGAACCACTGATGTAAAAGAAAAACGTGATTCATCAGACCAGGCCACCTTCTTCCATTGCTCCGTGGTCCAGTTCTGATGCTCACGTGCCCACTGTTGACGCTTTCGGCGGTGGACAGGGGTCAGCATGGGCACCCTGACTGGTCTGCGGCTATGCAGCCCCATACGCAACAAACTGCAATGTATTGTGACACCTTTATATCAGAACCAGCATTAACTTCTTGAGCAATCTGAGCTACAGTAGCTCGTCTGTTTGATCGGACCACACGGGCCAGCCTTCGCTCCCCACGTGCATCAATGAGCCTTGGCCGCCCATGACCCTGTCACTGGTTCACCACTGTTCCTTCCTTGGACCACTATTGATAGATACTGACCCCTGCAGACCGGGAAAACCCCACAAGAGCTGCAGTTTTGGTCGTCTAGCCATTACAATTTGGCCCTTGTCAAACTCACTCAAATCCAGACACTTGCCTATTTTTCCTGCTTCTAACACATCAACTTTGAGCACAAAATGTTCACTTGCTGCCTAATATATCCCACCCACTAACAAGTGCCATGATGAAGAGATAATCAGTGTTATTCACTTCACCTGTTATAATGTTATGCCTGATCGGTGTATGTAGTCATGCAGTCAACAACCCTCAACATATATCAAACACATCCCTCTTCGCACCTCTCTAGGGCCAAAAGGTCAAATATCCAACAGTTTGAGAGTGATTTTTTGAGGTGACGTGAGTGATGGGAAAGGTGAGCATATGAGGGGAGGTTAAGAAAAACAAGCCTCACTCTTTGATGTGTTTGCGGCAGGGCACAGAGTTTCTCATGCAGGTGCCCGTGAGGCGCTCCACGTTCTCCACGATGACAAAGGGCTTCTCCTCTAGCGTTACAATGGTCAGATGATTGTCGTCCGTCTCTGCATCGCCAAACGAGTTGAAGCGAGGCCACACTGGATATTTCAAGGTCAAACTCTGGTTCTCCCATTTGCCCATCTGGAAATTAATCGAAAAGAGGAGTTTCATATTCTTGCTCAATTTTAAATTTCAAAGTAGTTTATTGACAATATTGTTTTACTTGCAATATTGCCATGTATTAATACACACAATAACAACAGTGAGAGAAAAACAAACTTAGGTGTTAATTATAATAAAAAGCATTGAAAATTAATCAAACTAAAAGTAAAATAAAATTAATTTAAAAATATAAAAAACAATGTCCGGCAGTTTGGCTCAATGTTGAATGAGTTTATTTTTCAATTTATAGTAGTAAAAGTGAAAGTCTGCCTCTGTCTTGACATCCCCAGCATCACAGTAAGCAAAGTAAGGCCTAGTCCACACGTACATGGGTATTTTTATAAACAGTTTTTCCTCCTCCATTTAAAAATAAATTGCGTCCACATGAAAATGCAAAAACACGCTATGAAGCGCTTTCAAGAGTATGCCAAACCAACAGGTGGCAATATAATCCTAACCGTAAAGCCATGTTGGCCATTCAGAAGCCTGGAAAAAAAGGTTATTGCCGGTTCCGGTTCTGACGTAACAAGCTAAAATCTCCGGTTTTACTGTCTACACGCAAACACTGCAACCGGAGTTTCTAAAAATCTTCACCCTGGCAGGAGTTTTCAAAAAAGTTTGGTTTTAGTGACCGGATACTGCGTTTGTGTGTGGACGAACGGCCAAACCGCATAGAAAAAGCTGCGGTTTTGAAAATACCCGTGTTCGTGTGGACAGGGCCTAAGTTGTTTTTCCTCTGGATGCCATGTTTGTCTGTGTCAGTCTTCTGTGGCTAGACTGTGATCACTAAGCCCGTATTTGCTGAGGATCCATCTGTGCTTTGTATCTTTCTCTCTGTCTCTGTCTCTCTCTGTCCCAGAGGGAAAGGTGTGGGGATAAAGCAATGCTTGAGAGCAAATCATATCAGATCCACAGAGGCCAGGCCAACACATTCATCAAATAGTGCTACATAGTCCCCGTGTCTCAATATGCACCAACACACAAAAATAAAAACAGTGACAGGAAAAAGATTAAATAAAATAAAGATGACAGCAAATTTAAAAGATTCCAGTAAAATTAAAATGTAATTAAAAATAAATAAATTATAAAACAAAATAAAACGATCAAATATAACACTGGCATATAACACAGTCCTTGTATCTGAATATGCATACTCCTCTGCTATACAATTAGGAAAAAAGTGGTTTGTCAAATCAGTATGATGTTCGAATACTCAGTCTTCATTACACAGTAGGCCAGCAACACTCGGATGATACCCAAAATGGTGCTATTCTGAGGAACAAGAGAAAAAAAACACTGAAAAAGACGTTCAGTCATGATGTCAAGATTTCAAGCATCTGCTGAAGTCTCAGTTAAATAGTCATGGCTCAGATACACCAAACTTTTCTAAGTGTGCTAGGTCAGTGCACTGGAGAGAGATGAGCAGTGATCTTGCTAGCTTCAGTGGTGCTAACCAGTGTCACAGGAAATTTGGGTTAATGCTGTTAATCCTATCAGCGTGCTTTAGTAAGAAGCCGTAATGACGTTCCTCCAACCCCTGATGAACCGGAGACTGAGGACGTCTCCGACACTGCCAGAGTTCCCAGCACAGCCGCTGATTCAACCGCAACCTTATTAGAGTCAAAGCGCCTTTCTTTTTGAATTCCCCTCCTTCCAACTTTCTTCAACGCTTCTTGTTCTACTGTGTGAAAAATTCATTTCATTAATCTATCTCATTTGGTTTGATGGCACATTTCTTTTGTCAAGCTCTGTGGGTAAAAATGGCTCACCCAGTTTATCTGTCTCAGCTGAAGACAAAAGTAACTACTAGCAGTTTCTGTCGACTCTAGGCTTGCCGCCCTAAAAGAATAATTATTTTAATTAATTTGATGTTTTCAGAGTATTTTCTTTATTGAAAATAAAAGGACATGACTCACATTGTATTGCCAGTCATTTACAGAGATGGCTTGCAAAACTTTTAGGGTGGGTTGCACCAACAAGGATTAATCTTAAATCTAGATTAAATGAAGGTTTATCTAATAATTCTGTTGCACCAAACTTTAAATGTTGTTTAAAAATAAGCAGGTTTACATTTAAACCATCATTTTGATCATGGATTTAATTTATATTTAAAATAGATCCTGTTGCTCCTTAATTTTAAACTCAGATTTAAATCTCAATTAGGGATTAATTTTAAATTTACAGGTGAGGTGGTTTAAATAAAATAAAGTGCAAAATATATGTAGATGACTGAACAAATATAGAAACAGTGGGTGTGTCGTCAGGTCTGTGGGTGTGTCGAGAGGTGTTTATTACAAATAAAAATGAAAAATAAAGCGCATTGAGCCGGCAGAGCGTGAGAGTCGTGGTGGCCCGTAACTTTACGCCTGCTATCAAGACCGGGATGCAGATCCGTCACTCATCTCGGTGTCGAACAAAGAAAAGAAGAGAGTAATATATTAAGCATTTAACGGCAGCGGTGATGAGGTGAGCGCCAGTGATCGCTGCCGCGCCTCACGTTTCGAAATTGTTGAATAAAGTCGTTATTTTTGTTTGTTTTGCGCACAAAAAGTATTCTCATTGCTTCATAAACTTAAGGCTGAACCACTGAAGTCACATGGGCTATTTTAACGATGTCTTTACTACCTTTCTGGGCCTTGAAAGTGTTCATTAAATAGCCGTCTATGGAGGGGTAAGAGAGCGCTCAGATTTCATCAAAAATATCTTCATTTGTGCTCCGAAGACGAACAAAGGTCTTACAGGTTTGGAACGTCATGAGGGTGAGTAATTAATGACAGAATTTTCATTTTTGGGTGAACTATCCCTTTAACCGCAGATTAAATTCTAATCCCCGATTTGTTAATATGAGGTTTAAAAATAAGTGGTGCAACACAACTCGATTTAAAATAAAGCCTAGATCAACAAATCCTACATTAGCTCTAAACTGTGCTTAATTTAATCCTTATTGGTGCAACCCACCCTTAGTGACGCTGGAGTAAAGACATGTTATATTCAGGCACAATTCCCACTTTGCGTGTCGACAGTGATGCTTAAGGATGTCTGGCAGGACACATACAATATGTTGCTGTACGTGCTGATGATGGAGCGATAGGCCACAAGCAACTGAATAATTCAGTGTGTTTTGGAAGGGTGGGCTGAAGTCAGCAAGCCCGCCAATGAAAACAGCGCAAATTTTCTGCCTAGTGCTGAAACTGCACAGAGCCATTAATTCTTAATGGAACAGGATTCAGAAATTGCTAAACCTAACTCTCTTATCTAACTTCTTCCCACCGTCTCATGTGTAGCGTACACACATCTCTCTCTCTTTCTCTCTTGCTTTCATTCTGCTCATTTTGGCCTCTGGCTCAGCTTTCTCTCTGTTTATCCTCTGTTATTTGGGAATGTTTGAGCATTTGTATTTGAAACTTTGTTGCCCTTGAAACTTTACAGTATACATTCATTACAAATGCGCACACGTACTTTTACTGTAAACATGCAGACATGGCACACCTAATGTCTCAAAACCTTTCAGACTAGATATAAACGATATGACAATATTCAAGCCAACAACACAAATGTGAGTGTGATATTGCTTTTATACAACTGATAAATAAACAAGAGGCGATTATTGAGCAACTTACATTTTAGATCCATTATTGCCTGCTGTGCTACAGTGTACACTTGCCAACGTTGAATAGAAAAAGTTGTGCAGTGGATTCCAGCATTACATGGTGTAAAAATTTAAAATGACGCCACAGTAGTACCAGGGCTGTGTCCAAAATCGAATACTCTCTGAGTAGATATTTCTTTTAAATAATTACTTTGCAACCATGTTCTTCTATACAGTGGGGAGAACAAGTATTTGATACACTGCCGATTTTGCAGGTTTGCCCACTTACAAAACATGTAGAAGTCTGTAATTTTTATCATAGGTACTCTTCAACTGTGAGTGACGGAATCTAAAACAAAAATCCAGAAAATCACATTGTATGATTTTTAAGTAATTAATTTGCATTTTATTGCATGACATAAGTATTTGATACATCAGAAAAGCAGAACTTAATATTTGGTACAGAAACCTTTGTTTACAATTACAGAGATCATACGTTTCCTGTAGTTCTTGACCAGGTTTGCACACACTGCAGCAGGGATTTTGGCCCACTCCTCCATACAGACCTTCTCCAGATCCTTAAGGTTTCGGGGCTGTCGCTGGGCAATACAGACTTTCAGCTCCCTCCAAAGATTTTCTATTGGGTTCAGGTCTGGAGACTGGCTAGGCCACTCCAGGACCTTGAGATGCTTCTTACGGAGCCACTCCTTAGTTGCCCTGGCTGTGTGTTTCGGGTCGTTGTCATGCTGGAAGACCCAGCCACGACCCATCTTCAATGCTCTTACTGAGGGTAGGAGGTTGTTGGCCAAGATCTCGCGATACATGGCCCCATTCATCCTCCCCTCAATACGGTGCAATCGTCCTGTCCCCTTTGCAGAAAAGCATCCCCAAAGAACGATGTTTCCACCTCCATGCTTCACGGTTGGGATGGTGTTCTTGGGGTTGTAATCACCCTTCTTCTTCCTCCAAACACGGCGAGTGGAGTTTAGACCAAAAAGCTCTATTTTTGTCTCATCAGACCACATGACCTTCTCCCATTTCTCCTCTGGATCATCCAGATGGTCATTGGCAAACTTCAGATGGGCCTGGACATGCGCTGGCTTGAGCAGGGGGACCTTGCGTGCGCTGCAGGATTTTAATCCATGACGGCGTAGTGTGTTACTAATGGTTTTCTTTGAGACTGTGGTCCCAGCTCTCTTCAGGTCATTGACCAGGTCCTGCCGTGTAGTTCTGGGCTGATCCCTCACCTTCCTCATGATTGTTGATGCCCCACGAGGTGAGATCTTGCATGGTGCCCCAGACCGAGGGAGATTGACCGTCATCTTGAACTTCTTCCATTTTCTAATAATTGCGCCAACAGTTGTTGCCTTCTCACCAAGCTGCTTGCCTATTGTCCTGTAGCCCAGCCCAGCCTTGTGCAGGTCTACAATTTTATCCCTGATGTCCTTACACAGCTCTCTGGTCTTGGCCATTGTGGAGAGGTTGGAGTCTGTTTGATTGAGTGTGTGGACAGGTGTCCTTTATACAGGTAACGAGTTCAAACAGGTGCAGTTAATACAGGTAATGAGTGGAGAACAGGAGGGCTTCTTAAAGAAAAACTAACAGGTCTGTGAGAGCCGGAATTCTTACTGGTTGGTAGGTGATCAAATACTTACACTCACCTAAAGGATTATTAGGAACACCTGTTCAATTTCTCATTAATGCAATTATCTAATCAACCAATCACATGGCAGTTGCTTCAATGCATTTAGGGGTGTGGTCCTGGTCAAGACAATCTCCTGAACTCCAAACTGAATGTCAGAATGGGAAAGAAAGGTGATTTAAGCAATTTTGAGCGTGGCATGGTTGTTGGTGCCAGACGGGCCGGTCTGAGTATTTCACAATCTGCTCAGTTACTGGGATTTTCACGCACAACCATTTCTAGAGTTTACAAAGAATGGTGTGAAAAGGGAAAAACATCCAGTATGCGGCAGTCCTGTGGGCGAAAATGCCTTGTTGATGCTAGAGGTCAGAGGAGAATGGGCCGACTGATTCAAGCTGATAGAAGAGCAACTTTGACTGAAATAACCACTCGTTAGAACCGAGGTATGCAGCAAAGCATTTGTGAAGCCACAACACGCACAACATTGAGGCAGATGGGCTACAACAGCAGAAGACCCCACCGGGTACCACTCATCTCCACTACAAATAAAAAGAGTCTACAATTTGCACGAGCTCACCAAAATTGGACAGTTGAAGACTGGAAAAATGTTGCCTGGTCTGATGAGTCTCGATTTCTGTTGAGACATTCAGATGGTAGAGTCAGAATTTGGCGTAAACAGAATGAGAACATGGATCCATCATGCCTTGTTACCACTGTGCAGGCTGGTGGTGGTGGTGTAATGGTGTGGGGGATGTTTTCTTGGCACACTTTAGGCCCCTTAGTGCCAATTGGGCATCGTTTAAATGCCACGGCCTACCTGAGCATTGTTTCTGACCATGTCCATCCCTTTATGACCACCATGTACCCATCCTCTGATGGCTACTTCCAGCAGGATAATGCACCATGTCACAAAGCTCGAATCATTTCAAATTGGTTTCTTGAACATGACAATGAGTTCACTGTACTAAAATGGCCCCCACAGTCACCAGATCTCAACCCAATAGAGCATCTTTGGGATGTGGTGGAACGGGAGCTTAGTGCCCTGGATGTGCATCCCACAAATCTCCATCAACTGCAAGATGCTATCCTATCAATATGGGCCAACATTTCTAAAGAATGCTTTCAGCACCTTGTTGAATCAATGCCACGTAGAATTAAGGCAGTTCTGAAGGCGAAAGGGGGTCAAACACAGTATTAGTATGGTGTTCCTAATAATCCTTTAGGTGAGTGTATGTCATGCAATAAAATGCAAATTAATTATTTAAAAATCATACAATGTGATTTTCTGGATTTTTGTTGTAGATTCCGTCTCTCACAGTTGAAGTGTACCTATGATAAAAATTACAGACCTCTACATGCTTTGTAAGTAGGAAAACCTGCAAAATCGCCAGTGTATCAAATACTTGTTCTCCCCACTGTATGTGTGTAGTATGAATGCAATCAGAGCTGCGAAACCATGCTTTGTGAAAACCATTTAGAATGTCCTTGCTCATTAAAAGGTAATGAACGCAAAAGGCTTTACAAATCCTACTTAATACATGTATGAGGCATTAAAATCCAGCTGTGAAACTTTGTGAAACACTGTCTCTTTTGTGCGAAAGTTCTTTCCTTTTATGAACAGTGAACATTCTAAAAAACATGCATAAACCTTAGACACTTAAACAGGAAGAGACTTGCAAAGCAAGAGAGAAAAGACAAAGAAATTGGATAAACTAAATTGATGAAGAAAGGCACTTGTGCTCCAGACACTAAGTAATGACAGTGTTTGAGCCACTCAAAATCTAATAAAACAACACAGGCAATGTAGCGCTTGTGATGAAAACAGTCGCATCGCACCACAATGCGAAGCAAGCAGGCTGTGGCTATGCATTTCAATGACCTCATTAGATAAATATAATTAAAAGGGAGCTTTGTGAAGCAATGGAGCAGAGAATCCAAATTAACATGCTTAATTTCGCCCTCATTGTATTACTGCTTTTAATAGAGAAGTAAGATTGTTTTCTTATTTCGTTTGACTTTACTATGTTCATGTTTACTATTACAGTGAAATGAGGTTATTGTGGATACAGGCACAAACTAACCAAGGGGCCTTTGACTATTTAAGGGGCCCAAGCAGGTATTGTGGAGACAGTAAAATGTAAATGTAAAATGATCATATAATAAAAAAAAATGGCAATGTAAGTATTTAAATTACTTGAAGATTTAAAAAAGGAAAAAAGTCCTAGGAAGATGGCGAAAACTTTTAAGAAGTTGAATAAGACTAACATTGCCATACTGACAGTAAACGCACTACTGTTGACAGATAATCTAGATGAGACGTAAGGAAGCAACTAAACCAGTGCTATAAGTGCCATAGGGGATGTCAGTATTGAAGCTGGGGAAGATGGTTGTCACGCGCTGGCTTGAGATGATAATCCAGAAAAAGATGCTAGACGCAGATGAACGATGAAATAACATTTAATAAACACCAGGAACTATACATAGAAACACCACAAAACTTCAACACAAGACAAAGAACAGAAGACAACTGAGGGTTTAAATACAAAGTGGGAATGAGGGACAGGTGAGACTCTAATCAATTAAACAATGAATAACTAAGACAACCAAGGAAACCGGAACTAAACGGGAAAAGGGAAGCTAGGCAAAACGAAACAGAAAGAACTTCAAACTAAGAGTCCCATAATACATATAGACCAAAAACGTGACAATGGTGAAGTGCATCTCTTGAAAATGCATTGCAGTTCTTTCACCAAGCAGTAGTATGATATATCGAAATTTGTTTTACTTGCTGTCAGGCAGGGTGCGGCACACTGTTTCGTGTTCTTCCTGCTGTCAAATATCGGAGCATCTGGCAGCTAATGAACAGCTGACATATCACCAAATGTTTGTAAGAACAATCAATTTTCTGTTCACTCAAACAGACGTGGTTATCTGTGATTATGTCTTGCTGATAAGACTGTCCCTGAGAGTGTTTATAGTTCTACCCACTATGAACACCTACAGGAACACACACAGGAAATATGTCGTTTATAAGGAGACAGAGCAACATAAAAATCCCAATTAATTTATTTTATATTATTTTACTAAAGACAATTAAAAAAAAATGTATAAAAAAATGTATTTCAATTTGGTATTGTTTTATTTATTGTTTTATTAATTAATAGTTGGTATAATATGATAATAATATTTTATTATCAAAAGTTGTAATAATGTTAAATCATTGATACATTTTATAAAATTATTATTAATAATTCTAATATTATTATTAATGAAATAATTAAAAATTATAATAAATTATAAAATAATTGTTTTTAATATTTGTATAAATTATTTAAAAAAAAAATAACAAATTAAAATAAAAAAAATAAAAAAAGTATAGGAAAAGGCTATTGCCAGTGAATTCATAAACTTATATACTGCAGTGTATGTATCGATCTGCACCACTGACCCACAGTGCATGCAGCATATATGGACATGGAAAAAAGAGATTTGTTCTCAACTGGTTTCAACACTGCATGCTATAACCTTCACTGGGAACTATTTATTAGGTGCTGGATGACTAGAAAAGTCATTAGCACTTTACCACAGGGATGGGAAATTAGCATTTTAATTGTTTGCGCGCTGTGCATTTCCATGGTCACGGTGCAAATAGATTTTGTGCTTGTAGATCTCAACCTGCTTCTATTCCAATCAACATCTCCCCCCTTCAGGAGTGATTACATGAGTGTCACACAATATCGGAGGGTCTGGCTTCACCTTCAGGCCCCAGGAGGATGAGGAAGGCTTGTGACATGCCTTCATAGATGCTCTGCCCTCAAAAGCGACAGAGAGGAATTGAATTGAATGAGAACGCCTTCGCCAGATGAAAAGAGTATAATGCACATCCTGGAGGCTTGCTTGCAGAGAGCTATTAAGATAAAACGCTCCATGTCTAATTCGGTTGAGGAGGTATAATTAATGACTCCTGTGCAGAGGGGAGGGGTTGTGTGCGCATAAGCGCTAACCAAATAGCTAGCTTGAAAGCGGATGACACTCAGCAACGCATCTGCCACTGCCCACTCAAAATTCCACACTGGTAGAGCTGCAGCTTGCTGCAGAGTATTGACCTTGGATACTTCACTCTATATACAGTGGGGAGAACAAGTATTTAATACACTGCCGATTTTGCAGGTTTTCCTACTTACAAAGCATGTAGAGGTCTGTAATTTTTATCATAGGTACACTTCAACTGTGAGAGACGGAATCTAAAACAAAAATCCAGAAAATCACATTGTATGATTTTTAAATAATTAATTTGCATTTTATTGCATGACATAAGTATTTGATCATCTACCAACCAGTAAGAATTTCGGCTCTCACAGACCTGTTAGTTTTTCTTTAAGAAGCCCTCCTGTTCTCCACTCATTACCTGTATTAACTGCACCTGTTTGAACTCGTTACCTGTATAAAAGACACCTGTCCACACACTCAATCAAACAGACTCCAACCTCTCCACAATGGCCAAGACCAGAGAGCTGTGTAAGGACATCAAGGATAAAATTGTAGACCTGCACAAGGCTGGGCTGGGCTACAGGACAATAGGCAAGCAGCTTGGTGAGAAGGCAACAACTGTTGGTGCAATTATTAGAAAATGGAAGAAGTTCAAGATGATGGTCAATCTCCCTCGGTCTGGGGCACCATGCAAGATCTCACCTCGTGGGGCATCAATGATCATGAGGAAGTCGAGGGATCAGCCCAGAACTACACGGCAGGACCTGGTCAATGACCTGAAGAGAGCTGGGACCACAGTCTCAAAGAAAACCATTAGTAACACACTACGCCGTCATGGATTAAAATCCTGCAGCGCACGCAAGGTCCCCCTGCTCAAGCCAGCGCATGTCCAGGCCCGTCCGAAGTTTGCCAATGACCATCTGGATGATCCAGAGGAGGAATGGGAGAAGGTCATGTGGTCTGATGAGACAAAAATAGAGCTTTTTGGTCTAAACTCCACTCGCCGTGCTTGGAGGAAGAAGAAGGATGAGTACAACCCCAAGAACACCATCCCAACCGTGAAGCATGGAGGTGGAAACATCATTCTTTGGGGATGCTTTTCTGCAAAGTGGACAGGACGACTGCACCGTATTGAGGGGAGGATGGATGGGGCCATGTATCGCGAGATCTTGGCCAACAACCTCCTTCCCTCAGTAAGAGCATTGAAGATGGGTCGTGGCTGGGTCTTCCAGCATGACAACGACCCGAAACACACAGCCAGGGCAACTAAGGAGTGGCTCCGTAAGAAGCATCTCAAGGTCCTGGAGTGGCCTAGCCAGTCTCCAGACCTGAACCCAATAGAAAATCTTTGGAGGGAGCTGAAAGTCCGTATTGCCCAGCGACAGCCCCGAAACCTTAAGGATCTGGAGAAGATCTGTATGGAGGAGTGGGCCAAAATCCCTGCTGCAGTGTGTGCAAACCTGGTCAAGAACTACAGGAAATGTATGATCTCTGTAATTGCAAACAAAGGTTTCTGTACCAAATATTAGGTTCTGCTTTTCTGATGTATCAAATACTTATGTCATGCAATAAAATGCAAATTAATTACTTAAAAATCATACAATGTGATTTTCTGGATTTTCTTTTTAGATTCCGTCACTCACAGTTGAAGAGTACCTATGATAAAAATTACAGACTTCTACATGCTTTGTAAGTGGGCAAACCTGCAAAATCGGCAGTGTATCAAATACTTGTTCTCCCCACTGTATTTCTACAAGCATCATTTATTACCAGGGCCAAAAGACGCATAAGTGAATTACGATGTGGGTACTGAGTACTGATGTGGGAGTCATACCCTGAGGGTTGATTAATTGTTCATATCAGTGCTGCAGAACATTGAAGTACTTGACAAAAATGAAATTCTGTTCACTGACATGGTCTTGGTACAGTGATGGACAAAGATGCCCATGAGACTATGAGAGTATGCTCCAACGTTCTTAAAGGGACAGTATACCTGAAAATGAAAATTTAGTCTCATGTCATTCCAAGATTTCCTTTCTTTGCCAGAACACAAAAGAAGAAATTTTGAAAAATATACTGGTCATTCATGTCAAAAATATTCTAAGTCTTCTGAAACCATATGATAGTTTTGATTGACGGACCAAATATTTATATACACTTTTGCTAATTTTGTTTATTTGATATAGATATGTAGTTTGTGAGGGGACAGTTACATTAAAAAGTATTTCACTATATTGAAATATATAGTAAATTATATATAATTATTTATAATAATTATAAATAATAAAGTAAATTATGAAAAATATAAATAAATAGAATGATAATATTTTACATTATTTAAAATAAAATAATAACATTAAACAAAAATACTTCAAAAATAATTACAACTTAGATATTGCTATGTTTGTCACGAAAATGTACTGTACAGATTCTGAAGACTTCGATTATAGCAGATGGGTCATATGCAATACTTTTGTGATGCTTTTATGGTACTTTTGTGTCCTTTTTGAAGCTTGAAAGCCTTAGTTCACCATTCACTCCCATTCTGCACAGAATAAAAAAAGACCAGCACATTCTTCCAAATTACGGGTATCATTTTGTGTTCCACAGAAGTAATAAAGTCATACAGGACCAACATGAGTGTGAGTAAATGATGACAGCTTGTTCATTATGAGTAAACTATTCTTTTATCTTGTCATTTGAATGGCCAGCAATTAAAGAGATGGAAGAAACACTCATACGTTTATGTGGTGCATACTGTTCAGCCCATTAAGAGAGCAATTATATTCTCTTTTGTTTGTCAAACTGTGGACTCCATTCGTCAAGTCTGGGTTTTCTGTGTGGGCAGCAGTTGTTCTTATGTTGAAGTCCCATGTGGATCCAAGATCCAGCATTCAGCCAACATGAGACAGCAACAACAGATTCTCTGGCTGCCAATCAAAGTTGGGGCAGAGTTTAATCACGGAGGCTGAAGCTGTAATTAGCTCCAGAAAACCAAACTCCTCCGTAACATCTGAGGAGGATGGATCTGCTTTAAGCGTGAGGCGTTGATTATTTATAGTTCAATGATGGTAGAGAAGAGCTGGACTGAGTAGAATGGGATTTCTGCGTGACTGAGAGATAAAGATGGGAAAGAGAGAGAGAAAGTTAAAGCAAGATAAACAGAGGAATAAAGGACAACAGGGCTCTAATGTGCGTCATGAGGGGCTGCTGAGCAGTCGTTTTCATCACAGCCTCTGGTCACGATTTACAGTGACCCGCTCTTTAATTAAAAGCAGCGACACTGTCTGATGAACTGCCTCTCGGCCACAGTTTTGCCATAGCATCACCCATACTGCCTGCACAATGACCTGCTCGGTTTCAGACGTCATTTGAGTCTATTTACTGACACATTTCACTGACTGTCTGATTTTAAACCCGCCTGAACAAAATACATTTGTGTCTTTCTCGTACAACCTCGGGTAAAAAACACAGAGCATATTACTAATAATTTCAGTAACTTGGAGGCCCTTTGAGAAACTGAATCCCATACGGAAAAAAAAACGCATGTGATTGTGGTATATTACTTTTTCACATTGCTTCTCTTCATTTACTTTGACCTTTGTCAAATACATTAAAGTCTAAATTAGGTGTTGCTCTGTCTGGTGCACCTTCATTATGAATTGAGACCTTTTTCCGAATCCATCCAAATCAGTACATGAAATCAAAGACACCCCATTTTAATATTAGTATTTCCAGCTAAATTTAAGTTCCAAATCACATTCAAAATAGTGCTTAAATTAATAGTTCACACAAAAAAGCGCTAAAATGAATAGTTCACCTAAAATTATTACTTCATTATTCACTTACTATTACATTATTGTCACGTGTCACCTCAGTTTGGACCTTGTTTTCGTTTGCACCGTTTCTCCCTGCCTTGTTTGTTGTCATAGTTACAGATTTCGTCATTCAATTTAGGTGTGTGTGTCTAATCTTCCTTGTTTGCCATTACATATAAGTTCATGTGTGTTCTCCTGGTCTTTGTCGGGTCTCGTCTATGGTTATGTTGTGCTGCTTCGCTCTTTTGGATTTGGATTTACCCTTGGATGTTTTTAAACTCTATTTTGAACTTGAACCTTCTTCTTCATGTGCTTAATACTACACAACACGTGACAATTGTTCTGAACACATATGACTTTCTTTCTTCCTTCGTGGTGCATTTATGCATGGAGCCCTGCACATGACATGCGGAAGAAAATATAGATATTGTGGCCAAAAATTAAGAATTTGTTTCAATAACTTACACTGTAAGAAAAAAAGAAAGAAAAAACCCCCCAGAAAAAATACTGACAATTTCCTGCCAGGATAAGTTTATGGATATTTCATCTAACCCTAAAACAATTTCATCTAACCTCAAAATCCATAATCCGAAATACAAGTAAAACACCTGTGAAAAATCAATAGGAAAAATGTCTTCATATCAACAACATTGGGCCTTAATTTTATTGTTGTACAGTGTATTGAATTGTGACCACAATTTTTTCTTTGTTTTAGTTACATAGTGGCCACATTTTACCAATTAATTCCCTCGTTTTAGTTAAATCGTGTCCACATTCTGTTGGATTCTCTTTTCTACTTCTATTCTCTTTTCAATGGATTGTTTAATTCAGTTCCTGTAGCTTGTCTGAATGATTCATTCACGAATCTGACTGATTCGGTTCTTATATTCAACTAACTGATGAAAACAATCAGTCACTTAAATTTAATCTGTTCCACACATAAAGCTGACACCTGAATTATATAACGCACAAGCCAAATGAACACCTTTTAAGATGCCTTTTTGTCATTTCGGAGCCCTTGAGAGCCCCAGTTTTCATTCACTTTCATTATACTGAACAGAGTTCGATATACACAGAGTACAAAGAAACCATAATGGCTTTTGAACGTCATGACGTTGAGTAAATGATGACAAGTTTCATTTCTGGGTGAACTATCTCTTTACATAATGACTGAGAAGTTACAGGAAAAATAAAAGCATAATCTCAGCCATTTAGTCTATAAACACAATCTGCCTAATACACTGAGCATTCACACATATTAAATGCTCCATCCTGCCATCGACTAAAAGTCCTGGCACAGTTCTATGATGACTCAACGTTTTAATGAGCCCTGACTGAACAATATGAAAAGCACATTGGGGGAAGGACTTGGGGGAGTTGTGTGTTTTTTGGCTGCCTAAATTGAAAAGAAACACAGTGGTGAAAAATGAGGGCTGTTTTTCAAGGTGACAGCAGTACAGGTTGAACGCTATAGTACAGCACTTGTATTCTTCCTCTCTCTCTCTCTGGGTGAAAAAGAAGGAGAAGAAGAATGGAAGCAGGACAGCAGCTTATTTCGTGCTACCATAGTCCACGGCTTAGCGGCCAGGCCAATTCACCGCAGGTCTCAGGTAGGTCACGCAGATAGGAGGATTACTTTAAGAGGGCCGACATTCCATTACTCTGTCGGACAATAGTATCAAAATAATCAACGATACCCAGATTTATGGGCAATATCAAGAGGCCGCCCTGAGCAGAGATGAGTAGGATAGAGCTGACCCCCCAGAAGGGATTCCTTACGGGAAGCTTCGGCCCCCCAAGTAAATTACACAACACAAGCAATTTGCCACATGACCGCCGAGGCCGGGAGCGAAGGGAGCGAGGGGGAGAGCACAAGTGACAGACAAAGACAGAATGGAAAGGCTTTCTGCATAAATTTCAAGGAGATGGAGGGCACTTGTGCATCATTTCAGCTCATCAGTAGTCAAAAACACCTCTGTTGCCCTCCCCTAATGCCCTGCACCATTCTTAAAACATTCAATGCCTCCACTCCAAAATAAAAGCCATTTGTGTAAACAATTATTCACAAGAAGAAAGCTGAAGTCTCAAGACAGCTGCCTTCTCAATACTTCTCCTGCAAAATCTCTACTTAGGGGACTTACGCATGCGGTGAATTCTGATGGCTTTATTTTGAACACGGCTTCTCCATGTTCAGACAGCTGTGTGGTGAAACCGCCGGTCACACCTGCATTACGGCACCTAAATGTTTGCGCTCATTCTTCTTGTCTTGTTTGCTGAGGCAGATAGCTTACAGTGACACCAATAATTACATCGTATGGAAAGCCCGCACTAGGATCACATTTCAGCTCTACATAGGATCACATGCTTGGCTTTACTAGGGATACAGACGAGTATTGGAAAACATCTAGCATACTTCTCGTTGAGACTTTCTTGCTCAAAGTGAAAGATATTCCTGCAGGTTACCTACTTATGAAATCTCATTAAATTCTTAACATTCAAATCTGTCGCATTGCTGTTACACTTGAGAAGCAATGCCCACTGGACTGCACTTAAGTAAACATGAATAAAAAACAAAATGACATTAATGAATAGAAAACAAATCTTTGGAACATGAAGGTCGAGATATTCCATTTCATACATACTGTTACATGCTTTTATTAATTAATGGTGCATAAAATAGATCAAAGGTGACATTTTATTTCAAACCAGAGCTGTTCTTTTAACTTTCTATCCATTAACTCTTTAACCACCAGCGTTTTTGAAAAAAGTTGCTAGCCAGCGGCAGCATTTTTGACAATTTTTTTACAAAAGTTGCTCCCAGAAAATTTTGTTGCATGAATATCTGACCATTCAATATATCAAAAGAAAGAACAGATCCTTTGCTTTTAAACAAAAAAACTCTGTTTTAGTCTAGTTTCATGCATTATTTTTTTTATCAACACTTAAATGTGGGTAAATTTCATAAAAAAAGTTACATTTTGAGCAAAAAGCTGAGAAAATCACCTTTTTTGCAAAGATTACACCCAGATCGAATTCAGAACGATGATCAAAACATAGATGGAGTAGATCGAGTCCATCAACACCCCTAATGCTTGCACAGTCCTGTAGCTCGTCCTCGGTTGACATTTCATTCAGTAACATTAGGCAGTTTTGATTTATATGCTGTCTAATGTTGATGATCACGTTATTTTACATATGCATCTGCTTACTCATGCTATCCCTTGTTTCTGCTTCTTTTTCGCCTGTGTTTTGATCTGGAGATTCTGTACACTTTCAGAAGAAGTGTCATAGCACCCCATACTGTATAACAGTGAAAACACGGAAAGTTTCCACAAAAATATTAAGCAGCACAACTGTTTTTAACATTAATAATAATAATAATAAGAACTGTTTCCTGAGCACCAAATCATCATATTAGACTGATTTATGAAGGATCATGTGACACAAGACTTGAGTAATGACTGCTGAAAATTCAGCTTTGCCATCACAGGAATAAATTACAAATAAAAAAGTTATTTTAATTTGTAATAATGTTTCTTAATATTACTGTTTTTTTTCTGTATTTGCTTGATACATTGTATGTGTGGAGCATGGCGTTCTGATCCCTTTACTTATGTGTAGTTCATTTTCAGTTCAGTATTCAGCATTCGTACATTCATGCTTCATGATAGACTCTTGTTGTAAGCGCACGGGTTGAGTGTTCAATCACTCATCCTGCGCTCTTGTCTCGTGTGTTTTTGTAGAGCGCCTGGTTTTTTTTCATTGGCCAGAAGTTCTTATGTTGTCATGTTCTGTGTAGCACGCGGTTTGTGTTTATATTTGGCCACGTGCTTTCTTGTCTTGTTCTGTGTACAACGCAGTTCGTATTTTTCATTGCCCGTGTGCTTTGATGTTGTCATGTTTTGTATGGACATGCAGTTGGTGAGTGCTCTCATTGGCTGCTTGTTCATGTCATGTTTTATTTGAGCACATAGCTTGTGATTGTGTTCAATGTTTTTGTCATGTTTGGTATAAGGTTTGTTTCTATTTGCCATGTGCTCTCCTGTATATTGTCTTAACCCCCGCCCTTCTTGTTACCTAATTATTGGTTTATTTTCCCCACCTGCTTTCCCTCGTTACCCTCCTGATTTCCACTCCTATTTAGGGGGTGTTTAACACGACAATGATGTACTAAAAACAGACAGCGTCGTCAAAACAATCCCGTTCACACAAATCTGCGAAAATGACTAAAAAGGCTGTATTATGCATGCCAGGCCAGTAGTTGGAGATGTCGCTTTGTCAAGAAACACCCCTTGAACACGTAATACGCATGCGTGAACGTAATACGCATCACCGTTTTCACAGATTCACGTTTCTGTTGTTTACATGGAGACGGTAAAGGTATCATTTTCAAAACCTTGCACTTTGAAACCCGTTTTCAAAAGCTTGCATTTTCAGGCCCCCAAACTGCTTTTGTCGTGTAAATGAACAGCCAAAACGCATAAAAAGTTTTCCGTTTTCAGTTAAAAATGGTGTCCTGTAAACATACCCTTATTCTCCTTGTGTTTGCAGTCCTGTGCCAGTTTGTTGTCGTATGCACCCTCTCATGGCCTGCTCTTGTTCTGCCAAGTCCAGCTGCTGGTCCTTTCCCCCCATGGAGTATTTTTTGTTTGTTGTTTTATTTTCTTTTTGATTAAATCATACTGTTCCCTGCATCTGAGTCCTTGCCTCATCCCTTATCTGAAACGTGACATCTTCTTTACAGTAAAAAAAAATCTTACAGACCCCAAATTTTTGGAACTTGTTTTGAATGGTAATTTCTTCCTGCAAAGTAGTCACTTTTTTATTTGTTCATTTATTTTGGGATATTTTTAAAGCTATAATTATAATGTTGATGCTTTTTTGCAGCAAGGAAAGTACAAACCCGATTCCAAAAAAGTTGGGACACTGTACAAATTGTGAATAAAAACAGAATGCAATGATGTTCAATATTTTATTCAGAATACAACATAGATGACATATCAAATGTTTAAACTGAGAAAATGTATCATTTTAAGGGAAAAATAAGTTGATTTTCAATTTCATGGCATCAACACATCTCAAAAAAGTTGGGACAAGGCCATGTTTACCACTGTGTGGCATCCCCTCTTCTTTTTATAACAGTCTGCAAACGTCTGGGGACTGAGGAGACAAGTTGCTCAAGTTTAGGAATAGGAATGTTGTCCCATTCTTGTCTAATACAGGCTTCTAGTTGCTCAACTGTCTTAGGTCTTCTTTGTCGCATCTTCCTCTTTATGATGCGCCAAATGTTTTCTATGGGTGAAAGATCTGGACTGCAGGCTGGCCATTTCAGTACCCGGATCCTTCTTCTACGCAGCCATGATGTTGTAATTGATGCAGTATGTGGTCTGGCATTATATTGGAAAATGCAAGGTCTTCCCTGAAAGAGACGACGTCTGGATGGGAGCATATGTTGTTCTAGAACTTGGATATACCTTTCAGCATTGATGGTGCCTTTCCAGATGTGTAAGCTGCCCATGCCACACGCACTCATGCAACCCCATACCATCAGAGATGCAGGCTTCTGAACTGAGCGCTGATGACAACTTGGGTTGTCCTTGTCCTCTTTAGTCCGGATGACATGGCGTCCCAGTTTTCCAAAAAGAACTTCAAATTTTGATTCGTCTGACCACAGAACAGTTTTCCACTTTGCCACAGTCCATTTTAAATGAGCCTTGGCCCAGAGAAAACGCCTGTGCTTCTGGATCATGTTTAGATATGGCTTCTTTTTTGACCTATAGAGTTTTAGCCGGCAACGGCGAATGGCACGGTGGATTGTGTTCACCGACAATGTTTTCTGGAAGTATTCCTGAGCCCATGTTGTGATTTCCATTACAGTAGCATTCCTGTATGTGATGCAGTGCCGTCTAAGGGCCCGAAGATCACGGGCATCCAGTATGGTTTTCCGGCCTTGACCCTTACGCACAGAGATTGTTCCAGATTCTCTGAATCTTTGGATGATATTATGCACTGCAGATGATGATAACTTCAAACTCTTTGCAATTTTTCTCTGAGAAACTCCTTTCTGATATTGCTCCACTATTTTTCGCCGCAGCATTGGGGGAATTGGTGATCCTCTGCCCATCTTGACTTCTGAGAGACACTGCCACTCTGAGAGGCTCTTTTTATACTCAATCATGTTGCCAATTGACCTAATAAGTTGCAAATTGGTCCTCCAGCTGTTCCTTATATGTACATTTAACTTTTCCGGCCTCTTATTGCTACCTGTCCCAACTTTTTTGGAATGTGTAGCTGTCATGAAATCCAAAATGAGCCAATATTTGGCATGACATTTCAAAATGTCTCACTTTCAACATTTGATATGTTATCTATATTCTATTGTGAATAAAATATAAGTTTATGAGATTTGTAAATTATTGCATTCCTTTTTTATTCACAATTTGTACAGTGTCCCAACTTTTTTGGAATCAGGTTTGTATAAAGAGAATAACAGAACAATAAAAAGGTCTGCTGAAAAAAAAGGTAAATTAAATTTTAAAGAATGCAAATTCATTATTCAAAAAAACAGTGAAATATTTAAAGTCACGTTTTTAATGCTGTTTGTATGTCTATGTGGTGTTTTTAATATGCTTTAATACAAACCATGTGCAAATTCATGTCAACACCATGGCCGAGTAGTTTATCCTTAAAACTGCAGTGAACTAAAGACAGTCTCAAAAATGTGGTTTGAAATGTCACAAATACACTCACCTAAAGGATTATTAGGAACACCTGTTCAATTTCTCATTAATGCAATTATCTAATCAACCAATCACATGGCAGTTGCTTCAATGCATTTAGGGGTGTGGTCCTGGTCAAGACAATCTCCTGAACTCCAAACTGAGTGTCAGAATGGGAAAGAAAGGTGATTTAAGCAATTTTGAGCGTGGCATGGTTGTTGGTGCCAGCCGGGCCGGTCTGAGTATTTCACAATCTGCTCAGTTACTGGGATTTTCACGCACAACCATTTCTAGAGTTTACAAAGAATGGTGCGAAAAGGGAAAAACATCCAGTATGCGGCAGTCCTGTGGGCGAAAATGCCTTGTTGATGCTAGAGGTCAGAGGAGAATGGGCCGACTGATTCAAGCTGATAGAAGAGCAACTTTGACTGAAATAACCACTCGTTACAACCGAGGTATGCAGCAAAGCATTTGTGAAGCCACAACACGCACAACCTTGAGGCGGATGGGCTACAACAGCAGAAGACCCCACCGGGTACCACTCATCTCCACTACAAATAGGAAAAAGAGGCTACAATTTGCACGAGCTCACCAAAATTGGACAGTTGAAGACTGGAAAAATGTTGCCTGGTCTGATGAGTCTCGATTTCTGTTGAGACATTCAGATGGTAGAGTCAGAATTTGGCGTAAACAGAATGAGAACATGGATCCATCATGCCTTGTTACCACTGTGCAGGCTGGTGGTGGTGGTGTAATGGTGTGGGGGATGTTTTCTTGGCACACTTTAGGCCCCTTAGTGCCAATTGGGCATCGTTTAAATGCCACGGCCTACCTGAGCATTGTTTCTGACCATGTCCGTCCCTTTATGACCACCATGTACCCATCCTCTGATGGCTACTTCCAGCAGGATAATGCACCATGTCACAAAGCTCGAATCATTTCAAATTGGTTTCTTGAACATGACAATGAGTTCACTGTACTAAAATGGCCCCCACAGTCACCAGATCTCAACCCAATAGAGCATCTTTGGGATGTGGTGGAACGGGAGCTTCGTGCCCTGGATGTGCATCCCACAAATCTCCATCAACTGCAAGATGCTATCCTATCAATATGGGCCAACATTTCTAAAGAATGCTTTCAGCACCTTGTTGAATCAATGCCACGTAGAATTAAGGCAGTTCTGAAGGCGAAAGGGGGTCAAACACAGTATTAGTATGGTGTTCCTAATAATCCTTTAGGTGAGTGTATGTTGTAACTAATCTCGTCAACGTGCCGGCAAGCTTTAACATATCATTGACTATGCTGCAAAGCAGTGGAGTGTCAAGAGAAGCCAGGTCATTCCGGTATATTTTTCTGTTCATATGAAAAATCGTGTACATTTAGCAATATAGCGGGTGAATTATGTACAGTGCTGTGAAAAATGATTTGCCCCCTTCGTGATTTTTTTTTTTGCATATTTGTCACACTTAAATGATTCAGATCATTAAACAAATTTTAATATTACACAAAGGTAACCCAAGTAAATACAAAATGCTGTTTTTAAATTAAGATTTCATTTATTAAGGTCAAAAAGTAATTGCCCCCTAAAACTAATAACTGGTTGTGCCACCCTTGGCGGCAACAACTGCAATCAAGTGTCTGCGATAACTGGCAATGAGTCTTTCACATCGCTGTGGAGGAATTTTGGCCCACTCTTCTTTGCAGAATTGTTTTAATTCATCCACATTGGAGGATTTTCAAGTATGAATGGCCTGTTTAAGGTCATGCCACAGCATCTCAGTCGGATTTTTAAGTCCGGACTTTGACAAGGCCACTCCAAAACCTTAATTTTTTTTCTTTTTTTGAGCCATTCAGAGGTGGACTTGCTTGTGTGTTTCGGATCATTGTCCTGCTGCATAACCCAAGTGCGCTTGAGCTTGAGATCATGAACTGATGGCCGGACATTCTCCTTCAGGATTTTCTGGTAATGCAGAATTCATGGTTCCATCAATTATGGCAAGTCGTCCAGGTCCTGAAGCTGCAAAGCAGCCCCAAACCAGCATATTACCACCACCATGTTTGACTGTTGGTATGATGTTCTTTTTATGAAATGCTGTGTTAGTTTTACGCCAGATGTAACGGGACACACACCTTCCAAAAAGCAAATGTGAGACGAGACTTTGTCTTCTTTTTGGTCAGCAGTGGCTTTCGCCTTGGAATTCTCCCATGGATGCCATGGCAGCTTTTTTCCCTTAATAAATGAAATCATTGTTTAAAAACTGCATTTTGTATTTACTCGGGTTATCTTTGTGTAATATTAAAATTAGTTTGATGATCTGAATCATTTAAGTGTGACAAATATGCAAAAAAACAGGAAGGGGGCAAATAATTTTTCACAGCACATACTGTATATTGCGATGTTATGATGAACTATATGTCTTTCTCCACTGATGTTCTGAGTTGTTCAAAGCGTTTCTAAGGATACTGATTTTTAGAAGGCAGCTGTCTGACTCTGAGATGCCGAATGGGAACATGGCTTGTGTAACATTAGCAACACATTATTAGCTGTTTGATAACGTAGTCAAGCAAAAGGCTAATCATATTAATTACCGTTATGTGTCCGACATTGTAAAGAGCGATACATAAAACGCATAACCATTCTGATACATCGACTTGTAGACAAGCCTCTTCCACTTCTGAATCGGTTTCTAGTTCAAACATATATGGCTGAATAAAACCAGTATTTCCACTTGCCATTGTGCAGCATTTACTACAGTAAAGTTGAGCAAGTGGATCAGGTATTCTGAGCTGGTGTGAGTGCGTGGAGGCGGGGGATAATTTGCATATTCATGGTTCCGCATATACTAAATGAAGCAAGGGTGTAGAGTTATTGCCTATTTTAAGTCATGAATTTTTTTTTCACAGAAAAAAACATTTAGAATGTCATTTTAGGGCTTCCAGTATGGCGTTGAGGCGAGTGGCAGTGTAGTTCGAGAGCTCCCAGACAAGTTGGTTATACTCCCCAGTTTAACCTAACTTTACACCATGTAATTGTTTAATAAATATGGAGGGGGAGAAACAAAGAAAAGTCAGAGGCAAATCATCACAAAGACCTGAGAAAATTGAGAGACAAACAATGGAAAATGACGACGATGACAACGCTGGTGAGCACGAGGCCGCGGATAAAACGCAAGTTTGCCTCAGTGCTATATAATTTGAAATTAAGGCTATCCGATATGACGTGAAGACAGAGCTAAACAACTTTCAAGAGACTTTCACCAGAGATTGGAAATTTGACTTGCCAAGTCTGGGAATGGACATCAACCTTAAACTGGACAAAATTGCCAAAGATCTGAAGGACACGGTGAATAGAGTGGAGGAGGCCGAACACCGGGTGGCGGATTTGGAAGAGTGGAGTACCGAAGCTAGAGACGTGATATGCCAAACACTTGACATTCAATAAAAAATGCAAACAAAGCTGACAGATCTCGAAGCAAGATCACGACGAAATAATATACGCTTATACGGAATCCCGGAGGAGACCGAAGGAGACAAACATACAGGAGTTTATTAAAGGTTTCATCAAGATGGAATTGTTCCTCCCCGATGCTGAACTTGGGATACAGCACTGTCACAGGGCCCCAAGCCACCGCCAAGTGCGAATCCCCGATCGGTGGTTATTTACTTTTCTCGAATATAGGATTAAAGAGATGGTCCTCCGTTCAGCATGGAAAAAGAGAGAAGTTTACCTGAAAGGGTAAACTTCCTTCCTGTACCTGTACTTCGACCAGGATTACCCCGCAGAGACCCAAAAGAAAAGGAAGGCATACACTCCTGTCAGGAAACTACTCAAAGAAAAGGGTCTCCGTTTCCACACACCACCCCCAGCCAAACTTCAGGTATTTTTTGAAGATGGTCCCATTGTTTATAACAGCGCAACGGAGGCGATGGAGGACCTAAAAAAGAGAGGACTGACCTCGGCCAGCATCAGAGAAGATGACACCGTCGCATCGGCTTCAATGGAGAAGCTGAGTAAAATCTCCTGGGAAACAGCGGGCGTGAAACCGCGACGCAACCGTGATGGACATCAAGAGAGGGCACGGAAAAGACTCCAGGATTTCCGCCGGGACACCGGAGAGACTGTTTGACTCTTACGCAGGGTAAATTATCAGTAAAACTGTCACTTCCAAAATCAACATTACTAATAGCAGTTTAATATAACAAGAGTTCTGTAAGGTTATTTCTTTATGTTCATTCTCAACGACTTGATTTTGGAGTTCTATTAATCTTATAAATGAATAATGCTATGCCAACAAAAAAATAGCAATTCTGAATCGCTGTATGTTAAAAAAATGCTTAAGAAAACTGGCATGATTGACATATGGAGGGAACTCCACCCACTTGCGAGACGGTTTACCTTTTTCTCCCACCCTCACACAGTCTCTTCAAGGGTTGATTATTTTTTCATGTTCCACTCAGACAGGCATAGAATTATAGGTTGCGATATAAGAACTAGAGATGTTTCAGATAATGCAGGAGTGTATTTGAGACTCCATCTGGATGTTCAATCTAAGAACACCGTCTGGAGATTGAACACGAGTCTCTTAAATGACCCCAAATGTATGGAATATGTTAAAAAAGAAATTAAAGATTACATTGTATTTAACAATAATGAGGAAATGTCACCAAGTGTTCTATGGGATGCCGCTAAGGCAGTGTTAAGAGGAAAGCTTTTAAAGTGGTCCTCAAAAAAAAAAGGTACTGACCGATTTATCAAACACACTAAAAACACTGGAACAAAAACATATTGAATTAAATAAACCTCAAATCTTAGAAGAAATAAAAGTAATAAAACAACAAATAAATAATTAGATTAAACTTAAATATATCAAACAGAATTATTATGAGAATGGACCCAGAGCTAAAAAAAAATGTTAGCAAGGAAACTTCGTAAACAGCAAAACTGACTCAGGTCAGTTTTCAAAATTAAAAATCCTGTAACCAATGTAATGTGCTATAAACCAGAAGAGATATTAAGGTTGTTTGAAATCTATTATAAAAGATTATATTCCCAACCAGAAGCAGCAGATCGTCTATTATTGAAAATTAGGGGGGGGGGATTATTAAAACCTATCATGTATCAGTAATACCCAAAGTTGGAAAAGATAAGACAGAATGTTGGTCATACAGACCAATTTCAGTTTTGAATATAGATTATAGATTATACACTTCTATAATAGCAAAAAGATTAGAAAATATAATTCCTGAGTTGATTGATACTGACCAAACAGGATTTGTAAAAAACAGGCAGACACAAGATAATGTAAGACAAGCATTATTTTTGATTGATAGCATGAACAAAAGTAATTCTAAATATTTGGTAATTAGCCTTGATGCCGAAAAGGCTTTTGACTCTGTCCGATGGGAGTTTTTGTACCTGGTACTGCTATGTTTTGGCTTCAATTAAAAGGTTATAAGATGTCTTAAACCACTATATTATCTAGCGACGGCTCAGATTAAAATAAATGGTAATGTTTCTAGTTCAATTACATTGGAACGGGGATGCCGCCAAGGATGACCCTTAAGTCCCACGCTTTTCACACTATTCATAGAGCCACTTGCTCAAGCTATTAGAAAAGATGTAGAAATACCAGGATTCCAATTTAAAGGAAATTAACACAAAATATGTCTATATGCGGATGATATTCTTATGACAATCATTTTACAACCAGTTTATCTAAACTTATGTCATGCCTTGAACAGTTTGGTTGGTACTCAGGATGCAGGTTAAATTTAGACAAAACTCAAACCCTCTCTTTTAATTATTCACCACAGAAGAACATACATAATAAATATAATTTTAAGTGGAAAACGTCTCGGTTACGTATGTAACCCTCGTTCCCTGAAGGAGGGAACGGAGACGTACGTCGGACGTCACCGACGAATTGGGATCACTTCTGGGAGCCCCTATCAGCTTCGAGTGTATACAGAACGGGCCAATGGCCATTTGCATCTCGCGCTCCGCCCCGCACCGCAGGTATAAAGCGGAACGAGATGCAGCGCACCTTTGTTTTTCACTGAGGAGCCGAACTAGTGACTCGGCCATGCAGTGATGGTACAGCAACTGTGGTGACGGGACGTACGTCTCCGTTCCCTCCTTCAGGGAACGAGGGTTACATACGTAACCGAGACGTTCCCTTTCAGTCGGTCACGTTCGACGCACGTCGGACGTCACCAACGAATTGGGATCCCTATGGAAAACGCCACAGTTACTACCACTTCCAGCGCCCAGCGAAAGCCCCTCAGACCCCCGTCTGTTTGGGGTGGGAAACTTATGCAGGGAGAGTCACTGCTGCTGTTCCGCAAGACCCACTGGATAACGCTGGGAAAGCGTGCCCCGAGGGACCGCTGCGGAAGCCACATCCTACCCTTAGGGAGGTATCATGTGGAATATAGACGTATGGACTGGCCGTGGGCAGTACAACATACGGAAGTCCCAGGGGTGGCCCCGGCCAATGCAGGCGGGAGACTACACCGCACAGAGACGGCAGAGCGAGCTCTGCCAAGGGAAAGACACGGGCTCGCCGTAGGGAGCCGTACCGTGGAAGAATACACATATGGGACCGCCGTAGGGGTCACGACATATGGATACCCAGCCTAACACAAGTTCCACCAATGCATACGAGTGTTAGACCTGGCGTCGGACGCTCCGCCACGTCTGACTGCCGCGGGTTGCGGAGGACTCAACAGGGTTCGCCGTTCTGGGGAGCTCGACTGGAGCATATCAGCGCACGTATCTGGTCCATGAGGAGGGGAATGGCGCAGCAAGCCGACACTAGAACGGGCCCTTCGGTGTTACTGGCTATTTGAAGCGAGCACACGGGAAGAAACCGGCTCTACACGGAGGCTATAGAATCTAGCGAACGTGTTAGGTGTCGCCCAGCCCGCAGCTCTACATATATCTGTCAGCGAGGCGCCGTGCGCCAGCGCCCAGGAAGAGGCCACACTCCTGGTGGAGTGGGCCCTCAACCCGAGCGGGCAGGGCACGCCTTGGGTTTCATACGCCAAGGCGATGGCATCCACTATCCAGTGATCCATCCTCTGCTTGGAGACAGCCTTTCCCTTCTGCTGGCCTCCGTAACAGATGAAGAGCTGTTCTGAGGTCCTGAAGCTTTGCGTTCTGTCCACGTAAGTCCGCAGAGCGTGAACGGGACAGAGAAAAGCCAGGGCTGGGTCTGCCTCCTCCGAAGGCAGCGCTTGCAGGTTCACCACCTGGTCCCGAAAGGGAGTGGTGGGAACCTTGGGCACATATTCGGGCCGGGGTCTCAGGATTACATGAGAGTTACCCGCCCCGAATTCCAGGCACGATTCGTCGACCGAAAATGCCTGCAGGTCCCCTACCCTCTTGATGGAAGCCAATGCAGTCAGGAGTACTGTCTTCCAAGTCAGGAGTACTGTCTTCCAAGACAGGATTTTTAACTCTGCTGACTGCAAAGGTTCAAAGGGAGCCCTCTGCAATGCGGTTAGCACCAGAGATAAGTCCCAAGAGGGTATAGAGTGAGGGCGAGGCGGATTTAATCTCCTCGCCCCCCTCAGGAACCTGACGACCAGATCGTGCTTCCCTAGGGACTTACCATCAACCATGTCGTCATTTGCGGCGATAGCGGCAACATACACTTTGAGGGTAGAGGGAGACAGCCTTCGCTCCAACCCTTCTTGCAGGAAGGAAAGCACAGAGCTGATCGAACATCTTCAGGGGTCTTCTCGTCGAGAAGAACACCACTCGACGAACAGGTTCCACTTCAACGCGTAGAGGCGCCTCGTAGAGGGGGCTCTGGCGGAAGTGATGGTGTCTACCACAGTCTGTGGTAGGCCACCTAGAACCTCCGCGTCCCGTCCAGGGACCAGACATGGAGTTTCCAGAGGTCCGGACGCGGGTGCCACAGGGTGCCCCGTCTCTGAGTCAGGAGGTCCTTCCTCAGAGGAATGGGCCAAGGAGGTGCTGTCGCAAGGAGCACTAGTTCCGGGAACCAGGTCCGGTTGGGCCAGTATGGCGCAACTAACAAGACCTGCTCCTCGTCCTCCCTGACCTTGCACAGTGTCTGTGCAAGAAGGCTCACTGGGGGAAACACATATTTGCGTAGGCCCCGGGGCCAGCTGTGTGCCAGCGCATCCGAGCCAAGGGTCCCCCTGGTCAGGGAATAGAACAACTGGCAGTGAGACGTGTCCGGGGCGGCAAACAGGTCTACCTGTGCGGTCCTGAAGCGACTCCAGATCAGCTGGACCACCTGGGGATGGAGTCTCCACTCTCACTTGCTGTTGTGAGAGCTCGTCGGCTGCACGATTGAGCAGGCCCGGAATATGAGTGGCACGAAGCGACCTCAGATGCTTCTGACTCCAGAGGAGGAGATGGCGGGCGAGTTGTGACATGCGGCGGGAGCGTAGACCACCCTGTTTGTTGATGTACGCAACGGCCGCAGTGTTGTCCGTACGGACCAGAACGAGCTTGCCTCGTAGCGGCCCTTTGAGGCGGCCCAGCGCAAGACGAACTGCTAACAACTCGAAGCAATTGATATGCCATTGCAGTTGAGGCCCCGTCCACAGACCCGAAACTGCAAGCCCGTTGTACGTGGCCCCCCAGCCGGTGGATGAGGCATCCGTGGAGACAACAGCATGCCTGGACACTTGTTCTAGGGGAACTGCTGCCCGTAGAAACGAAGGGTCCGACCACGGACTGAAGGTTTGGCGACACTTCGGTGTTACTGAGACACGGAACGAGCCGCTCTGCCACGCCCATCTCGGGACTCGGTCGTGTAGACAGTGTTGAAGCGGCCTCATATGAAGTAATCCGAGCGGCGTCACTGCGGCTGCGGATGCCATATGCCCCAGGAGCCTCTGAAAATGTTTCAGTGGTACCGCTGTCCTGCATTTGAATTCAAGCAGTTCAACACCGACTGGACGCGCTCCTCTGTGAGTCGCGCTGTCAGATTGACCGAGTCCAACTCCATACCGAGAAAAGAGATCCTCTGCATGGGGCAGAGTTTGCTCTTTTCCCAGTTGACCCGAAGTCCCAACAGGCTGAGGTGACTGAGCACCATGTCCCTGTGTTCGCACAACTGCGCCCGCGACTGAGCCAGAATCAGCCAGTCATCGAGGTAGTTGAGGATGCGAACACCACACTCTCTCATGGGAGCAATGGCCGCCTCCGCGACTTTCGTGAAGACACGGGGTGACAGGGACAGCCCGAAGGGTAGGACTCTGTACTGATATGCCCGTCCCTCGAACGCAAAGCGTAGGAACGGTCTGTGTCGAGGGAGAATCGAGACATGAAAGTACGCGTCCTTCAGGTCGATCGCTGCAAACCAATCTTGGGGACGGATGCACCTGAAGATGCGTTTCTGCGTTAGCATTCTGAACGGCAGCCTGTGAAGGGACCGATTCAAGAACCGCAGGTCCAAGATTGGCCGTAATCCGCCGCCTTTCTTGGGTACAATGAAGTACGGGCTGTAGAAGCCTGTCTTCATATCGGCTGGAGGGACCGGCTCTATCACGTCCTTCGCCAGTAGGACTGCGATCTCCGCCTGTAGCATGGGGGCATCCTCCAACACGGAGGTAAAGCGAATGTCCCTGAACTTGGGGGGCCGCCGGGCAAACTGAATCGCATAGCCGAGTCTGATAGTACGGATGAGCCAGCGGGACGGGCTGGGAAGCGCTAGCCAGGCTCCCAGCGACCGAACCAGCGGGACCAACGGCACCACAGACGTACCCGCAGCGGGGCAGCGCAGCGGAGTGCAGGGACCTGACTCGGACGGCATAGCGGCCCGAAGTGGGGTCTGAGTGTGCAATGCAACACTTACCTGCTTCCGCTGAGGGGGCGCACGGGTATGAGGAGGCCTCTTGTGTGCGACCTGGACACAGCCAGCACCCCCTGCTGGCGATAAGAGAGGCACCGGAGGGTGACGAGGCATGGGAGCGTCGTACACCGCCAAGCGCGCTCTCTTGGCACCCAGAGATTTTGGAAACAGCTCTAGTGAAGTTTTGGGTACCACTGGCATGAAGGCCAGTGGCGGAACAGAAATCAAAATTTGAACAAAGGATTCTCTCCCGGCCCTCCTCCGGGAGAAGGAGCGGTGCTGTCACCACCTCCTGAAGAGCTGTCCCCTCCATCTCTGGGTGCTAAGGGTGTTTCTGGACCAGGGTGGACATTGTCTGGCCGAGGGCCAGCGCTGTGACTTTAAATATGATTAGTCACTGTGCGCAGCTCAACCTCGGCTCAGAACTACCCTCGTCTCTTTTTAAGAGTGCAGGGCAGAGGTGGCCTGCCAGTGGCACTGCCACCCCACCGATGAGGGTAGTGAGAGAGAGGAAAACTTTATACAGAATTATGGCCCCTTTGGTGTTCCATATTTTGGCACCAAATAGTTCCACACTGCCAAAGCTTTCCAATGCACATCCGGGGAAAAGGCAAGGGGGCGGGCAAGGCGATTTACGCGTTGCACTACGCCTCAGCCACCCGGGAAAGCATGGCTGTCAAGTCTGAATCTGATTCAGCACACACTATTATAGTGGGAATCTCAGCCTCATCTCATTTCCAGCACATAACAGCCCTCTCTCCGATGTAGCGATTGACATCTGTCCTCTGCTAGAGCCCCAAATGAAACGCTAGGTCCCTTTTTTAAAGACCAGCAATTCCATCTGAAAACTACCAGCAGGCATGTGAGACAGTGAGCATGGCCGTTAGACGGCACACAGCGCGCTGGACACTCAAGCCCCTATGAAAAAGGCAAGGCGAACAACGCGCTGAGGTGGCCATGCTCTCATGAGAGAACATGACCACCCACGAACAGTCTCAACATGCTCGCGATGCGATAGAGGAGTGGGGGCCCACGGAGATGTACTCGGCAGGGAAGCCCCACTGTAATCCTCAGGTCACCCAGGCCTATTAGCCGAAGTAGCCCTTTTCTGGTGCACCAGAAGAGAAACGGGGAATAGGCGAAGGGACTCAGCCCCGTTTGAGGTTGCAAGTCTCGACCGCGCATCTAAAGCGCCGAGTGATGCGCTGGGTTGCCGTGACAACCCGCGCTGTCAACTGGCAGCTAGACGGCACACAGCGCGCTGAACGCTCAAACCTTACGAGGAAGGAGAGACGAACAGCACGCCGACGTGATCACATTCTCCTTTTTTGAGAGAACATGGATCACCCACGAACACAATCTCAACATGCTTATGTGAGAGAGGTCGTGGCCGTCAATAAGGACAGGAAACAACCGCATCCAGAAACGCACGGGTGGAATGACGTCTTGAAAAAGACGCAGTGTCACACCCGTGTACTCTTTTAGGGGAAAAGCTCTTTTAACGTTTTGAAGCACCCAGGGAGATAGCCGCGGCAAAAACACAGGGAATAGTGCAGCCTGTGTTTTGCACTCAGAGTAATGTGAACGCCCACCGAACTGACAGAGTTGCTGTAATAACAGCAGTTTTTGCTCTCAGTGAGCTCGCGGTCCTCGCTGCTGTGCCTTCACACCAACACTGAGAGCTTCTCCTCTCTCGTTCTGATTATCTCTGTATAATACAGGAACACTCTTCAGCAGCACACAATCGGCTCCGAAGTGAATGACAAAGGTGCGCTGCATCTCCTTCCGCTTTATACCTGCGGTGCGGGGCGGAGCGCGAGATGCAAATCCCGCACGCCAATGGCCATTGGCCCGTTCTGTATACACTCGAAGCTGATAGGGGCTCCCAGAAGTGATCCCAATTCGTCTTAAGGATCTTATGTGATTATTTTCACATAATTTGGGAGTGTCCAGCAATTTAGTCTTTTTGGTTAGAGGTAATCACTGAAATAAAATTGATAATGGGATTCAAGATGGAGAACAGCTTCAGCACTATATATTTAGGAAACATACAAACTGATCTCAATACTAAAGACAAGTGCCTACTTAAAGTATTATTGGTTGCTAGTAAAAAAACAATAACTAAGAAAGGGTTGCATGAGAATCCACCAACAAAAGAGTGGATCGTGATTGTAAGAGATATGTATAATATGGAGAAACTGACCTTCTCTCTAAGATTAAACATTTTACAAGTACTGGTCAAAATGCTTAATGTATAGGAGTGTGGATTGGACATAGGGAGATATTGTAAGTGTACTGTAATGTGTGTGTTTTTTTTTTTTTTTTCTTTTTTTCTCCTTCCCCACATTTCCAATATATCAGTAGTATTATATTGATAATCTCTTCCTATTTTTCAGTATGTGAAATATTTGTCCAATGAGAATATTCTGGATTTGAAGGTCTCATGCGGGGACCTTAAACCATTTATGGACATGAAAGGACCATTACCAAATATTCTCCTTTTTTCTTTTTCTTTTTTCTTCTCTTTTCTCTTTTCTGAGACCTTTGGGAGAGTAACCCCTGAAGTTAACTGTATATGAACACCATAACTGTATGTGATACCCGTAACTGTATGTGATACCCATAGTGACCTGTCTGTTCTGTTTTTTGTTTGTTTGTGTTCTACAAAAAGCATATATAAAAAAAAAAAGGTAATTTTAGTGATCAAAGATGAGTTTTAAGAGATAAAATTATTGACTACAGGGGGAATTTAAAGAGCATATGCAGTTTTCATTTTTGCCAATAAAGATGTTTTCATTATTCAGAGAAAACATGATACAAAGCCTAAACAAAAATTCAAATAATGTTTCTCACAGCGATTCTTCAATGAAAAAATATTAATGTTAGAATTGTACAATATAACATTAAAATAACATATACTGTATACTTGCAATGTTGCTTGTGATGTTCCTCATTTGTAAATCGCTGTAAAGTGTAAATGTAAGAGAACATAACATACTGTAAAATTACAACACACTGTAACATAACACTGTAACATAACATTGTGACAACAAAACATACTGTAAAATGACATGACATAAAATAACAACATAATATGACATGACATACACTGTAACATAAATATATATTTTTTCATTATTTAACATTATAGGTGGCAACATTTGGAAACGGTACTAATAAATGATCAGCTTATGTTAGCATGAGAGAAAGAAGGGCATACACTTTTTTTTTTTTAGTTTCAAAGTAACAAAAGAAATGAGAACCGATTATATAAATTTAAAGGGAGTGAATGCTAAATGACCCAAAGATATCTTCTCAAATGGCTGGATTAGTTCAACAGTTTCTGTTCTTTTTAAACCTGGAGTTTATGTGATGTAGTGGTCAAAGATATAGAAACAATTATTACCACTGTACCAGGCCCAGCTTTATGATATAAAGTGGGCCATATAGGGCTCTCAGGGTGGGGCGGACAGACCAACACTTAACCCCAGGTTACTCTAGAGCGAATGTCACTGAAAGGATAAAAACATCTGTGAAATGTTTAATAAATTACCAGCAACAGTAAGAGGATCTGCTGTGTTGTTTTCCTGTGTTCAGACGGCACGGTGATCACTGATTGGAGGAATGAGAATTTCTGCTATCAGACCGAGCACAGCACTTCACTGTTGATCATGATAACATGCAGCGAGTCTTGACCGTCCCATCAGTCAAACTTTGTTGATTTGATGCATTAAATTAGGCAGCAGTCGAGCACATCATCAAGTGTATCGCCACAGCAGAACGCAGTGGCTATGAAGGGCAGAGCTGTGATTGTCAGTGTAGTGAGGGGCGGAGATGGAGAGGGGCACGGCTGTAAGTATGACAGACAGCGGAGGTGAAGAGAAGCACACCAGGCTTACTAAAGAGAATTACACCTTATCTCTGCTGGATGAGTCAAAGCCAGTGCAGGCAGCAGAAGCCCTGCTGAAGCTTCCAGCCTTGTTAGTTTTCTTAGTTTTCTGCACATTTGTTTTGACAAATAAGTATACAATAATTAAAAGTCAAATCATAATAGAGCAAACATAACTAGTATTAACAAATAAAATAAACAAAACAAATAAAAATAAGAATATAAAATAAAATAAAATAAAGTTATAAAAAAGAAATGAACAATGGGAAAATTTTGTTATAATGAAGTTACATTAATTATGAGTTACGAAAAGAGATTTAAAAAAAACTAAACAAAGACTAAACATGTCTTCCTTCTTTTTCTTCTTTCTTTCTTTCTTTCTTTCTTTCTTTCTTTCTTTCTTTCTTTCTTTCTTTCATGGGAGAGCTGTTGGAAGGTCAGACCCCAGCAATTGCCCAGGTGGCACAGTCATTTTCAACTGTGAGAAGGAAAAAATGTCAGCGGGATCCATTTCACACTGACATAGTTTACAACAACTGCCTTCCACAGATTCAGTCCTGAGGGTATCCCACCACCTCTAACATAGTGAGTAATAAACTCTCTTTTTTGTTCTATGTGTGAGTATGTGACAGGAAAAGACGGACAGAAAAAAAAATCTGTATGTTGACTGTTACTTGACCAGCAATTACACCCCTCAGAGTCCCAAATCTTTCCTCCGTCTAGTGGTCAATCCTCTGTCATGGAGAGATCACTCAGATAAATATCTTTCTCGGCTAAGGTGCCCACAGGTTCAACGCCATGGCCCCATGCAGCAGCTCTGTCAATAAATGAAATTCTGAGGGCAAACTACAGCGAGCCACAGTCCAGCAGATCTCAGGGATCAGATTTTGATTAACTCAAGGTTCAGATAATTTCCAAGTTCACTGGCTGCAATAATATCTGCGCTTTGAGCCACAGGGATGAGCTTATGGATGTTTGCTTCAGGTGTGGTAACAAACACACTTTTCAAGCACTGGACATGGGTGGCAGACAAATAAAGCAAACAACTAGACAATAGATGGTCTAAACATTGTGAACAAAGTATGCATTGTGGACTAAAGTATTAGATTCATGAATATGTAAGTACAAAGCCCAGATTATAATGTTAATTATTTACTGACTTTCCTATGTATGATTCAGCAGCACTTTGCACATCACAGATTGCGTGTTTCATGATTTATACTGAGACTTACACTGTTATGTGGGTAGTACGTTCCACACACACACACACACACACTGCTGCCCTTGAAAGACCGGAGTGAGTGGCCATGTGGCCCCTGACTGTACCAGTCACTTCCAGGCATTGAAGAGGCCCATCAGCAGCCAAGATGCTCAGACTTCATCTGTTTTAATTAGCCAATCATGTTTTCCTCCTGGCTCTCCATGAGAGCACTTCTCTCCCGCTTGGCGTCAAAACAGAAACACAGTGTAGCTCAAACTCAGGCCATATAGAGCCATGCCGGCCTCATCAAGCCTCGGGTTCTGGAGCCTTCTTCATCTCTTCTTCATCTCTAATAGGCATTCAGACCAGCCCTCAACACAGCAGCTGGAGCAGGGTCTTGCCAGCATTGCCTGTTTGGCTTGAACGCAGAATGATTGGTGGTTTTGTGAGGCAGAGACTTTGTTTTGTCCATTCCATGTTACACTGCCCTAAGGCAGCTATATTTATAAATATATAGTCGGAATGTGCACGCGCTAATTATGACCTACAGTTCTCTCAATTTTGGTAGAGTTTGAGGTTTTCACAAAAATTAGTTCATTAAGCCCTCGTCTAGCGATCTCAATACTCCAAATAGTAATTAAACTAATCTAAAATTATCTTTATTTGTACGTTTTCTGAGAGGTGTACCTTCCTAAATCTTTCCTTTGTTTTAATAATCCATGGAAATCCATTTTTCTCTGCACGCTTCTCTGCGGCTGGTGCTTTCCCTCAGCACAAGTTTGGTATCGCTGTAAAGTGCAGTATTCCAACTTTGTAAATTTTCATAGCGACTTCTCGATGGCATGAGTCTGAACCAATGAAATGTGATTTTTAACTCATGCTGACGCAAACAAAAAGATCTTACTTGCGCTGACTGACACATCCGAAGCATGCGCACAAAGACACCTCTTAGACGATCCCGATATACACAGAATTACAGTATTTCAAAATATCTGTCTTGGCAAGTATTCACGCAAACATTATCTGTTATGTCTTAAGTGAACATTTGGTTGACTTGGGGAAAAACATCTGATGTGTAACATTATATTAGATCCATGCATTACAGTAGGTCTTAATATACAGTATAGGCTGTCTGTCTCATTAATGTTCTCATGGAATGATATACACCGATTAGGCATAACATTATGACCACTGACAGGTGAAGTGAATAACACTGATTATCTCTTCATCACGGCACCTGTTAGTGGGTGGGATATATTAGGCAGCAAGTGAACATTTTGTCCTCAAAGTTGATGTGTTAGAAGCAGGAAAAATGGGCAAGTGTATAAGGATTTGAGCGAGTTTGACAAGGGCCAAATTGTGATGGCTAGACGACTGGGTCAGAGCATCTCCAAAACTGCAGCTCTTGTGGGGTTTTCCCGGTCTGCAGTGGTCAGTATCTATCAAAAGTGGTCCAAGGAAGGAACAGTGGTGAACCAGTGACAGGGTCATGGGCGGCCAAGGCTCATTGATGCACGTGGGGAGCGAAGGCTGGCCCATGTGGTCCGATCAAACAGACAAGCTACTGTAGCTCAAATTGCTCAAGAAGTTAATGCTGGTTCTGATAGAAAGGTGTCAGAATACACAGTGCATCGCAGTTTGCGTATGGGTCTGCATAGCTGCAGACCAGTTAGGGTGCCCATGCTGACCCCTGTCCACCGCCGAAAGCGGCACCAGTGGGCATGTGAGCATCAGAACTGGACCACGGAGCAATGGAAGCAGGTGGCCTGGTCTGATGAATCAAGTTCTCTTTTACATCATGTGGATGGCCGGGTGCGTGTGCGTCACTTACCTGGGGAACACATGGCACCATGTTGCACTATGGGAAGAAGGCAAGCTGGCAGAGGCAGTGTGATGCTTTGGGCAATGTTCTACTGGGAAACCTTGGGTCCTGCCATCCATGTGGATGTTACTTTGACATGTACCACCTACCTAAGCATTGTTGTAGACCATGTACACGCTTTCATGGAAACGGTATTCCCTGGTGGCTGTGGCCTCTTTCAGCAGGATTTTGCGCCCTGCTACAAAGCAAAAATGGTTCAGGAATGGTTTGAGGAGCACAATGAGTTTGAGGTGTTGACTTGGCCTCTAAATTCCCCAGATCTCAATACAATCGAGCATCTGTGGGATGTGCTGAACAAACAAGTCCGACCCATGGAGGCCCCACCTCGCAACTTACAGGACTTAAAGGATCTGCTGCTAATATCTTGGTGCCAGATACCACACCACACCTTCAGGGGTCTAGTGGAGTCCATGCCTCAACGGGTCAGGGCTGTTTTGGCAGCAAAAGGGGACCACCACAATATTGTCATAATGTTATGCCTGATTGGTGTATATATAGAGATATAGATATAGATATGGGTTTTGAATTGGTGTATGCCAAAATTGGTGTTATTACCAGGGATTTTAAGGTATGGTTGCTAGGTGATTTCGTTTTGGAACCTTCAGAAAACTTTTACTAGATTTTTCTCAAAATTGACTTTGCTGAGTCTATCGACTTCAAACTGGTGTAGGTCAGTCATGTTTTGTCTTATTTCGACAAAAATTTGAAAATTTGCTCATTGCGACTCATTTTGCTAGCATGGGTCACGTATAGTGATGGTAACAATATTTCACCATGGTACTTCAAAATATAAAATAATACAAAATGATTACCATATTTTTATATAATGGTTCTGCAAGGTACTATTTGTTTATTTTTTTTCATGTTGATTTATTTTTTATATTACTACAGTAAATTTCAGACATTTCAGACTGTGGACTATCATGCTGAGTATAGTCACTGCACACAGCAAAAAAAAAAAAATATAAATAAAAGTAAAAAATACTACATTTTAGCTATTTCTCAAACTGAAAAAGAAGTTTGATATGAGCAGGTCAATGGTGATATTTACTTGTTAAATATAACCTAAAATTATAGCTTCTGTATCTAATCTGAAATGTCAGTCACACTTTCTTTGCACAAATAGAAATATTGTTTTTTTAAGAAGTAAAATGGTAATGGTTATTATGACACCAGTGTACAATCCACTTAAAAACACAGTAACCCTAGTGTATGGCATACTGACTGTCTGGGTTGTGTTTTCATCAAAAACTGTGGCTGGATGAAGAATAGAGCAATTACTCCAGCAATCTACTCTGACAGAACACACATAGTTGTCGAAATAAAGTGTTAACCTTTCTGTACTAATAATGAGCAAAGCAGCAAATCAAAACTTTGTGTACTCTTCATTAATGCATCTATTTTGATGTTTTAATGAATACACATAAAAAGCTTGAGAAATAAGAAGCTCAGAGGCAACAGAAATTCCTGACTGTGTCATGATGCCAACAAAACAGTTCCAGTCACAATAAGATCAGTTGAAACAAACAGAGAACAAACCGATGTTTGTGTTTGGCAGAGCTGCCCGGACATAACTTGCCGACTAATCACAATCGCAAACTTGAAAATTACTGCAAAAATTGTGTAAACTGCTTTCATGGCAGCCTGCAAGGTCGTGATATCATTAATAAACATTGTTTTACACAGATCCTGGCATTTACAGCCAAAACCCAACATTGTATTACATCTTTTATATCTAGTTCTAATGGTAGCTGAAACAAATTTCCAAAGATTTCCCAGTGCTCCAGTGGAGAACATGTCCAACTTCTCGACTGCTGCTACTACTGCAGCTCTATAAGCATTGAGGAATGTTCACACTTACAGTGATTTGCAGTGACAAAACAAATTATATCATTCTTTTGAGAGTTAAAGTTGATGATTTCTGGTGACATAAGTGACAGATACCGTTGGCGACGTGGAAGTTATTTTAAATTTATACTAATGACTAGGCTATATGACAAATATAGTGCAGACAGTAGCCGGATTTCCATCTATGTATTTTATGCACATTTTGCAATACTGCATAAAAACGCAGGATGACAAAACAAATGTGCACAGAATTTCCAAATGCACATATGCAAAACACCACCTTCTATTCATTAAATTCTAATCGAATCGAAGGAACATTGTTTAAGGCATTTACAGGACTATGCATTATCAATGCAATATCAATGCCATTCTGCCTAGCTTTTGTGCTCAGTTACTGCCATTATTGCAGTCTTTGTGCAATATGCTTTATGACGTGCTGCACACTAATGGCCAAGTGGACATGTCGTCAGGGCAAAGTGTGAGATATTGCTTTGGTTCAACAGGGCGGTAAAAATCTGCCCCATGCTTTTGTCTTTGCTCTGCCAGCAGTTCACACTGATGAATATAGGCTTTGTCAGATTAATATCAACATAGTGTGGTGTCAAACTGCATTACTCTGCAGTTGTATTCCTTAGAGCTACACGTTTGACATGTAACTCTGCCTGACCCTGTGTGTCCTCCTAAAGGGTTTTAAGAGTTCCCCACAGTCCTGTATACAGGCAGACCTGTAGTATCAGGGTTATGTCTTCAAGCTATTCTCCTTTATGATTTTTTGATTGTCTTTCTTATGTCCTCCAACATAAAGCTACTGCATCATTGTGAGCAGCATATTTTTAATGTATTGAGAATATAACCCAATTGAGAAGTAGGCTGCCGTGAGGTCGCCACATTCGTGTGGTTGTTTCCTACTAAGTTGTAATTCTTTTCCTAACACTTGTAGTCCAATGTTTTCTGTCATCTGTTTCCAAAACTCTGTCCAAAGGCAAAAAATAATATATGACAGCACACAGCTAGAGTGACAACCAGTTCAACATTTTATCCGCTTTAATCAACATCAACAAGAGGCAACTTGACATGGAATTAATTAATGTAATTACTTTCATGTGGATTTAATTTGGCACCATATCAGCTTGATCTTTGCAGCTGTCAGCTCCCTGATAAAAGGTGGGAGGAGAGCGTTACGTTTGTACATGGCCACTGGCAAGCGCAGAGTGCAAAGAGTCAAAGGCTATTTTTAGAGTGACTGAGGCCCAACAACTGAGCTGTCTGCCATCCCATAAGCGTCAGATCCCATACACGTAGAAATTAGGAGGGGATTTATTATTATTATTGTTTATTTATGTTTGCTATGGCGGCAAAATTTAAATACCATGTCACTAATAAAGTTTTGATGGATGACGATTGTATTGAAGGTAAAGACGATTACAGTGACATACAGGAGTCGTACATTAGGCATGCGCAAATACGTTATTATTGATGCTCAAACAAACCGTGTATGTGCGCTCTCGGCTCACTGATCGCTATAACATCGTATTTCTGCATGAACACAGTTTAATATATTTGCGTAGTTCTCAAAATTAATGTACTGTGAGTGATTTATAATGGATGCTCGCCGAAGAAGCATTTTGAAGAAGTTTGTGATGGTCAGTGGTGTTTATGTACACATGGGCATCAGACGATCCAGACACGATTGCTTGTTCTGACAGAGGAAGAGTTTCCACACATTCAGAATGTTTTGGTGTGTTTAATAATTCTGAATTCTGTAGCTATATGCAGTCCTTTGGCATCTTCCTGTGCTCTTGTTTGGTATGCCAGGTTGACTTATTAAAGGTACTTATTTAAGTTACTGTATAACTGAGCAGAGTAAGTATTTTAAGTTGTAAAGAATGTCTGCAGTGACATTTTTGCAAAGTAGGCTATGTTTGCAAAAAAAAAAAAAAAGAACACTGGAGGTTTAAGTCTTTAAAAAACGTTTCTTTAAGTTAAAAAAACAACAACATGGAGTTCAAAAGTGATAACTAGAATACAAATGTTTTTTGGGAGTATTAATTCAGTATTAATTCAGAGAGGAGGGGGGCCTTTGAGTAAAAAAAGATTGAGAACCACTGCTCTAAATGGGTGGAGCTTTCTATCACTAAGTTTGTGATGCATTCCGCCCACTGTGGGGAATACCATCGGGAAAAAAATGCTGATAAAATACAGTGGGGAGAACAAGTATTTGATACACTGCCAATTTTGCAGGTTTTCCTACTTACAAAGCATGTAGAGGTCTGTAATTTTTATCATAGGTACACTTCAACTGTCAGAGACGGAAACTAAAACAAAAATCCAGAAAATCACATTGTATGATTTTTAAATAATGAATTTGCATTTTATTGCATGACATAAGTATTTGATCACCTACCAACCAGTAAGAATTCCGGCTCTCACAGACCTGTTAGTTTTTCTTTAAGAAGCCCTCCTGTTCTTCACTCATTACCTGTATTAACTGCACCTGTTTGAACTCATTACATGTATAAAAGACACCTGTCCACACACTCAATCAAACAGACTCCAACCTCTCCACAATGGCCAAGACCAGAGAGCTGTGTAAGGACATCAGGGATAAAATTGTAGACCTGCACAAGGCTGGGATGGGCTACAGGACAATAGGCAAGCAGCTTGGTGAGAAGGCAACAACTGTTGGCGCAATTATTAGAAAATGAAAGAAGTTCAAGATGACGGTCAATCTCCCTCGGTCTGGGGCACCATACAAGATCTCACCTCGTGGGACATCAATGATTATGAGGAAGGTGAGGGATCAGCCCAGAACTACACGGCAGGACCTGGTCAATGACCTGAAGAGAGCTGGGACCACAGTCTCAAAGAAAACCATTAGTAACACACTACGCCGTCATGGATTAAAATCCTGCAGCGCACGCAAGGTCCCCCTGCTCAAGCCAGCGCATGTCCAGGCCCGTCTGAAGTTTGCCAATGACCATCTGGATGATCCAGAGGAGGAATGGGAGAAGGTCATGTGGTCTGATGAGACAAAAATAGAGCTTTTTGGTCTAAACTCCACTCGCCGTGTTTGGAGGAAGAAGAAGGATGAGTGCAACCCCAAGAACACCATCCCAACCGTGAAGCATGGAGGTGGAAACATCATTCTTTGGGGATGCTTTTCTGCAAAGGGGACAGGACGACTGCACCGTATTGAGGGGAGGATGGATGGGGCCATGTATCGCGAGATCTTGGCCAACAACCTCCTTCCCTCAGTAAGAGCATTGAAGATGGGTCGTGGCTGGGTCTTCCAGCATGACAACGACCCGAAACACACAGCCAGGGCAACTAAGGAGTGGCTCCGTAAGAAGCATCTCAAGGTCCTGGAGTGGCCTAGCCAGTCTCCAGACCTGAACCCAACAGAAAATCTTTGGAGGGAGCTGAAAGTCCGTATTGCCCAGCGACAGCCCCGAAACCTGAAGGATCTGGAGAAGGTCTGTATGGAGGAGTGGGCCAAAATCCCTGCTGCAGTGTGTGCAAACCTGGTCAAGAACTACAGGAAACGTATGATCTCTGTAATTGCAAACAAAGGCTTCTGTACCAAATATTAAGTTCTGCTTTTCTGGTGTATCAAATACTTATGTCATGCAATAAAATGCAAATGAATTACTTAAAAATCATACAATGTGATTTTCTGCTTTTTTACAGACTTCTACATGCTTTGTAAGTGGGCAAACCTGCAAAATCGGCAGTGTATCAAATACTTGTTCTCCCCACTGTAGTTAGCGCTATTCGCTATGGAAACCGCAAGCAACATTATTGAGGAGGACATCTTTGCTAATTTATTATACACGCCGTTTTCAAGATAAACTTTTAAATAAAAGCTGCAAGTTAATCGGCAAAGGAAGACCTACACCAGAGATTAATTTTGTGCAGAAAGCCAAAGCTTTTTAAAGCATTTCAACCACAGCAATGAAGTGATACCCCTGGATGACAGCATCAATCAAGAAGCTAAAGCTTTACTGCTGGAATTGTTTGCTGTTTGGGTAAGTTATTTAAAATCTAAGGTTACGTGACTGATTTTATTCTGGCCACCGCTGCCACTGTTTTATGTTAAGCTTTATTTGAGAAAACAGTTATTTTGCAGAATTACTGGTCAGTCTGTAAATTTACTAACTTAGCGACCATGAACATCTGCTATAATTCTGCATAATAGTTACATTTTTTTCCAAATCATAAGTTTAATACAGTCTGTTACATACATTTAATCGGCTGCTGTGCCGGTCTAATAATGATTTATTATCAAAATTTATGATTTATTATCAATTTATTATCGTCGGCTTACATTAAATTTTGTTGGTTTTGTGGCCAGTTGTCAACATATGCTGAAATGACACAACGATTGTGTGATGATGCAATTCTTTGTAATGCAATTTGCATTTTATTACTTTGTGTTTAATTTTGGTGATAACTCTCACACTCCCTCTGAAGTTTGCTTATGGCATTTCTTGTCAAAGGTAACATGCAGCATTATAGAAGAGGTCACAGTAAGCTACTGTAGGCTGATTTTAGAGTTCACTTTTTTCCCAACGAGGGAAGGGGGTGAGAAGGCCAAGGTTCGAGAGTCACGGTTCACTACTGAGTAATATTGTGAAATATTATTACAATTCAAAGTAACTGTTAATAAAAATTTGAACATATTTTAAAATGTAGTTTATTCCTGTGATGGCAAAGCTGAATTTTCAGCATCATTACTACAGTCTCCAGTGTCACATGATCCTTCAGAAATCATTGTGATAGGCTTATTTGCTGCTCAAGAAACATTTCTTATTATCAATGTTGAAAACAGTTGTGCTGCTTAATATTTGTAAATATTAATATTTATGGAATCCGTGATATATTTTTTCTGAATTATTTGATGAATAGAAAGTTCAAAAGAACAGCATTTATTTGAAATAGAAATCTTTGTAACATTTTAAAGTTCTGTACTGTCCCTTTTTTTTAATGCATCCTTGCTGAATAAAAGTATCATACCAAAGTACCAGGGCATTTCTGACTGAGTATCGACAACTACCTCAAGGTACAATATGCATTGCAACACATGTCACGATTCATTGAGATGCATCACAATATCATAATTGGATCGAGATTGAAACTGCAAGAAAGAGAGAGACTGAGCATGTGGGGGAGAGAGAGAGTTAATCTGCGGTATCAGTTTCAGCCTCTCTTGTGCGGTTCATTTCACTTTTGGCCAGTGCTGCATCTCATTGAATCAGCTCTGACCACGCTGAGAATCGCTTGTTTCAGAGTTTACGCTTATTTGGACAACCTATTTCATGAACTGAACTGTAGAAATTGATATGAAACTGTACATAGATAAATAAAAATATCAATTAAAAGACCTGAACCATGAAATACAGTGATAAAAAAACAAAACAGTGAATAAATATATGATTGTATTGGCCGAGCTAGGAATAATTAAGCCTGGTTTATACCAAAACATCTTTAAAATTGGCCGATGGAATTGAAGCGCAAGCGTCACGTTTTTTAAATTTGTAATGTTAAATGTAAAATGCTTTCACCTACACAATGAAGCTACCTTTTATACACTGAAAGTCTAAGATATATATTTTTTAATTTGAGGGAAAAAGCGCTTTGGAAAAGCTCATTTATTTTACACTGTGTAAACATTTTATTAGCGTGACTAAATTGTGTTTAAAATTTTGATTTATTTAAATATTTAAAAGTCATCATCTTAATTAAGGTCAAAAATAGAAACCATAAAACTGTAAACTTAACTTGCAGTTCTGAACAAAAGAAAAAAGTGTAAAATACTGGCTGTTAAGTGTTACTGTTGTTTTGTTTGCTCTTGTAAACATGAACATGTGAACATGAACTACCTGGCTAGTGAATCATAACTACATCTTCTCACTGCATTTCGTGCTAGTTCAGCTAATATTTTCTCCACACTGCCATTTGGCATTTTGGAGAATATTGCAATGGCAAAACAAGTTTAAAGTGCTGTGAGTTACACTTACAAAAAAGTATCAAGGACTAATTTAATATTTAAAAAAATATTTTGGCCGTACATTCATTTTCTTGAAGAGAATTTGAACAATGAATGTTGTTGCCACCTAATGTATTCTGCTTTAAACACTAACAATACTACAATATCTAGTCCCAGTGAGCTGAACGACATGGGATGCACTTTACTACAGATTTATGAAACTCCAAAAGCACAATCGACAGTAGAAACAGCAAGAAAAATAATACAGAGCCACTGTAATAGAGCCCACAAAAAATGCTTTAATCATCAAATGTAAAATGAGGCCCTAAACACCTCTGGGAGCTAATTTAGTGTATTTTATCCAGCTGTAATACAAGCCCAAAATCATATCTGCAAAACAACCGCCGTTTAATGAGCAATAGTATGTTATATTAGGAGAGACCACAGGTGTGCGAATTGCCCTCAAAATAATGCAATTTCTTTGGGAAGTTTTGATATTGCTGATGATCTTCATGCTCTCCTAACAAGAGATCAAGAGGCCTAATCGGAGCAAATCTGCTTTTGCCACATGAATGTGTATTTATAACCAAGTTCATCTCTCAGTGCGAGCCTTATTCTGTCAATTAGACTCCCACCGATATTGATTGATTTGCAGAGCGAACTCCACAAATCAATTTCTCCCATTGTTTTGCTTTTCCAATTATTCCTCCCGCTCTGGTTTCATTGAACCGCATTCTTGCCTAGAACAGAAAAAAAGAGGGACACACTCATCCAAGATACCAGCACTAATGCACATGTGTGTGTTCCCGGTCATGTTTGGGCTCGGACTGGATTACGGTCTAAAAGGAAAAAACAGGCCTTAATTACACCTCTGAATTTGCAGACTCTGGCAGTGTGTGTCTGAGGTAATTACCGCACTGACACACTTTTACATCGTTCCAGGGTGTAATTACGATGGCGGATTCATGGGTACTAATATTGTGTGAACAGTTGTTAATGATGCTTTGCTTGGAAGAGTTATAATGAAATTATAATGACGCAGTTTAGAAGGTCAGTTGTTTTCGGCGGCCTTACCTTTTCCCACTCTCTGTCCTTGTTCAACACGATCACCACCAGTTTGGGATGCACCTGGTAACCGTCCTCAGTGAAGGACAAATCTCTGCCATCCCAGGTCACGTTCATCATGTACCTACAGGAAGCAGAGAGCTCATCAGGTCCAGAAATAGAGCAGTCAGGTGACACAAATCTTATCTGCTGCAGTAGGCACAAAAAGAACTTTTCATCCTAATGATGTTCGTTCTATACCTAAAAGATCAAAATAACATATGAAGGTCTTTTTAAACATGCAAGGAGACAAAAAGAGGAATTAATGAGCCATCTGAAGACTAATGACTGACCTAAATCAGACGTCATATTAAGCGAAGATGAAAAATCTGCCCGAGTTATTATTAGTATCCAATGAAATCTACATGAATCACAACCATTCTTTCTTTTGTCCTCATCTTCAAAGAAATAGAAAGAGAGAGCATGTAGACGTAAAACAGACCATTCTAGGTTTATTACAAGCACTTTAATACCATTTGTGGCATTATGTCTGATTAAGTCTCGCATTAAGTCCATTTTTCCTTTTTATTTTTTGTGTTCAGTTACAGTGCAGAAGTAAAACATATGTAAACATATGTTTGAACCAGAAACTCATTCAGAAGAAGAAGAGGAAGAGCGAATTAAACAGGGTCGTCTACAAGTCGATACATGTCTACAAAGTCGGACAAATAACGGTAATTGATATGATTAGCCTTTGGCTTGACTACGTTATCAAACAGCTAATAATGTGTTGCTAATATTACACAAACCATGTTCCCGTTCGGCAACTCAGAGTCAGACAGCTGCCTTCTAAAAATCAGTTATATGTGCCCGATTTTTCCTGTCCTTTCTTAAAGGTGTGACAAGATTGATACAAAAAGCTCCACCACGCAAGTTGAGGGGATTGGTCACTTGTTTGTGACTTTTGAAAAAGCAGTTTTAAACCACTTTTTTGAGAACCACAGTCTTTGGTTCACTGCAGTTTTAAGGAGAAAATACTCAGCAATAGTGCTGACTGATGAATTTGCACGTGGTTCATCTATTATAAACATATTCTTATATTAAAAACACCACATAGACATATAAACGTCATTAAAAACTTGAAGATATTAAATATGTGAAAGAGATTAAGTATAATTCATTTCATTCATCTTTCCAAAGAAGAAAATTATGAGATGATGATTATTATTGTTGTTGTTGTTGTTAGTGACACTAGTTTTAACAGTAAGAAATAAACAAAATCCATATAAAATCCAAAAGTTCAACTCAAAGTGATCATAAACTTAAAAAATAAGCACAATAAAATTATAAAAAACAAAACAAAATAAAGACACAACATAAAGGGCTTGTTGACATCAGATGGGCTTTTTTAGAGAAAGTAAAACCCAAGTGAATAGAGACTGGATCCTTCACTTTCACAATGCCGTGTTCCTCTCATATCACTTTAAAGGGGTCATGAACTGTGTTGTTTTATTGTTTTATGATGTTTCCTGGGGTGCATTTATAATGTTAGAATGTTTTTTTACATCAAAAATTGTCATAATTTATAAATAAAAGGCACTTTTCCTACCCTGATTTTAGCCCTCTGGTTTGAACGCTCTGTTTTAAGGGGCGTGTCTGCTGTGAGACTTCAGTGTAAACGCCCACTGCTGTGATTGGCTAACGTCTTTCCATTTGAAATAGCTAAGTGTTACTCTCTCTTTTAGCGCGTTTTTACTATTACAGCTCTCGTGGTTAACTAATCGTGAAAAGTGTTGCATTATATTTAGATCTATGGCATTATATTAATATCGTGGCATGAAAGGTTGCAGAGATGAACATTGTAGCCGATCACAGACATGCTGAGCGCATGAAAGCAGTGATCTCGTCATTGCAACTCAGTTTGTGTACACTAACGAATGCTTTCATCTTCACTAACAGTGCAAACGTGATATAGTTAAGAGATTCGTTGAATAAAACGGGAGTCACTGATAAACGCGTCACTGATAAACTCTTGCCATTTGATTGACAACTCCAGCGCGCGCTGCTCCAACGATTGCAAAGGGAGCTTTCTTTGATCGCTTTCTTTATAGAATTTAATCACCGTTAAATAACAGATTATTTTCATCCTACTAAGAGAAACAACGCAAGTTGACGTTTAGTCACTGGTTTGATTTGCTGACACACAGACAAAGAACATCTGACTGTACATGAATAATTACATTTCAGATCAGGCATTAGAATGAACACAGTTACTTACATGTTGCATTACTGTCGAGCCCAGGCACTGCACAATATTTAGTAATCCTCAATGGCATGTTTATTGCTTGGTAGCTCGATCTGGTAGGCCTATGTTACTTTTAGGCTACCTATTCTATTGCATGTCATGCGCGAATCGGTGGGCGGGGCTAAACAGGCAGTGATGAAGTAGGCGTTGATCTTCTTCTGCAGAGGCGGTGCTTGCCTCCCTTTGACGTCATAGATTCCCACTTTGAAAAACCTGTCGTTTGCTGGGCCTGGTGTCAATAAAAGCTTTTATTGGACTAACAAGGAAGTTTTCAGTTCTGAAACTCTGATATTCTTATAGTATGGTGACCTCTTATATGTCAAAAGCTCAAGGAAAATTTGATTTCTCAGTTCATGACCCCTTTAAAAGCGATAAACCGAGAAACGTTGCCTTCTCACTTTTCACACCATGTCGTCAGGCCTACCTCAGAGACTCAAGAGGCAAAACACCAGCTGACACAAACACATCAGACTGCCCCTCTCCTTCAGTTATTACAACCCAACGAACAATGCGGGTGACGGGTGCAGTCTGGTGGTAAGTTGTATGCCGCAGTACTGCCAGGTGAGGGGAATTAGAAGTGTGGTGCGATTGATCGATTCATGGAACTGGTCTTAGTGGGCGTCTAGTGACTGAATGGCAGAGTAGCTTGTGCTTGAATTGACTGGGGTCCCATTTAGGGGGCCAAGCGAAGGCCCACTCACCCTAGATATATTGTTGAATCCAATTACATCCGACTGCGGGAGAGGAAGAGAATCGATAAGCTCTGCTCTCCTCCACTACAAGACATGTTTCCATTCACAGTGGGCTCCCTTATTTATTTTAAACCTTCTTTCATATTTTACACCTCTCCTAGTTCCCTTTCCCTGTGAGCCGTGGATCACAACACTGATCACACCTGCAGAGTCCCTTTTACCAATTACTGAGGAAACCAGACACTGGACACAGTGTGTCAATAGAGCTTTAGGTTCTCAGATTGCAGGAGTGTGAGAATTGTGCTTATTAGCTTAGTATGTTCTGTCACTGCTAGAACTTTGGACAGACTGGATAGGAGAAAATGGAGGGAAAGGGAGCATCTATATATCTATCTATCATAGCATATAATTTTTGCCTAGAGTACCAATAAGGACTGCCAAATAAAAAAAAAAAAAATGCACAATGCCCCTGACCGATGCCCTACACCAGCACGTCAACCAGACCAGACCCGACCCAACCCAACAGCCCTTCCATGATCATCTCCACAAAGTCACTGCAACCTAGTGCAGCAAGGATGAGAACCCAACCTGAGCACAGCTCACTTCTTCCTAATTAAACACATAACCACCCCTGACCCACACTTGCTCACTGTGAACCCTTCATCAGAGTCCTCATTACAGCAGGTATGCCAGAAAGGGCCACACAGCTGCTCTGGAATCAGCCAGATTAAAATAGGTGGGTGGTACAACTAGCCTGAAAATGTTCACACTTCACAGTATTTTATATGTGGTCAAACTGAAGTAGGCAGCTCCATTCCAACTGGTCGGGTGCAGTTGAATATAACAGTTCCTCGTTAGGCATTTATAGTAATGGGGTTGACACTAATGAGGGCAGGCAAGATGTTCCCTATGTGACATATAGAATTTTTCAGTCATTAGAGAAGCAAGAAAATGTTCCTACATGAAGTTAGTTAATTTGCAGGGAGTCTGCACATCTTGAGCTGAATCCAATGGCATTAAGGAACGTGTAAATGAAATCAGCTCTCCCTTGAGTAATAACTCAAAACGCGATATACAAACAAATCCAATCATTTTTCTGACAGGTATCTGTGCGATGCTCAATCAGTGTCATAAGAGAGCATTGCATCTGTGCGACAATACCAGGACAGCTGGGACTGTGGAGGTCTTTTCACCTGGGGCTCAGGCAGACGTTACAAAGACCCAGGGAATGGCAGAATGAGTGCATGAGTAAACCTGCGGTACTAAGTGCATCAGATACAAAGTAGGGCACGGTGAGCAATATAAAAGCAAATATGGTCCTGACAGCACATGTGAGGAGAAGGGAGTGACTGGTGTGTCTGTGTGTTTGCTCTCTCTCCTCTCCCCTGAGGAAACATTCAGGTCAATTAAAGTCCTTCCAGTCAAAGGTTTTAAAAACATGACTCAAACATGCTACCTTTTGCCAGGCTTGTGTAAGAAATGGATCAAGCTCTTTATAATGCTTCCCATTGTGTTGCTGCCTGCCAACTTAACTCCCTTAAATGCGCTGTGATGGCCATATAAAAGTATTATTTCTACAGGAGCTCATATTTCCCTTTACTCCAGCCCACAAAGGCTTTGAGACGAGGGTAAGACTCTGGCCCTTTAAAGCCAAGGTGCAATGGCATCACTGCTAACCCTCCCCACAACAGAATGACCTGTTGCCACTGCCTGGAAGTGTTCATCCCACTCATATTCCAGCATTATAACTGCCATAAGTCATATTAAATTTTGTCTATGAAAGTTCAAAGTAATAGCGGTGACTCCTGTGGCATTGCCCTCTGTGAAATGGTGTTTTGCTGGGGGTGGTCAGATTGGCTCCCATCTCAGTGGGAGTGTTTGAAGTGCCCTTTATTTAAAAAATGTATGGTTCCATAGAGCACAGCTGACAGCTACTGTACCCTTGGTCCCCAACATGTGGGAGGAGGCACAGTGGACTCGTGATGCCTCTCCCCTGTTGACAGGTAATTTCAGTATTCGTCACTGATATATGAAGGCTAAATTTTGCTAAGGTCCACTTTTCACAGCAATTCAGATGACAGTCTTAAATCTGTCATAAAGGAACATTTTGCTAGGGGACTGTATATTTCACCCAGGCTTCTGACATTCAGTTTTAACAAGAACATGAAATGCAGAGAAAGGTTCACTTTTTTTTTTTTTTTTGTCACCCTAAAGAATAAAAAAATGCTGTGCCAGATATATTCCCTATATTACATTCCAACTTAAATACAGAAGATTTTCTATAATTTCTGAAAGTGTCTGTTCAGGAGAAAAAAAATCTGTTTAGGAGTCCAACTTTAGAGGCTTTATTATAGCCCTGTTTAAATTATTAATTTAATAACATAATTATATCTAAAGAAATTCTATATTTTAAAATTCTATCATAATTCTGCCATTAGAAAATTAAACATAGAAGTAATTAATCATTAGAAAGTTGAGACTTTGTGTTTCTGGGTCAAAGTGACTCAAAATGAGCATGTCACATATAGTGTAAATCTAAGAAAATGAAAATCTAATATTTACAGGAGCATGTTGATATTTTTACAGGAATCATTCAGTCCAAGAACAAGGTTATATTCTCAAAGAATTCGATACCTTCCCTCTGATACCATCCGATGATCTACATGCCTAAAAAGTCTAAAGTACAAAAGAGAGCCCCCTCCCCCCCCCATGCATTCAGGGCACGAGTCTTCATCTCTGCTGGCTCTAGTAGAGCCAATCTCTGGCCAAGCCTTTGACCATCTGTGCTGAAACTATCAGAATTAATGTACCCTAGACACCAGGGTGAACGTGTATCTCAGGCAACACCGCTCCACTGCAAATGGGGCAATTCAGCGTGTCTGCTCAGCACTGCCAGGTACAGAGGCATATGGGTGAGACAAACTAAGGACTGGCAGCATGTAAGCGGGGTGCTGCAGCCGGCACCGGCTTCAACGCAGGAGCAAAAAGGAACAAAAGCACCTCATCAAGAGCACTTTATATTTGGAGAGCTCTCCAAGCGCATTAGCAAAATCCATGTTGCTCTAACCAGCACTGGCTCTTTCAGAACGCTGTGTAAAACATTATTCATTAAAAGCACAGGAGCGCTGCGCCGTCTCGAAAGAATTTGAGAAGTGCAGCAGTACCCACCTTGGGGTGTCTGAGCAGCACTCTGCAACTCCCTAAAAACCTCCATCAGCATCCCCCGTCTGTCTTTTCACCGCATTCGACCATTAGCTTAAATGCAGCTCACACTGAGAAATATATTTGCAGGATGTAACAATGAATTTTGTATATGCCTGACCCATGCCACTCTCTTACAGATCTCTCGGGTTGCTTTTTTCCACCCCGTATTTTCCTTTTTCCACTTGACTGACCAAAAACTGTGTTTTCTCACATAAATAGCCCTCTTGTTTCCACTTTTTAATTGCAGGAACAAGATGGACAGAAAACACACAAAATAAGCTGGTCCTGGTCCCTTACTCACTCACTTATTTTTAATAAGTCTCAGCTTTGAAATTGTCTATTTTATCAGGACATTCAAACAACGTATGTTGTTTTGATGCTCTTTGATGTACTACATCTCTCAGGTAATAGCAAGATCTGTGTTTACACCATGGAAAGATGCCAATAAAAAAAATACTTGTCACTACACCTATATATGTATTAATATACCTATATACACTACCATTCAAGGTAGTGATCAAAGGTGACAGTAACGTCATTTATAATGTTTCAAAAGATTTCTATTTCAAATAAATGCTGTTCTTTTTAACTTTCTATTCATCAAAGAATCCTGAAAAAAAATATTATGGTTTCCACAAAAAAATGTAAACAGCAAAAATGTTATCAACAGTGATAATAATAAGAAATGTTTCTTTAGCAGCAAATCAGCATATTAGAATGATTTCTGAAGGATCGGCTTTGCACCACAGGAATAAATTACATTAAAAATATATATTAAAAATATTAATATATTTTAAAATATTATTTAATAAGAATTTGGGATAAAATAAATGGAGCCTTGGTGAGCATAAGAGACTTCTTTTTAAACACATTTAAAAAATTGTACTGACCCCAAAGTTACATATAGGCGCTATATGATATTTGCATTATATTTTTACTTAACCTGATATTGATGTCTTAATTAAAAGTATTTTTTTGTTTGTTTGTTTTTTTGCAATCTTTAGAGCCCATTTTCTTATAATACATAGTAGGTCTATCATTAGAAAGCTGTGAGCCCGATATGCCCTACGTCTCTAACACAGACCTCTTGGGTTGTTTTTTCCCACCTTTTCCTTTTTCCACTTGACTGGTCAAAAACTGTTTATGTGTTTTCTCACATAAATAGCCCTCTTGCTTCCCCTTTTTTAAGTGCAGGAAGAAGATGGACAGGCTGTTGACACAAAACACTAAAATATTGTAGACACACAGATAATAAGCCAGTTCTCGTTCTTCACTCACTTGTGTAATGCACTGGGCGGCAACTTGGTTTTCTCCATTTGGCCATAGCAGCTGGTTTTGGCCTCAGGGATGTCCCCGAACTCTTCCAACATGGCTGCAGCTGCTGTGGTTATAATCCCAAGCCCATCTCGAACCCGTGCCTCAAGAGGATAGTCCCAGTCATCGTAAGATACAGAGATCATTCCAGAGGGGAACGAATCTGGAGTGATGTCTGGGTTGCCCGTGGTCAAGCTGGGCACGATCCAGATGTACCCGAACCCGGTCAGGCCTAGCGAACGGGCCTCTTCCAGGATGTAAACTGCTTCGTCCTTGGAGCAGTACAAGAGAACGACTGGAGACTGCAACTTCTTCAACTGGATCTGGGTCCTGGAGTCCCCGTCCACGGCATCCAGGGTGATAGTGTGCTGGAGGTCCCAACCAACAAAGCTGTTGTCGACCGTTGTCTTCAGGATGGTGATGAATTCCTGGTAGCCTGGGAACTTGCTGGTCACTATGGAGAAGACGTGCCAGTCGTACTCTTCCATGATGTTAAGCATGAGCAGTGCCTCCTGCTGGATGGACGCCCCGAACTGGAAGAATGTTGATTTCACATCCTGTTGAACAAACAAAGATAAAAAGAAGTGAGTCACAACATGATAAATATAGGATTTCAACAATATATCGGTTTTGGGTCTATATATATATATATATATATATATATAATTTTCACTTTTAATTTACAATTGCCGGCATCTAATGCTCACTTTAAGTTAAATATTAAAAATATAAAAACATGTAAAAAAAAAAAAATATATATATATATATATATAATTTTAAGTGCATCCCTAATAAACTTTAAATTAAACATCAGTTAAAATTTCATAATTCCCTCAAATAAATATAGTAGAACAGCCAGAAAAAATCAATTATTTGAATATTTAGAGAGCTCTGAACGTTACAGACTGAGAAAGTTAACAAAAGTTAATAAGGTACTTTATTAAAATGTAACGAGACAAAAAGGAAAGAGAAGAGCTATTCTGGTTCTTTAACTCCTTTAAGATCCATCTGATACAGTGGGGAGAACAAGTATTTGATACACTGCCGATTTTGCAGGTTTTCCTACTTACAAAGCATGTAGAGGTCTGTAATTTTTATCATAGGTACACTTCAACTGTGAGAGACAGAATCTAAAACAAAAATCCAGAAAATCACATTGTATGATTTTTAAATATTTAATTTGCATTTTATTGCATGACATAAGTATTTGATCACCTACCAACCAGTAAGAATTCCGGCTCTCACAGACCTGTTAGTTTTTCTTTAAGAAACCCTCCTGTTCTCCACTCATTACCTGTATTAACTGCACCTGTTTGAACTCGTTACCTGTATAAAAGACACCTGTCCACACACTCAATCAAACAGACTCCAACCTTTCCACAATGGCCAAGACCAGAGAGCTGTGTAAGGACATCAGGGATAAAATTGTAGACCTGCACAAGGCTGGGATGGGCTACAGGACAATAGGCAAGCAGCTTGGTGAGAAGGCAACAACTGTTGGCGCAATTATTAGAAAATGGAAGAAGTTCAAGATGACGGTCAATCTCCCTCGGTCTGGGGCACCATGCAAGATCTCACCTCGTGGGGCATCAATGATCATGAGGAAGGTGAGGGATCAGCCCAGAACTACAAGGCAGGACCTGGTCAATGACCTGAAGAGAGCTGGGACCACAGTCTCAAAGAAAAGCATTAGTAACACACTACGCCGTCATGGATTAAAATCCTGCAGCGCACGCAAGGTCCCCCTGCTCAAGCCAGCGCATGTCCAGGCCCGTCTGAAGTTTGCCAATGACCATCTGGATGATCCAGAGGAGGAATGGGAGAAGGTCATGTGGTCTGATGAGACAAAAATAGAGCTTTTTGGTCTAAATTCCACTCGCCGTGTTTGGAGGAAGAAGAAGGATGAGTACAACCCCAAGAACACCATCCCAACCGTGAAGCATGGAGGTGGAAGCGTCATTCTTTGGGGATGCTTTTCTGCAAAGGGGACAGGACGGCTGCACCGTATTGAGGGGAGGATGAATGGGGCCATGTATCGCGAGATCTTGGCCAACAACCTCCTTCCCTCAGTAAGAGCATTGAAGATGGGTCGTGGCTGGGTCTTCCAGCATGACAATGACCCGAAACACACAGCCAGGGCAACTAAGGAGTGGCTCCGTAAGAAGCATCTCAAGGTCCTGGAGTGGCCTAGCCAGTCTCCAGACCTGAACCCAATAGAAAATCTTTGGAGGGAGCTGAAAGTCCGTATTGCCCAACGACAGCCCCGAAACCTGAAGGATCTGGAGAAGGTCTGTACGGAGAAGTGGGCCAAAAATCCCTGCTGCAGTGTGTGCAAACCTGGTCAAGAACTACAGGAAACATATGATCTCTGTAATTGCAAACAAAGGTTTCTGTACCAAATATTAAGTTCTGCTTTTCTGATGTATCAAATACTTATGTCATGCAATAAAATGCAAATTAATTACTTAAAAATCATACAATGTGATTTTCTGGATGTTTGTTTTAGATTCTGTCACTCACAGTTGAAGTGTACCTATGATAAAATTTACAGACTTCTACATGCTTTGTAAGTGGGCAAACCTGAAAAATCGGCAGTGTATCAAATACTTGTTCTCCCCACTGTATGTGCAGCTCTGGCGTTGATGAATTCATTGTCTAATCATAATGATGCACCGAGCCAGTTCTTTCTGGCTGAGCATATTCAATCCCCATGTGCCTTTAGATCTATTCTCTCCAGTGTCCCACAATTCCACAGCTTTAACAGGCCTTCTGAGGAACAAAGGACACAATCATTTTAAGATTCATACTCTGAGTTCAGGTTTTTCAGTCATTTTATGAATGAGAGAATCGGAAGCTTGTATAAGGAACACAACATGCTTTCATTAATCTTCTCAATCACTGTGGACGCTAGCTTTCCCATCACCATTTCAATGTCAAACCAATGACTATGGCCTCATAAATGCGAAATGAAAGGTAGTCCGTGAATCAATACAGTTGTGTTTGTGAATGTGTGCATGTGTGAAAGATGCCTGTAGGAAGAAACATGTTGTGGGTCTGCATATGTTGGGAGGAGAAACGTTTCACTCAGTTGTTTCGCTATTTTTGGGAAGCTTGGCTTGGCGTTGCCAATTTCACACACCGGGGAAACTAAACAGACACTGACGCTTCAAAGTAAACACAAGCTAACTGAGGATAACACTTCACACACACGGCCCAAATTGAACACAAATCTGCTTTGACCAAAACCATCAAGCTACTTTTTCATGACCAACCATCTGGTCCCCCAGATGACAATCAGTCACATCAAATATCTTTAAAAACCACATCAGATCTTCTTCCGGGCTTTGGTCGAGCTTTTCATTTGGTGCCAGTCCAATATAACACATTCATTAAAAGTAGCTTCTGATAGCCGCAGTGATTATCTTCTGTTTTGGTGACAGATAGTTAATGAAACACGGGGTCGACAATGGAGACGCTTGATTGAGTGGTCTTTGCAATAGATGTTTATTAGCCAGTCGCTGGGCTGATAATGAGAGCTTTTTCTGCACCTGTGTCTGGTTTTTCTGCAAGATTTAATAAAATGTCACATTCTTTGGGTGGAAAATACTGTAGTGTTTTGGATCATGAGAAAGATTCATTCAGTTTGGTGTCCAAACTTTTGACTGGTACTATAAACAGAACTATACATATTATTATTATTATTATTTAAATAAAATAAAGTGATGATTTTTTTAAATGACAATAAAATACAATTATTTTATTGTTATTATTATTATTATATTTTTAAACATTATAAGAACAACCATTAATGTATGATCAAATCTTATGTATAATCTTATCTTATAAATGGATCCTTTTTTTAGTTTTTTTTTTTTCAACAAAAAAGGTAATAGAGTATCAAACCGAATCTCTGAGTGATCCATAGACTGTCAAAGATTTTATAATATACTATTGACAAAACTAAAAAAAATACTAAAAATAAAAATACTAAAAAATGCATATGCATAGGTCATTTAAAATAAATATTTAAATTATATTGCTGAGGCTCACATACAAGATTTATAAATCACACACTTTGGGGCAAATTTAAGCCCTAGGGTAAATAAAAATGCATTAAAATGTTATTTTAAATCTAGCATCTTTAAACTTGATAAAACACTGTTTTTTGCATTGAAATATTGTGTACAACATTGGCACTGTCATGTGAACTGGCCCCTTTGAGACTAGACACATTTACTTAAATGATGGATGGACGACAAGACAGTCCTAATTTATTTTCGCTGTCTCACCTTGGAAAGATTTTAATTATTACTCAAAGGTTATCATGATGTTATCTTAAAGAGCTACAGTTTTGAGTGGCAATTTCTTTTAAATCAGATCTGGAGATGTCAAGGCAAATGGAGCAGATTATATTACATGTATGGAATAATGGCATAAAGATTAATCAGTTCCCCACAGTTGTCCATCAACTCTTGAAGTGCAGGGTTAACCAAATGTGACCCTCATAATCATCGGTCTAGTGGGTGCTGTGTGTGGGGTGAACATGTAGATTTTGCGGGGTGAGCCCTCGTTGACATCATTCTGCGAATGAACTCAAGAGATGGTGGAAAGAGAGGGAGGGGGTAATTGTGCTGTGTTCATTCTTTCTGCAACAAGAATGAAACCAATAATTACAGAGTGAGACCATGAAAAAGAAACAAAAGTAAGATATTTTATACATCAGCACAGTTTGATGTACACAAATATATTCTAATGTGTGATGTGAAACCGTGTTATTTAGCATAATATAATTTAATTGTATAATATTTTTAATACAATTTATAGCCACAAACTGCTGCATGAAAAGTATGATTCACAAAGTACATACAGTATATAAAGATTTTGCATTGTTGCCTAAATGTAATTTCACAGCAAAGCACCGAGTGTGACATGAAAGGCATGTGTAATCACCTTCAGAGGTGTGAAAGAAGATTTGTGTGCAAATCTGAAGTGTAGCAATACTAGTTTCTAATTTCCCACCCGCTTTCCTGATAGTCTGCATCATCCCTGCCTGCTGCTGAGCTTTCTCAATGGCATTTTCTTCATATAACAGGATGCCATTACCAGGTGATAAAGCTATATTGTTTGCTCAGAAATAAGAACCGTGCTGTATCATATGTCTAAGCGTATCTGAAAAAAACAGGATTTGGAGTGGAAATATTTCTCAAAAGACATTGCTTAAGATCTTAAGACCTTCTGAAGTTCTCTGATGACTCCTTTATTGTAGGTGATACTTGGGTTTGACATTAATCATTCTGCAAATTTTTAAATTTGGCTTAAAGGCTTAAAGCCTTTTATATATATTTTATGAGCTTAATTGCAAGCCCTACTTCACAGCACCACATCAAAAACACTTAATTTTCCTTGTGTACTCGCACTGTTTTAAATCTAAAAAGCAGCCAACAAACTTGACAGACTGAATGTGTTATTTCCGAAGAAATCAAATGAAATGAATCACATTAATAACCACTAAAAGCATCTGAGCTGCTCTTTTGGCATCTCAACAGCGTGAGCTCTCAGACACATTGGAGGCATTTAGATCTCTCTGTTCAGAAACAATCCCTAAGATATTCAGATCATAACATCTAGCGGCCAGAACAAGTGGCCACAATCTCTCATGCCTCTTAGCCTGATTAGACCTCCAGTACGAGGAGACATGATCCGCCAATATAGGTTGGCATTGTCGGCTGAGCAAGCAACAAGAGTGGATGTACATAATCTACTGTAAATATGCCATTTTGAATGTGAGCGAGCGTGTGGATAATCTAAAGTGCTTCACAGGGCCGCTTTAGGGGTGTCCGATGTTATCCCTACAGCTCATATCACTCCTAGCAGCGGAGCAAACACACCACAGTTAGTCTAATAACACAACACAGAGGAGCCACAGAAAATCACAATGTGATTGTGATTGTGAACAATGTGATTGTTAACGCAATCACAGCGCCCAGCCCAATTGTGACTTTAAAAACTCTATAAATTGCCAATTTGCTTTTGATGGAGTGGTACGCCACCAAGTAGCATAATGGTGTTGTTGCTAATGTTCTGCACCATTTGTCAAAGACTAGGAGCCAGATTTACTAAACAGGGCAAATTAGTGTGAGAGCGAAATTCCAAAAAAAGCACAGATGGGAGTGGAAAGTTCTGCGCGTGATCTTCTGATGACTCGCAAGTTAAAAAAAAAACACAGATACAGCCGGATCATTTCCATATTGACCAATGCAAAATACCAAGAGCTGCGCAAATTAGCATCTGGTTTAAGACGTGTTTTTTTTTGGGGGGGGGGGGGGGCGGTAAATAATGGCGCAAATACCAGTAAATTGACGAGCACAAACCTTAGTAAATCACCTTGCGTGATTCATTTAAATACTCTCCTCCCATAAATTTTGCGTCTGAAAGAGAAACTCCTACAAATGCATATGCAATAAGGTCAGCTGCAAAAATAACTGTGTCCATGCCTTCTCAGTGCAAATTTTTCACTGCGTGTCTTTAGTAAATCCTGACAGTAGTATTTTAATGCCAAAAGAGGGTTTGCGCTGGCGCAAGGTGTAAGTACATGGCTCAGATATGAAAGTACATGGTTTCTCTTGTTTTATGACTTTTCCTGTCTTCGTTGATGATTACTGAAGTATTTTTAAAATCAGTTTATAGAGATTTCTGGTGCAGATTTTCATGTGTTTGTCAGATGCCAATCCTTGGAATGAAAATACTTACATAATTATACTTATTTGTGAACAAAAGTCTGAAAAAGTCTGATCTCACTGAATTCCCTGTGAATCCACTTTGTGGGACACTTTCAGGTGAACATACAGAGCACTGCACTGCGCCACCACCGTCACTAGTTACACAACAGTCTTTCTCTGTTTTCCATTCCTTCAATGTCCTTTTCTCTCCTTATTCATTCTCTCTCCTTGCTTCTGTCTGTTTCTCTTTTTTTTTCTCAGTGCCCTCTCTCCCTCTGGGCTCTGCCTGAGTGTCCCTCCTAAACCCACCTTATCAGCACGTGTGATTGATGAAAAAGGAGAACGTGTGCAGAAATTCAATTATACTGACATGCTGGTGACAGAAAGAGAGAGATAGAGGGGGGGCTGGAGAAAAAGAAACAGAGAAAGGAAGGAAAAAAAGTGCCCCAGTGGAACGCCACTCACTGAAGTGCAATTAGCTCTCCTGTGAACAAAAGATGTGATTATTCTCTTTAAGATCATGTCTGAAAAACTTGCGATAAAAAGGTTCATCACTTTGCGTGTCACAACTGGGAGAGAAGCATTATTTATGATCCTGTTGGAACAGATTCTTTTGAATATTTAATGAAATTCCTCCACAATGCTTGAGCAAAAAAGAAAGGAGAAAAGATAGAGAAGATGGGTGGAGGTATGATGAAGAGGGTCTGTAAACCCCTGGATGCTGCGCTCTGAGTAATGACTACGCCAGTGTCTCATGAAGTGTTCATTACATAACTGTCATAAGTTTCTCAAAAACAGATTTTGCAGAACGCTCTCATAGCCTTAGGGGGAAGTGACTGACAGCTGCCTTAGACAGTAAGGTGTTCACCTCACAATACAAGTGAAATACAGATTACTACCAACAGAGAACCCGGTTTAAGGAGGACTTACAAACCGTCAATGGCTCTGTGTTCCAGTCATGTAATCTAGTCTGACCTACAAAGGCAAAACACAGTAACTATTGACAAAAAATATTTTGAAATGACAAATGACAGAATTCGACTTTATTATTGTTCTGCTTTCTAAAAACTGGTTCTCTTCAGGATTGTACATCCAACAGTACTATAAGGTAGCTAAACCTATGTATATATTATGTAGCATACAGTATATCGCATATGTATATATATGTATAAACATTTCACCAATTGTATCACTCCACTTGTTTCTGCCGGATCTATACTGGCAACATTTCTCACAGCAAGCGTCAATGGCAGAAGAGCAAACCCACTACAGTTTTACAAATACTACTGTTATTGTGTCACAGAATGTAGATTTAGGAGTTTTAGTTTTAGGTGAGAATGTAGTTGTTTAGACCTCAAATATGCAATTTATATATAAACAGTGCCTTTATGAATTTTTTTTTTAGACGTTTCCGGAGATCAGTGGCCATTCACACTCATGTACCCACCGAGAACAGCTTTATCTTGGCTAGTCCTTCTGGAATTTGCAGCTGGCTCTTATGTAGGTAGTGGTTAAACATGAGATATAATTCATTTTGGGTATATCAAGCGGTCAATCTTTGGCCTTATTAAATAGACCCTTTACAGGTTTGAATGATGTCTTACTCTGACCATAAATGTTGAAGTATTTTAAGTTGTTTCCGCTGTTATAATGAGACAAAAACATTTTCCATTGCTTTTTTACCGCACCGCATTGGTCAAACTATAAATTGGATCTTAATTTTTGTTATTTTAATCAATCGGGTATGCTACTGCTTATAAGATGCAACTGACAAATGCATTGACTAGCGCTGTCATGGGAAATCCCCTTAATTGTTAAAAGGATACTCAGCGGACATTCATACTGATTTTTTATTATGGGTATCAGACTGAAAAGAAGAATAAATGCTATGTCAGATGCAGGTAATACACTTGCTTAGTCGATCTCTCTCTCTCATAATACAACAGATCACTCTAAATTGTAATGTAGACACATGCATTTTCTGTAAAGCTGCTTTGAAACTATATGTATTGTGAATAATAAATAAAAAGTTAAGTGAATTGAATTGAATAATACTCTACTCAACATAACACAATAAGATTCAATGAAGCAACTCAGCGTTCCTTCGTTGCTAGTTCTAAAGTGACGTTTTAGAATTAGTAACGAAGGCTTAGTCACAACTGTTAAACTGTCAACTTGAGATTTGAATCAGTGGCAGAAGGAAGTAGTTCCGCACAAAAGAGGGTTTTTACCCACTTCTACCCTCTTACTCCGTTGTTGATTCTTATTTATTTACACACTTGTGCCATCGAACTGTTATATAAATGCAATATCACATTCGTAGTCATGCGATATGCCTGTATATCAGCACAGCTATGATTACCTGCGACACTCAGTCTATGGCTTCATGCCTATGGCCTAATCACAGCTGTGCTGATATAGAGCCATATCGCACTCCTACTCGTGTGATATTGCTCGTATATACACCAAAAAAAGCTTGAAATCCCCTCAATCTTTGGCTCACAGGAACCAGGACCTGATGGGAACCATGGTACAGGGAGTAAAGAAGAGATAAGGCCAACTAGAAAAGCAGAACACTATCTACATTCATATGAATCATAATGAATCTTCCATGCTCACTCGGAGAGATCCCTTCATTAATTCCCATGCCCTCCTCAGAATAAGATCTGATCCTTGCTGGAAACTGTTAGGAGATCAATAGAGAACAGAGGTTATATTTTACCTCAAACAAGCGGCGGTAATGAATGAATGATCACATTGGCTTCCTCTTACATCGAACCCCCTAAAGCACTTTAAAATAACACTGAGACTGCACTTTAAACATCACAAGCTCAATCAATTAATCTAAGCTGGGTTTTTTTAATGACGCATTATGATAATTAAGAAAACATATGGTGAGGTCAAACGGATGATCAGCTGTCTTTATAGAGTCAGATATGTTCGCAAAGTGAGGCAACAAGAGGCAAAAAACGCTCTTTGGTGTGAGATAAAGTTTAAAAATAGCAGACAGCAAAAAAATTTGTTCATCTACACGCTCACTGAGCTTGCATTCACAACTGTCTTTTTGTTACTGTTGCTGTTTTTCTGTCAGGACTTTTTAACAAGCACCAAAACCCCACAGGGGCAAGCTGACAAAGGCAGATAAACTTTCTCCGAGCACAGATAGCACTCTCTCTCTCTCTCTCTTTCTCTGTGGGCACTGCCCCACTCCTGTCAGAAAATCCCACGTTCACTTCAGAGTCATTTATGTTTACATCATCAGATTACTAATCACATTAGAAGTGCTGTCATTCTGAGGAGAACTGCATGTTTGCACTCTATTCAAGTTGTTTATTCAATCTTTACATGTCATGATCTGTGACGCAGCCTGTCCAGGAAGATGATAATCCACAAATCATACAGGTGGTCAGAGAGGTCAGTGTCACGACGACTGGTAATCATCAGATGTGGCAGAGCATGTAACAAGGAGAAGGCATCTTTTTCTCTGGAATGACCTGATGACTCAATACAAAGCATTATATGGCAGAACAGCAACGTCAAAATGTTCTGCTGCTTTTCATACAGACGCAATGAAGCTTTACATAAATGATTAATTTTATTTGTGTTCAGTCGTGCCTCAGGAGTACATGAGGCACTTGTATAAAAATTCTGTCATTATTTACTCACCCTCAAGTCTTTGTAAACCTGTATGACTTTCTTTAGTCCGTGGAACATAAAAGGAGATGTTAGGCAATATGTCCAAGCTGCTCTTTTCTGTACAATGAAAGTGAATAGTGACCAAAGCTATAAAGCAAGATTTAGTAAGTGTTAGATTTTTAGTACTATTTTAGTATATTTTTGGTAACACTTTAGTGTTAGGGAACAATTCTCACTTTCAACTAGTTGCTTATTAGCTTGTATATTGGCTGTTTATTAGTACTTATAAAGCACATATTAATGCTTTATTCTTCATGACCTTATTCTACATCCCTTAATCCTACCCAATACCTTCACAACTACCTTACTATAACTATTAATAAGCAGTAAATTAGGAGCTTATTGAGGTTACTGAAGTCGAAGTTAATAGTAAATATGTGTTCCCCATACTAAAGTTTTACCATATTTTTTTATATGCTATTATAGTGTTCATTAATATTTTGAATTAGCTTTTAGTTTAGGTTTTATTTTTTTGTTAATGCATATTTGTCATTTTTTTATTTCTATTTCAGTTTTAGTTATTTTAGTACTTAAACTTATTCTATTTTAGCTAGTTGCCAAAGTAACTTTATTTGATTTGATTTTTTTTTATTTTATTTTATTTAAGCTTTGTTTCGATTACCGAAAATACCCGTTAATAGTTTTAGAATTAGTTAATAACACTGGTCTGTTCAAAGCTATTATATAGCTTTGAAAGACTTGGAATATAGTGCATGAGTCATATGGACTACTTTTATTATGCTTTTATGGAGCTTTTTTGTCCTTTTGGGAGCCCATCCACTGTATGAAAGAGAGCAGTGTAAATATTCTTCATAACTTCATAAATCTCTTTTTGTGTTCCACATAAGACAGAAAATCTTATAAGTTTGGAACGAAATGAGGGCAAGTAGATGATGACAGAAATTGTATTTTTCGATGAACTATCCCTTTAAGCACCAATTCGGGAGGAGAGCCGAGAGCAAGAGAGAGAGAAAAAGAGTGAGAGTGTAGCACTGCATTATGGGATTGGCATTTAATCTCTTCCAAAAGAAGCCAAATAATTAACATTACAGCTTTACATCAATTGTCTTATGCAGTTTTCTTTGTCATTTTTCCTTAGCTTGCATTCATTTATTCAGTAGACAGAGAACACACACATCTAGACTAAATCAGATTATGTATACAGCGGGTCTGGGCAGGGCCCGAGTGTTGGAGCGGATGGATGTTCTGCCCTGTGGTTTGTGCTGTGTCCGTCTGCACTACAGAGAAACTTTAGCTGCAAACGTCACCATCTAACTTTTTTAAACCACCAATGTAGATGTCATATTTAATCGACTTCAAAACAAAAGCCAAACAGGATGAGGAAAAACACTGTTCCCTCTTTTGTCACATGGCAGGTGCTGGGGGAACGCAACCAGCCCCTTGTTAAGTGCTCCCATTTCATTTTGATTGGCTGCCAGCAAACAGTACAGAGTAACTGGCACTTGTTATACTTCAGCAGACAAACGGCACTCCTGGGAGATGTCAATCAGGCACGCTCAAGGCTGTGACGTAACAACCCAGAGCTACTGAACCTGAAACCAAGCAACGGTTCACACACACTCACTCAAGCATAGAGATACACAAAATACTCCACTGCAGCACCAGACCAATATAACGTACAATGTCAACCAGATTTAAACTGTGATCATCCCCCAGAAAATACACACACACTTGTAAAACAGTTATTGAGTTCACAGGGTTCAATAAAGAGCTTAACAGTCACATTCAATACAAAGAGTCATCATAGACTTGTCTTTTATTGGTCTTTTTTTATTTCTATTTATTTATTTTATTCGGTTACACTTTATTTTAAGGTGTCAGTATTACAGTGTAATTATACATTTAAATACTGAGTAATAATAATTAACTACATGTACTTACTATAGGGTTAGGTTTAGGATGAGGGTTTGGTTTAGGGTTAATTGCATGTAATTATGCATAATTTATAGTTATTACTACAGTAACTACATGTTACGTGTAACAATGGCACTGTAAAATAAAGTGTTACCTTTTTCCCCCTCAACAAAATAATAACAGGTGCTAAATTATGACCCAGTCATTGATATTAGCTTAGAAAAACACAAATTATGTCTTTAATATTTCAATTGTTTCTCCAAGACAGATATAAGATTAAATAATTGATTTTAGTGCTGTTTGTATACTATTATATTATGTTGAATTAGTTTCCATTTGAATTTGAATTTAATTCTTAGTATTGTTTTGTGTTTTTGACATTTTATTTGTTTTTTTAACGCTACTTAGCTTTAATTTATTTTAATTAAATTTATTTTATCTTTATTATATTTTATTCCAGCTTTATATCAATTAATGAAAACTATTTTTAAGTATTATTAAGTATATTTGTAGTTTTATTTTATAATAACGTAATTTCAATATAAACTCAAGCGATTCTCTTCACAATTCTAACAACACTAAATTATCTGAGCAATGCTATTAAAATAAATTTAAATAGCTCTGTTTAATAACTTACTGTATATAAACACAGTCTCAGTCTATTTTTATTTCTATTAAGGTATTTTAGGAGAAACTGAGAGCAAGTTGATACAGTGAGCCATTCAGTCTAGAGCTATTGAAAAAAAAACCTCTTCCCATTAAGAAAGAAAGCATCTCTGTAACATCGCAATTGATTCTCAATTAAGTGATAAAACGAATCATTTTGCGCAACTCTCCTGCTTCACAGCTTTCTCAAAATCTCTCGACAAAAGATGCTAATAATCTTACTCATTATATTCCATCATTGTAGTCAGGAGACTCTGGCTAAACAGAAGAAGCAAACGAATGAAATTGCTGCAGAGACTCGCAATTCTCTCCTTGACAGTGATTGTGCTAGAATCGTATTTCTTTCTATTGGAGTTTACACAAATTGAAGAAATATTATGTGACTTTAAACTCAATTCTGAAGAAGTGAGACAATAAAAATGGGAAAATGTAGTTTGCACTGTTGAGACAAATCAGCTGAAAACAGAGATGGAGCAGCTTTGTGTAAACAGCTCAGCCTGCCACATCTGTCTTAATATAGCCATGTGTTCAACATTAGATTTCCTCTGCAACACACAGACAGCCTCTGTAACCATGGTAAAAGTTTTTGTGAACTTTCCTAAGGACAAGAATAAACAGCCAAAGTGTCACCATTGACCAGCCCTCTATTGACTTTGTGGCTCATTTTCTGCCTCGCTGTGTACTCATCAGCTTGATTGACAGGATGTCTGGTTCACTCTCAACCAATCAGCGTCTGTGCCAGAACAGACGTTTGGTTTGATCAGACAGCACCTGAGGGTGATCTGATGTCAGAGACGTGCTGAGACTAAAAAACAGCTTGGGACATTACGGTCTACTGAGAACTACTGCAGCTGTATTTTCTCCTTCATATGCAGTACTGAATTTCACTATATTTTGTTTTCTATTTTAATATTTTTTAAAGTGTAATTTATTTCTGTGATGTCAAACTGAATTTTCATCAATCTGCAGTGTCACATGGTTCTTCTGAAATCATTCTAATATGCCGATTTGATGCTCAAAAACATTTCTAATTTGTATCAATGTTGAAAATAGTTACTTCATATTTTTTAGAAACTGATACATTTTTCAGAATATTTGTGATGAATAGTAAGTTCAAAATAATAGTAATCTTTACAATAATAGTAAGTTCATTTATTTGAAATAGAACTTTTCTGAAACATGACTTTTCTGTCACTTTTGATACACTCCTTTCTTTAAAAAAAATCTTACTGACCCCCAAACTTACTAACAGTAGGTTAGTATATATTTAAAAGGTTATTGCCCCATATATACTGTAGCATCAATATAATTAAAAGTGTTTTAGCTAAAAACTTTAAAGAGGTAGTTTTACTACAGTCTAAAGCCCAGTTCACACTACCAGTGACACACAGCGACAAAGCAACACGTTCCCATTCAATGGAGAGCGGACGATTTCCAGCGACACAAGCGACAGCGACCGTTGGCGTCCGGGTGGGGCGTGTCCAGCGACGCGATAAAGTTGAGATATGTTAAACTTTATGCAAATGAAGAGCTACTTTCGGGAGCGACAACCAATAGCGCACGCGATCCGCCGCTCTTCAGTGCTGAGGCAAGATGAAGGAGAAGCTCATTTTAGTGGTCAGCAACTGTCCTATAATTTATGTCTCTGTGTACATATGGTGGAACTCGCCTTGCTGACTCTGAGCCTGAATGGTTTTGTGAGCCCAAATAGACCGGCATTTGCCCTTTTGCTGCAGATAAATAGCCGTGATGGCAAAGAGCACTCGCTGTTGCTCATTCATCTTTAATATTAGGCATTTTATGTACCGATTCCATTTATATTTAGACTATTCCTTCCAAAATGTTTCTTTGTAATGTCATTCACAAATGCCTAATATTAAAGATGAACGGGAAACAGCGAGCGCTCTTTGCCATCGCGGCTATTTATCTGCAGCAAAAGGGCAAATGGCGGTCTATCTGGGCTCACAAAACCATTCAGGCTTGGAGTCAGCATGGCGAGTAATTTATGATTTATGATATGTACACGGAGACATATCATAAATTATAGGACATAATTTATAGGATTATATCATAAATTATAGGACAGTTGCTGGCTGCTAAAACGAGCTTCTCCTTCAACTTGCCTCAGCACTGAAGAGCGATGGACCACGTGCGCACCACTGACTTCAAGTCAAGTCAAGTCACCTTTATTTATATAGCGCTTTTTACAATGCAGATTGTTTCAAAGCAGCTTCACAGTGTTAACAGGAAAGTAATGCAACAGAATTTGATTCGGCTGTACAGCCGCTCTGGAGAAAACAGTAATGTCATCGTCCAGCTCAGTTCAATCAGTAGTATAGATCAGTAATATAGTTAAATATTTAGTGTATAATTACTTCACTCCAATTGGTTGTCGCTTCTGAAAGTCACTGTTCTTTTGCACGGAGTTGAAGAGATCTCAACTTTGTTGCGTTGCTAGAAACGCCCCATCCGGTCACCAATGGTCGCTGTCGCTCATATCGCCGGAAATCGCCCACTCTCCATTGAAATGAATGGGATCATATCGTTTTGTCGCTGCGTGATGCTGGTAGTGTGGATGCATCCTAAGGCCGTGTTTCCACCAAAGCATTTTTTGCCAGCTGAAAACGCCTAGCTGTGGGCGCTTGAGAGCGTTTCGGCAGGGCAGCGTTTTTTCAGTTGAGGCTTTGCTTGCTATGATATGGAATATCCGCGGAAGTGTTACTTGTATCTCAATTCACAGTTTGTTTCTGTATCTATATTGTTTCTATACAAAAAATTTTGATACAATGTAAAGTATTTTTTCTGGCTCTTGTTTTAAATTATTTTATTCCATTATTATGCTTTTAGGTGATGTTTCTCATTGTTGTACAAGCAGGATGTGTCAGTTGGTCGGTGTTGTATTTGTCCCACCCCTCTTCCACTGTGATTGGATGGCTGGGTAAAAAGTGACAGTGATGAGTGCTGCATTTTACCCATTTTTACATTCTTAAACTCTCGGCAACTTGTAAAAAACGCAAATAGACGCTCAGCGCCTTATCACGCTTCTGCCGTTTTAAAAACGTGGTGCTCCCATTGAAAACAATTGGAAAAATACGCTAACCTCGGGAAAAACGCTTTGGTGGACACATGGCCAAACTGCTTTAAATTATGTGAAGCTTGCAGCTTTTTTGTTTTTTTTTACTTCAGCCTGGTGTTTTACTGCAGTCTAATTGGACTAGAATTAGATTAAAAATAGCCTGACCTTTAAAAAAATGAAAAGGGCCATATTTCCTCAACATATTAACATAATAAGACTTCTTTAAAAAGCAAAAGCATCTGGAAAAGTCTTCACTCTGATGCCTTTAAAATACAGCAATCTGACATCTCTGCAGTGCTCATAAAATGCATTGAATCAAATGTCTGCTACAAACGGCTCCCTCTGGCATTCAACGTGAGGGCATGAGCAGAGAAATATAAACATTTAGTAACAGTAAATTAAAGTGCTTATATAAGACAGTGTGAGCCATCTGTGATCCACACTGCTGAAGGAGAGAAGTGGAACTGGGTCAGCCGCGCTGTCCTGTCCTCTATCTCGCGCAACTTCAATGTACAGGTGAAGCCGAAAATCTTTCCGTGTGCGCTAAGACCTTTAACATTGGGCTAATGTGTGCCTCAGAACTTTAACCTTAGCACTCGAGCACTAAAAAATGAAAACAGCTAATTAAGATTGCAAGGAAGCAAGTCGCCATTATGCTGAAATGGCAAGACAAATAATACATGGCTTTATTACCATTTAATGTTTTTTTCTCGTTTGCTTAATTTACATCAAAAGGCTGAGTAGAACACAGCAAAAGTTGCTGACCTACTTTCACTCCTTCAAAGTTTCCAATCCCCCCTTTTGAGAGGGCCGTGGAATATGTTGGAAAAGCTCTCCCTGCATGAGAACAGAGCAAGAGAGCCAGACTCAAGCTGTTCTTTAAGAGCTATGCTCCACAGAGAGGGCTCACCTGGTCACACACAGAGATCAGATGCCCGGCCTCCCCAAACCTCTTAATTTCCCAATCACCCTTCTTACACACACACACACACACACACACACACACATAATTATCTGTAGTCAGATTGTTGTCGCTCCTGGGAAGGAGACAGCAGAAGTTAGATGGAAAAAACGATCTGTTTCAAAACCTAGTGAGCTGTCATTGTAGGCAGCACTTTAAGGCATCATAAACATGCTTGCGATGCAAAGGCTGTTCTAAAGGTTAGGTAGCATAATTATGCTGTCTCCTAAGATACCTCATTTTGGCCATACAGTGCATCCAGAAAGTATTCACAGCGCTTCACTTTTTCCACATTTTGTTATGATACAGCCTTATTCCAAAATGGATTAAATTCATATTTTTTTTCCTCAATTCTACAAACAATACCCCATAATGACAACGTGAAAGAAGTTTTAAAGTATTAAAAATAAAAAATGCAAAAAATCACACGTACATAAGTATTCACAGCCTTTGCTCAATACTTTGTTGAAGCACCTTTGGCACCAATTACAGCCTCAAGTCTTTTTGAGTATGATGCTACAAGCTTGGCACACCTATTTTTGGGCAGTTTTTCCCATTCTTCTTTGCAGGACCTCTCAAGCTCCATCAGGCTGGATGGGGAGCGTCGATGTACAGCCATTTTCAGATCTCTCCAGAGATGTTCAATCGGGTTCAAGTCTGGGCTCTGGCTGGGCCACTCAAGGACATTCAAAGAGTTGTCCCGTAGCCACTCCTTTGTTATCTTGGCTGTGTGGAAGATGAACCTTCGCCCCAGTCTGAGGTCCAGAGCACTCTGGAGCAGGTTTTCATCAAGGATGTCTCTGTACATTGCTGCATTTATCTTTCCCTCGATCCTGACTAGTCTCCCAGTTCCTGCCGCTGAAAAACATCCCCACAGCATGATAGTGCCACCACCATGGTTCACTGTAGGGATGGTATTGGCCAGGTGATGAGCAGTGCCTGGTTTCCTCCAGACATGACGCTTGCCATTCAGGCCAAAGAGTTTAATCTTTGTTTCATCAGACCAGAGAATTTTGTTTCTCGTGGTCTGAGAGTCCTTCAGGTGCCTTTCGGCAAACTCCAGGCAGCCTTTTACTGAGGAATGGCTTCCGTCTGGCCACTCTACCATACAGGCCTGATTGGTGGAGTGCTGCAGAGATGGTTGTTCTTCTGGAAGGTTCTCCTCTCTCCACAGAGAAATGCTGGAACTCTGTCAGAGTGACCATCAGGTTCTTGGTCACCTCCCTGACTAAGGCGCTTCTCCCCACGATCGCTCAGTTTGGCCGGGCGGCCAGCTCTAGGAAGAGTCCTGGTGGTTCCAAACTTCTTCCATTTACGGATGATGGAGGACACTGCGCTCATTGGGACCTTCAATGCTGCAGAAATTTTTTCTGTACCCTTCCCCAGATCTGTGCCTCGATACAATCCTGTCTTTGAGGTCTACAGACAATTCCTTGGACTTCATGGCTTGGTTTGTGTTCTGACATGCACTGTTAACCGTGGGACCTTATATAGACAGGTGTGTGCCATTCCAAATCATGTCCAATCAACTGAATTTACCACAGATGGACTCCAATCAAGCTGTAGAAACACCTCAAAGATGATCAGTGGAAACAGGATACACCTGAGCTCAATTTTGAGTGTCCTGGCAAAGGCTGTGAATACTTTTTTATTTGTAATACATTTGCAAAGATTTCAAACAAACTTCTTTCACGTTGTCATTATGGGGTATTGTTTGTAGAATTGAGGAAAAAAAATTATGAATTTAATCCATTTTGGAATAAGGCTGTAACATAAAAAAATGTGGAAAAAGTGAAGCACTGTGAATACTTTCTGGATGCACTGTATACTTAAAAGAGAAAGCAATCACATAATGAATTACAATGAGAGAAAGAATAAATCCAAAATGGCAGGCAAAGCATGAATTTTGAAATATACAAATTATATTGTTAAATGTACTAATTATACAGTTTAAATTATTAAATTAAAAAAATATATATATATATATATAAATGAAGACTTTACAGATACACTACTGTTCAAATGTTTGAGGTCAGTAAGATTTTTTTAAAATAAATGTATACTTTATTCAGCAAGGATGCATTCAATTGATCCACTGTGAAAGTAGATTATCAAAGAGCATGATTTCTGAAGGACTAGCTATGTTTCCATCCAAAGCTGCAAATTTAACTTTCAATATCGCTTAAAACATTTGCGAATAAAGCACCATTTCTATCCAGTGAGTCGAAGAGAACAAAATCGTCACTTCCTGATAAACTGGCGCTAAATATCACTAAGAAAAGTAGGAGAAGCCACTGTATATAATAATTTTCGTATATGAATGACTTGGTGAATGAATGCAGTTATCTTGCTTTCTGAGGCGGATTCCTGCTATTTGGGAATGCAGTCGTGTAAGACAGTTCTGGGAGGTAACTTTGATGACAGACTTTGTTCTGGCATTTCAGCATTTCAGATTCTGTGCAACGAGATCAGTCCACTGGTTGGTCCAGTTATGACGTCCCATCGCACAGTCACTTGACTTTTTTGATGCACATCAAGGAATTTTATGTATTAAATGTGTTTCCATCGTAGTTTAAATGCGGATGACTTCTTCTCATTTTTTTTTTTCCTTTTTTTTTTAAAATTGATGCTCATCTTGGCGTTTCCTGTTTTTTTATGCGATATCCCAAAATGCGCATAAAAATAGGTGGTTGAAAACATAGCTCCTAAAGACTAAAGTAATGCCTGCTGAAAATTCAGCTTTGCCATCACAGAAATAAATTACATTTTAAAATATACTCAAAAAACTATTTTCCCAATATTTGTGTGCTATGCTTTTATGCTTGTATCATGCTGCTAGCTTAGCAATGTGCAACCAAATCAATTATAAGTCAAGTCTTCAGTGCGCTTCAAGATGCTGCCTATGTAGAATGTTCCAAATTGGTCACTTATATCCATTTCAGTTAGGATGCTTCCTCAGAAGGCAGCTGTTTATGTAAGGCAGCACACTAGGTTTTGGAACAGAGCCAGAGACACAAAAGCCAGAGAAGATGAGAGACAATGCTGACACATATTGATAAAAACAGTTAAATATATTTTAAAACATTAAAAATGTTCATATTTAATATTAATATCTGCTATGATCCATTATAATGCTGCCTCAGAAGGCAGCTGTTTATGTAGGCAGTAGGTAGTAAGGCAGCACACTAGGTTTTGGAACAGAGCCAGAAACAGGGGAGATAAGAGACACAGACAGAAGAAGAGTGAAAGAGCGTACGTGTGTCCGTTTACACTAATGAACATTGTCATTGGATGGGGCTGGCAGACAGAGCTGAACAGACAACATTTGTTTCTCATGACTAAAGGATCTGACACGGCCCTGTGCTACACGCTCAGTTCCCTGTAATGCTGTGTTAGCGGAGAGATTATCACAGATGCTCGCCACAGCCCTAAATGATAGCGTGATGCAGGAGAGGGATGGAAAAAGAGGGGGAAAAAACGCCTCCTAATTTGCAAATCAAAGAAATGAGAGTCAGATATTTATTGCCTAAATAGCCTGATGAGATTTACCCCACTTTTTCAGCTCTCCACTTACTTTTTTTTTTGTTACTGCCCACTGGCATTTAAAACTCACGTCTAATGTCTGTTGATAGGTACAAACTTGCGGTACACCCATGGAGACCCACCCTGACATCACAACAGAAGTTTTGACATGGTGTTGGATGCCTCTGTCTCGCTGAGCAGTCCTGGCATATGTGAGTTGGCAGAAACAACATCCACAACAACAGGAGACAGCTCTTACCTTGCATCAACTCCATGACAAAAACCTCCACAGAAAGCATGCAATTAAAGGTGAACTTCTAAGGGGACATGTCCTGCGCTCTGCTATGTAATGCATCAGACACTGGCCGAGGGGGCGGTGAGTCACACGAACACCACGCAGTCAGCAGACCGTGCGTGTACATGACACAGGTCAGGGATCAGTTAAGATCTCATAGCTACAGTAACATGCAAACAGTAAGGTTTCTTGGGGTCAGAACACATGGAGTATACATGGAGTCGATAGAATACAAAGTCTATATAATGTAGTGCAAAATTACAGATATACATTTAAAATAACAACTTAGAACACTGCAAACCCTTATGTGTTAAGCTCTATCAGTACATCCTGCTTCAGTTATTGTGGTGTTGATTCACATTCTTTGTAGATTATTGTGCAGCGTGATCATATGCATTTTAAATAATTGCAAAAAGCTACATTGGCCAAAAGAAAAAAAAAGAAAAGAAAAAGAACTTTGTCACAAAAAACTAATTTTCACTTTTTTTGACCCTGGCCCAAAATGACCAGCTCACATCATTTCACTAATGATATCATTAGCACATGGGAAAGTGTGAACAAGTACTAGTCATGTAAAATCACTAATATTCTGATTGAATTATAAGAGCAGACTGATTCCTATAGAAGGAGGGAAGAAGTGCTTCCAATCATTGTGTTCTTGTGTTAGCAATGGTTACCTTCAAAGAAAGATGTGCAGCCATCATCACTTTGTATCAAAATGGCCAAAATGCAAGGAAATTGCTGCAAAGAATATTGAAACTGAAAGAACCATTTACCGGATCATCAAGAACTTCAAGGAGAGAGGTTCAACTGCAGTAAAGAAGGCTTTGGGACGTCCCAGAGTGTCCAGCAAGTGCCAGGACGATCTCCTCCTGAGGAGTCAGCAGGTGGGTGTGAGCGCATATGCACATGTAGTGAGGTGAAGACTTTTGGACAACGGCCTGGTGTCAAGAAGGGCAGCAAAGAAGCCACTTCCTCCAAGAAAAAACATCAAGGACCATCTGAACTTCTACGGGAAGTACAAGGATTGGAAAGCAGATAACTGGAGCAAAGTTATTTTCTCTAATGAAGCCCCCTTCCGACTGTTTGGGACATTTGGAAAATTGTCCGATTGTCCGGAGAAGAAAAGTTGAATGCTACCATGAGTTCTGTGTCGTGCCAACATTGAAGCATCCTGAGACCATCCATCTGTGAGGTTGCTTTTCATCCAATGGAGTGGCTCTCTCACAGTTCTGCCCAAAAACACTGCCATTAATAAAGAATGGTATCAAAACGTCCTGCAAGAGCCACATCTCCCAACAACCCAGGAGCAATTTGGTGATGATCAGTGGATTTTCCAGCATGATGGAGCACCATGTAGTGATAATGAAGTGGATCGGAGATTAATACATTAAAATTGTGGATCCGTGGCCAGGCAACTCCACGGATCTTAATCCTATAGGCAACCTGTGGTCAGTCCTCAAAAGATGAGTGGACAAGCAGAAGTCCACAAATTGTAATCAACTCTAATCACTAATAAGGCAAGAATGGATCACCATCAGTCAGGATTTGGCCCAGAAGCTGAAATCCAGCATGCCAGAGCGAATTGCAGAGCTTATGAAGAAAAGGGGTCAACACGGTAAATATTGACTCTTCGCGTAATTTTAATGTTTTTGCCAAAAACAGGCCTTTAAAACTTATGAAATGCTTATCATTGTTTTCCCGTATATACTATAGAAACTTGAAAATATAATCTACAAATACTGAAGCAGTATGTCACTGCCAAATACTTTTGGCCACGGCTATACTTCAATTTTCATAATTTACATAATTAGTATAAAAATTACTCTTCTGAGGCGTTTCAGTGTTGGCGAACCAAAAACATACAGCACAACCAGTGCAATCTGTTTCACAAACAAATTACTTTTATGAATCTGAGCTTTTTAATGAATTATAAACATAATGTGCAGCCAGAGTAATCTGATTCATGAACAAATGACTCTTATGAATCAGTTCTTTATTGAATTATAAATATACAGTGCAACCGGAGTACTCTGATTCACAAACAAATGACTTGTATGTTTTTTTGAGTAAATCAGAAACCTACATCACAACCAGTGTAGTCGGATTCACTAACAAATTGATTTTCAAACAAAATATCTTTTAATGGCTCTTTTAATGAATCATTCAAAAAGACTCACAAACTACTGAATCAGCCAGATGAATCCTTTACAGAATACATCAGAGCGGTTACTCAACATTCAACTTACTGAAGGGCAAGTTATCAATTGTGATGTCAGTCTCAAAGTTAAATACTTAAGGTCTGTGAAATTTAGGATTATTTCTGAATGATTGTCATTCAGAATGATTAATTGTAGCACATTAGATACTACACAAGCATATTTATTGCACCTAAAGTTAAATACTGAGTAAGCTTACTTAATACAATTTTATTGCAGTTAATACAATATTTTTTTACTTTGAGCATTAGGGTTACACATAGAATTACTTTGAGACAACGCATGTATCAACTTTGTTATCAAGGTTTACAGTGAACCAGTAAAAGGCAATCTGCTGGTCATAGGTGAAACCAGGACAGCCATGTCAGGAAAAGGGAAGTGGTCGGCACATAGACAAGGTCTTCTAGGGCACTTTATCCTGTGCCTCAGCAAGTCCCCTGCTTTCAGTGCTGTCAAATGTGTGAACGTGTGTGGGAATGTGTGCATATGTGTTTGTCAGCTACGGCAATCAAAACCAACCCTGAATGCAACTCACATACAACCTGACTTGAGCGGAGGGAGACAGAGAGAATATGAATCAGTCAGAGATTTGACACGCACAATATTTCAGTCAATCTTACACCACTTGTTCCTGTGGTTTTAGCTCATTAGTGCCTATTGTTTACCCTGCCAAATGCTCCTTCCCTTCAACCACACTCAGACATCCAAATGCTGTTCCTTTCCTCTTTCTCACACACACACACTCTCTCACCAGAACAGTTTCCAACACTCTACTGGTGTTTGAACCTTTTAAAAATGATAAATATGATATTGACCGAGTCTTGCTTAAAATCCATAAAAGCAGAGTTTTCTCAAGAATTCCTTTCATTTGACAGCACAGCATCCTGTATGACTGGGTAAGGTGATAGTAAGTGACAGGGTTTCCTATAAAACAGGAAACCAAACAGACTGGAGGTCCAGAGCGGGTTGATTATTAGAGTAGGGAGCTGTACCTCGCATGGGGCGAGCCGGAGCTCTGAGACAGCAGCACTAAATAAAGAAGCCTGCTGGCTCTGAGCCCTCCATTCTCCAGGATTGTGTCATATGTCAAATTATTTGTGAAAAGAAAAGTATAGAATGTGACGTCACTTACCTCATACATGTACATGTTTCTCTACCCCTATCTCTCAAATACACAATGTGGCTTGCTTTACCAAGGCTTATTTGCTGTCTGTTTTATTGCAGAGGAGTAGCTTAAGTCTAAGCTGGTATTTATGTTTTAAAACAAAGCTGGTTTCTAGATAGTCTAACCTGGTTATTAGCTGATCATTAGCTGGTAGACCAGGGATAGACCAAGAGCAGGTGTGCACACCCATGTGGTAGACTACCTTGGAGCAACAACAAACCAGGTACCAGATGGTCATACCCGTTAAAAATGATCGTCTTAGGTTAGCTAATAACCATTTAAGACCAGCTAAGAACTATCTTAGACAAGTTATTAACATCTTAGTCCATCTAATGACCATCTAAGACAAGTTAATGATCTTAGACAGCTATTGACCATCTTAGACCAACTAATGTCCATTTTGAAAGGCTAATGAACATCTAAGAACAGCTAATAACCATTTAGACCAGCTAATGACCATCTTAGACCAGCTAATGTCCATCATAGACCAGCTAATGTCCATCTTAGATCAGCTAATAACCATCTTAGACCAGCTAATAACCATCTTAGACCAGCTAATAACATCTTAGATCAGCTAATAACCATTTTAGATCAGCTAATAACCATCTTAGACCAGCTAATAACCATCTTAGATCAGCTAATAACCATCTTAGACCAGCTAATAACCATCTTAGATCAGCTAATGTCCATCTTAGATCAGCTAATAACCATCTTAGACCAGCTAATAACCATCTTAGACCAGCTAATGTCCATCTTAGATCAGCTAATAACCATCTTAGACCAGCTAATAACCATCTTAGACCAGCTAATGACCATCTTAGACCAGCTAATGTCCATCATAGACCAGCTAATGTCCATCTTAGATCAGCTAATAACCATCTTAGACCAGCTAATAACCATCTTAGACCAGCTAATAACATCTTAGATCAGCTAATAACCATTTTAGATCAGCTAATAACCATCTTAGACCAGCTAATAACCATCTTAGATCAGCTAATAACCATCTTAGACCAGCTAATAACCATCTTAGACCAGCTAATGTCCATCTTAGACCAGCTAATGTCCATCTTAGATCAGCTAATAACCATCTTAGACCAGCTAATGTCCATCTTAGATCAGCTAATAACCATCTTAGATAAGCTAATAACCATCTTAGATCAGCTAATAACCATCTTAGACCAGCTAATGTCCATCTTAGATCAGCTAATAACCATCTTAGACCAGCTAATAACCATCTTAGACCAGCTAATGTCCATCTTAGATCAGCTAATAACCATCTTAGACCAGCTAATAACCATCTTAGACCAGCTAATAACCATCTTAGATCAGCTAATAACCATCTTAGACCAGCTAATGTCCATCTTAGATCAGCTAATAACCATCTTAGACCAGCTAATAACCGCTAATAACCATCTTAGATCAGCTAATATCCATCTTAGACCAGCTAATGACTATTAGTCCAGCTCATGTCCATCTTGACTAACTAATGACAATCTAAGACCAACTAAGGATTATCTTAACCCTTTTTTCCAATGTGTCAGAGTGTGAGCGAAAACATGAAGAACTCAGCTGATAGAGTTTAAGATTCAATTATAAAATAAGACACAGTAGATCCAGTAGATCTCAGTGGACTATAGGCGGCAGCTCAGGAGACTTGCTCTCCCTATAGATTTACAAACATATAGACACTGGGGATCAGTGTAATTACCAAGCTTATGAAAGATTTCTAAAATGGCTGCACACACACACATCGATCAATAAAAACAGCAGCTTACAGCCAGGGGTAGTGTCTCACACTGACAGATGATGAAAGCAACTCAATTCTACTCCAACTAAACTTCACATTCAGGTTCATAATTCACATCCCACACTAACATTCACAAGCACTTAGATTCACACTTAATACAGCAGAGACTGATTTGCACTTACAGTAATAACGCTTGTAGGATGAATCTTACTGCCAATGAGTCACGTTTACAGATCAGATACGGTGCTGTGGATTCAACACACCACCTGAGATTTTCTCTAAGGGGTCCGGAATGTTTGTACCATAATGAATCACACTGTCCTGAACACCTGCCCCATTTTCACTCAGGTATTTGAAAGAGCCATTGGGAAATGTTTAGAAAATTAAAACCCTCTCCAGCCACAAAAGGCAAAAGAACAAAAACAACAAAAACTAATCTTGGCAGCAAAATTACTCAAACTCGTCAATGGGACTCTTCCTTTCTCTGGAGGAAGACAGTGTGCATGGCTTTTTGTTTTGGGTGGCAAACATTTTCAGGACATTATTTTGAAAAGGTACATGAGATTACAGAGGATGTGCATGAGAAGGAGGGAAAGAGTTTTTGGGCTCTGTAAATTGAAGATCAATGTGATTTGCTTGAGGAAAGCAGGTGGGGACAAAGTTTGGACTTGGATGGGTGAGATTCTTCTGGCTTTATCTCACAGAGCATCCAGCCGATGCTGCACAGCTCACTGCATCTTCCAATTACAGTTTCAGCCCAGCGATCACTGCAAACCCCTGTGTGATTTGATGTTCGCATCTCTCTGGCAGATCCTTGCAGTTGGGACCAGCTCATTTGCACCAAAGCTTTCAGAGAAGATGGAAAGGACTTGACTTGAGAGTGAGACAATCTCTAGTCTCCAAGCACACACACACAGACACACATACGCATCATACCAAAAAGTGCTCAAGCCACAGTACTGTGTTTACTCAGTGAGGGAGATGATCGCTTTATCACAGCAATGTTGATCCAATTAAAATATTGTTTTCATCAGCCTCGTCCAGCAAGTGGATAAGAACATGTGCTTGTACTAGCCAGTTGGTTTCCAGGACAGAAAAAAGTAAAAAAGTAAAAACTAGGGCTGTCAATCAGATCAGATCAAATGAATTATATAATATGCCAATTAATTTCACATATCAATATTTTCTGCACTATTTTTTAATTGTTGGTCACAATTACAAACTGACGTCTTTGTTCTTTGCATAATATCTCTGTTTTCAGCATCTTACGACATCTAGAGTTTCACACTTCAGTCCTGTAGCTGGCAGACATGCACCTTTTACTTTGGTGTGCAGAAAAACCAGAAGGAGGAAAACATCTTCGTCACCTACTGGACTAAAGAGTGAAGCATTCACTTTCACATCATGAAAGTAATAGTGGCACGATTTTACAGTTAAATTTGCTTAAATATCAAGTGGCTTTTAACCAAATCCAATTGGAATACATTGACTTTTTGAAGACACTCTTGGGTGCTTTATTAAAAATACTGACATTGCACTGATTTCACTCAACCAGATACTCATTAAATGATCTTTTAATGTTGCACAAAAGAATGAAAGTCATGGTGGGTGAACCGTAGACAATATCCTACTGAAAATGTGCTGTTTCAGTGCAATTTCTGACTTTTGTTCATAAAACCTAATGGAGTCAGGTCAATTCAGTCATATTAATTAGTATTTTAGATGCTAAACATTTTCTAGGGTAACCTGACAAAACATGTTTTTACATTGTATACAGGCTCTGAATTCCGTTTAGTGGACCGGCGGCTGCGTGGGTTCGCACCCATGTGATGGTGTAAATCAATAGTGAAGGAGAGTGAAAGAGTCGTAACTGAGCCGTAATCCCATTCCCACGGGACTGTCAGAGTGCCATGCTCTATAAAGCACAAGTCATTGCACAAAGCTGTATCTGCCACGTGTGGCTGGGATCGGGTTTACAGCTTACATTGGCCTCCCTGTGTCTGTCCCATGGGTAGCATGAACAGTTTTTCTGACAGTCCTCCAAGCAGCCCATAATGGTTGGTTAAGCGAGATTTGATTTCACAGTTCGGCGAATCTGTGCAATCTGTGATCAATGGTGACAAAATGAGTGGGTGTGTTCATTTATATGATTCCTGCATGTTAAATTGTAGTAATAATAGTAATAGTGTCACTCATCATATTCACATTCAGACCCATTCAATGGGTTTATATGAAATATCGGTAACATTTTAAAATAAGGTCTCATTAATGTATTACCTAACATAAACTGACAAGAGCAATACATGTGTTACAGTATTTAATAATCTTTGTTAATGTTAGTTAATAAAAATACAGTCGTTTATTGTTTGTTCATGTTAGTTCACATTGCATTAACTAATGTTAACAGATACAACTTTTGATTTCAATAATGTATTAGTAATGTTGAAATTAACATTAACTAAGATTAATAAATGCAGTAGAAGTATTGTTCATTCTTAGTTCATGTTAACCAATGTAGTTAACTAATGAAACCTAACTGTAAAGTGTTACCGAAATATCTATATTCAGGTACAGAGAAGCATAAGTAAATATAGGCAGACTACAATCAAAACAAATGTCATAGCTTCTTTAATTCCCATATGAATCTTCTTACAGCTGTCACTGAATTCTGAACCCATTATTTGTGAACAGCTGCATCTTTTAATCCCAGCACAGGCCTGAAATTCTCTTTCAGGGGGTTTGATCTTATGTAGTTCTATTTCCAGTCCTCTCCCTTCACACACCCAGTGTGATGGCATGCCTAATTTATCTTCGCTCACCTCCCTCTGAAAATTCAATCAACCAGGATCGATTTTAGGTTTGCCAGCAAGGATCTAAAAACAGCTCTCTCTCTCTTCTGCCACTGACAGATCAGTCCCCAAGGGAGTCCCGGTCTAGACCGCACATCCACTGCATTGTCTCTCTCCCCTCGCTCAAGCACTAGGCCAACGTCCCATTATCTTTTCATTAAGCAGGGCTGCATACACCGTGTGATGTACCTTTTCCCCCTCGAAACTTTGGAGAGAGTCTCTCGTTCTGTCATTCTCACCTGCCCTGCACTGGCCTATTCACATCAAATCCAAAAATATGCATGACAAGATTTTGAACTCCTTAATACTGATTCGTAAGCATGATCGAAATATGATAATCAGAGACAATGACTATTTCTTATTGCCTCTTACTGGTTGCATCACACTCTAAATATAGAATTGCTTACTTACAACATAACTTTTTAGGACATCTATAGAGAAATTACAAGAGAGTATACATTAAAAAATATATATATATATATTTCATAATTCCCTTTTAAAATCTTTTTTTTAAATGTAACTGCAAAGAATATATTATTAAATAATAATAATTTTATAATTTTGTAATTGTTTTAAAATAAAACATATTTAAAAAGGATTTAAAAAAGTTATTTAAAATTTAAATTAGGGGTTTACAACCAGCAGGTTTATTTTATTTAATTACAGAAAATATAACTGGAGCTAAACACTCATTTTCAGAGAATGTTTTTTACATTTATGAATGGAATATGATAATCAGAGGATTTTTTTTGAATGGCACACAAGGGTTTGATGCAACTAAGATTATCAAAATATATAAGCAAGATGTATATGATATATGATCAAATATATGAGCAAGATGATCAAACATTTGCTCAATTTTGCAGTGGTGTGAACAAATTGTTTGCAAAAAAATTATAATTTTGAGCTGTTTAGCTGCATCAAAGCCTGAGTAATAGGTATAATTCTCTAGAGTTTGAAAGGACTCTTGATGTCAATGGAACATCAAAGGTTCTGGTGAACAGGGGCCGGTTGCACCAGCTGTGTATAAGTTACAACTTAGCCTAGTTTTGATGTAAATGCAATAAGTTACAACTTACGCACTACTAAATATTTTTGTGTTGCACCATTATACTTAGTTGAATTGTAACTCTACGTATAAACTAAATATTCAGGAGTAACGATTGAAATAAAACAGCAGACTGACTGAACTGCATCGAGCTCTTGTTTTACCTGACAGACTTCAATTCTTTAGACATTGGCTATATGATAATGCTGACATTTACACTCGCTTACATTTTAAAAGAGAGAGAACATTATGTGAATAGATTACTTTGTGAGTGGCTTTTCAACACGAACCCTCTCCTAAACAACGCACTGCTGTGTGCATCGGCCCAAATGTCATTTCTAATGTTTTTTTTGATCCTTATTATTTCAAAAACAGTTTCTGAATGTTATTTACCTATAAAAAAACATTGTTATGATTAAGTAGCATCGTTTTTAATGGAAACTTATTTTTACCGTTACTTACAAAATTAAAAATAAGTTATAATGAAGGATAAACTGCATTTCAACACAACTGCATGCTCACGTATTTGAAGGCTGCTATTGGATCATTGAGGGTAAACTTTATATTATGTAACTACGCATTACTTTACAGAAAACGTACGACCTACTAGCTACGGTCTGCCTTAAAAACAAATGGTGCAACCGAATAAAGTACAGAGTTAGTTACAAACTAGCTAGTAGTTACTAAGCCTCTAGTGTGGACTTTACGTTCTAATTTAAGAATGGCTGGTGCAACCCTACCCAGATCACAGATGAGAGAAGGAAGGAAGCAGGCCTAGCTCCACAGGGTTTGTGAACACATGCCTGCTGGAGATCTTACTCTGGCCTAGATTTTTAGATGCACCATTGCACACTCTGCCTATTGCAAGAGATACATCAGGGACATGCATGCTCAAGTATAGTCAGACGATCAAATGAATATTGTACATTTGCATCCTGTACATTTTAGAAGGCATCTTTAAAACGACAGCCTATGGTAAAGAAATGTCCTTGAGAGCTCCCTGTGGTCTTACATGACTGTGAGTATTTTAGGAAGTCTTTCATGGTCAGACACACCATCAAGTTTAAAGTACACTCTAGAAGAGTGCTCACAGTAAGTTTGAGGTTTTTAAATGTAACACCGCGTCTACACCAGACGCGACCGTTGACGCGTCGCGTCGCGCCGCAACAGCTAGAAGCTGTCTATACTGGACGCGACAAATCGACCGTCATCAATAGAACGAGGCATCAGTTTACTGTCAGGGATTTGTCGTGTCGCATCCAGTGTAGACAACATCACTGATTATAGTGGGTTATATTGTCTTTTGTCGCATCGTATCGCGCCGCTCACGGTGTAGACACGGTGTAAGAAGGAATCATTGCTCTGTAGATTTTAATGTACTGCAGTGAATCGAAAAAAAATTGAGCTACCTTTTACCATAAAAAGTCTCAGTGTTTTCTTTACATCATGTTTGTTTGCGGACTGTTTGCTGAATCCAAAGACTGCATTAACATCCCACCCCACCCCCACCCTAAAGCATGCCCATCTCTCCGCTAGGCCCTTGGGTTCCTATTCTTCCACAAGGCTGCCTCGCAATGCAAGGCTGACTGCGCTACAGCCTGCCTTTTATTTTAGCCTGCAGGCTCTTTATCATTTCCCAAAACATGGTTGCTAATGAGTTGTTCCTCCATTTCCTGCTTTTTCTTGCTTGCGGAAAACAGAAAAAAAAATTACAAGTTATGAACATAAGGAACTCCAGCGTTATCATTTCAGGCACTATGTGCTCAAACAAGGAGGTCAGTCGTTCAGAGCAAGCTAACCTGATCATATGAGATACGACAGTCACTCCTGTGAGAACAATCAACATCAGACTCACTTGTCCACCCACAGATACTTTACTCTGTTTAGGGAGGGCTACAGGAATTAGTGTTGCGGTTGACAGGAAGAAAATGTGGTATAACATGCATACATGCACTCCTTTTGACAGGCCACATAGATAATGCTATTGATGAGTCACGCAGAAAAAAACATGCTGAATCACACATTTTGTGACTGACATGGGGTCATTGGGTCTCAGCTCTCACAAAAAAGTGCAATTAAAGTCACCATGAAATCAAAATGGACCATTCTGACCCAGATTTTTATGGAAGCATATAAGGGTGAAAATATCAAAGGAGCTATATAGGTAAACTATACAACACTATCTCCTCAATGAATAAAAAATCAGTTGACTATGGTAAAAAATGATGGGAGGAAGACATGAGGGTGGATATACCTGAGGAAGTATGTATTACATGCTTGGGAAACTCCAGTACTCACTCATTGTTTTGGAGGGATTTTGGCTAGAAGAGTCTGATTAGATTTTTTATAACACCAAAGCAAAAATCTAAGTCTTCTGGGATACAACACCCTTGCTGGAGGGAGTGTGGTTCATTAAAAGCTGACTCGGCCTACATTTTTTGGTTATGTCCACATATTCAACCTTTTTGGGTAAGAGTGGGACAATTAATGTCCAGGATATAAGGCTTTAACATAGATGTGTCATTCCCCAGTATGTTCCTCGGGGTTATTCCGGAGGGTTTAGGTAAAAGTGATATTTACCTCTTGAAGATCTTTCTGGTCGCCTGCAAAAAAGCTGTCACTAAATGTTGGCTCAAGAGAAACTCTCCTGATGTGGATCTTTTTTCATGCATTGTCAGTCAAATATGTTCTTCTTCTACGAGGGAGTTTGGCGTCACGGCATTTGTTTCCAAGCGGACCGTTAAAGAACGCAACACAACGGTCCGTGGGCGTGACGTCTGAGGTTGAGACTAGGTCTATGTTCAAGTTCAAGTTTATGTTTAAGGCTAAGTCAAGTACTCATTATTGTCATCATTCAGTTCTGCTTGTTTTGTATTTGTGTTGTTTTGAAAATAAAAGAGTACATAGGTTTGCACCTCGCCTTCAGTAGACTTTGTTATAAGCTTGTCTCATAAAACCTAAAACTTTGTAGGACAGTTTAGAGAATACAAGTTTGTCACATTGCATCATATGTACTGGATTAAACCCCCATGTTTCATTTTCAGAAAATGTTACATTAGTTTGTTCAGTAAAGTTTAGTGAGTGTGACGTTTGCTGAGAGCAACGAAAGGGAAGGGTGTGCGGAAAGCCCTTATATGGACATGGTTTGGGCGTGTTTTATGCAAATTACTAACCTTGTGCATGTGGTCGCTCATTTAGAATACTCCAAATTCATTAAGTTTAAGAACAAATCCATGTGCGTACGCCCCTTTTGTGAATTAGGTGGATTTTTTTGTGTGAGAAGTTCTCCTGTGTGTATAAATGAGAATAATCCACGCAATTATAAGTGAATGAGACCCAATGTTTTAAAGTTTTATTTAAAATAAATTAAATAAATTAATAAATAAAAAATTAATAAAATAACACTACATTATTTATTATTATTGAAACATATAATTTAAATTCTAGTGGTAACATTTTATTAATTTAAAAAGAAAGAATATCATTTAACTGAAAATGAAATATAGGTTTTTACCACTAGCATATATATATATATATATTTTTTTTTTAAATAACATCAGCTTTTAGTAAACTTACATTTTTTATTTTTAGAGTACAATCCAGTTGCTGCAGCACCCTTACAAAGAGAAAATGCTCATCGCACTGGATGATATTAATGTGACAAACGCCACCACTGCATTATGACTATGAACGATGCACAGAGTACAGTAGGATGTACAGCGAACGCAGCGAGTGCTCATGCCACCCCTTTTAACAGCAAGTGTTGCATGCATTTTTCATGAACAAGCCTTTTTTATTGACACACCAGTGAGCAGTATACCCACCGTTATGTATACGCGATGTTTCCTTAAATATTTATGGGTGATCTTAATCCTTCCCATTGAGTGGCCGCTGACCACTGATCGGCTGGGTGACCAAATCTCATTTCATGGTCGTTAGCTGCAACAGGCTAATTGGAATGAAGCCTAGACCCCTAGGCAGGGCAGCGTGAGGTGGGGGGGGGGGGCGAGCTCATTACTGCGCATTTATAGAAACTGAGGGTGAATGCCTTTGACTTGACACACTGAGAATTTCTTCCAAACTGGGCCACGAACAAGGGGACGAGAGAAGATCTGCCAGCGCAACACAGCTAGCTGAGTTACATACACTATATATTGAAGCTTAAAGTCACTATCAAGCAAAACGGTCGACCGATTTTACCTGTAGATAAATATGTGCTCAATCTTTCTGACCTCATTTTCTTACTTCTTTTCTTCCTTCACCTCCTTCCTCTCTGCTTCAGAGTGCTATTTCTGACTCCCTCAGTCATGTGCTTGCTGTAAGCAGGACAAGGGCGGTGAAGATGACCACTTACTACAGAGCTGAAACTCTCCTTGCTCGTGTATGTCGCCATGCATTTGGGGCTGTCAATTACCATTGCTAAGTACAGTGATTAATTAGTCTGGCGGTGGCTAATAAAGACGAGGCCCTGCGTGCGGCCTCTATGGTCAAGGTACTGCAATCATTAACCTTGCCTGTTGCTGTATTGCTTCTTGAGCACCGCCGAAAGGACAAAAAATAAACAGCTGTAATTGCACTAAGTAGGTGAAAATGTGCTTGCAGAGGCAAACAATTACTAAATTACTAAACCACCACCACACTGGGAAGCCCCTCCGAATGGGAAGCCATCATTGATGTTCTGCATATCTGCTGTGAATCAGATTAAACTAGTGTATCAAATAAAATCTTTGTGCAGAGAGAGCTTCCTTAAATAATGGAAGAAAAGACTGGAAAGTTCAAACTGGAATGTCTGGCAAAGATGCTTAGGTCCTGTGATGATGAATTGGGCTATCTGAAAAGGGGATTCTGTTATTAATAATAATTTGTGATCCTCTAAATTACACATAAACCCACTGCATTTATTATGCTTTTATACAATGGCCTTGGACTTGGCTGGTTAGCCCTTGCTGGTAGATGGCTGTAACTGGGTGTTTCTTCAACTATGGGCACTTTTAGCTTTGTGGACTTGTGAACAAAAATAAGGGTCACACCACCAGTGTCATTTCCTCCACATTATTATTAAAATATTGTGCTTGATAGCATTTTGAGGTGGAAATGACAGTGGTGAAAATTACATTAATTAAATTTTAACTCATTTGTCTTGCTAAGGCTAATTTCACAGTTAGCATTTTAAGTATCCTAAATACCCAGAATAATATAATATTTCTACACTTTTTGCATAATTGTACAAAATTACAGTTTAACTGGAAATGCTAAAAAATATTCTGTGATGTTTTCTTCATTCATCATGCGTCTTAAATGTAATCTTAAACATCTTCTTCACTGACATTTGTTGTCTTCTGACATTTGTTTAGATTATCATATTCTAAGATTTTAAGATTAAAGGCACAATATGTAAAATTTTTGGATTAAAATATCCAAAAACCACTAGAACAATATATTTTGTTGACTTGTTGACATTATTACAAATGTTTCCAAGAATGTTTAAATCCAGAGAAATAAGCAATTTTAACCAGGACACGGGCCGTGTCCGTGCATCGCCTATCAATCATACCCGTGTTACCCGCAATTTCCGGTTTTATTTTGTAGAAACCATGGAAACACCAGACGCTTTAATATATGATGTGTTTTATTAGACAGGTGAGCAACTGTTTGGATACATTCATCGACAGAAAACTAATCATTGTTATATAGCTCAACACAGTTAGTCTTATTGTTTGAATCTCATTTTCTTGATTTTTGTCTCATAGTAGCCGCCAAGCGAATGCACAGAGTAGCATTATAAGATAACTTTCAACACACTCAAATAATGTATCTAATATGATCTTGCTCTATGCTCTTGAGCCGTGTGTCGCGCTTGTCTCTCATTAGAAATCGCTCCAGCGGACTCGTTCTGCTCCAACGGCTTTCAGCCCCACCCTGCTTCATATTACAGTAACGTTAATAAATCTTTAATACATTTGCTCATCCATGAATATGATTTCTGCCCGAGTCCCGTCGGATTCTTTTCCACCGGATGTAGAGGGGAAGACAACAACTCCCATGATTCCGCAAAATCAAGGCGCCATCAAGCTACACCTTTGTTTTGAATAAGCAATCTCTAGCAGCAAAAATTACATATTGTGCCTTTAAGTGGGTAAACAAAAAAGTAAGACCTTGCCATGGCGTGGTAAATAGTTTCTGAGTCAGTTATCTTTAGACAGCTATTCAAAATAACCATGTATTCATGTATACTGTATATACACTTCGGTTAAAAATGAATGCCTAAATTTATATGGCAAGGATGCATTAAATTGATTAATAGTGACAGTCAAGACGTATAATGTTACAAAATATTTCTATTTCAATTATCGAATTTCTCTTTTCTTTTTTTCCCAAAAAGAATTAACTATGTTTTCACCAGGTAGTACAGACCTCCTTGCAAAGCATAGCTGCACAGACTCCTGGTACAGTCACTATAAAAATGAATCAGGGACATCTTATCCATTTAAAGTAATTTAATATGGCAGTATTTTCTTTTTCAAAACATATTGTCATTTTAAAACCCTTTGTACCTTTTTTATATGACTACAATGATGTCTTATCAGATAATCGTTATCTTTTTTCTATTTGCCCCAGTTAAATGGCCATAAAGGAAAGAAATATCAGTCCAACTCCGGACAGAGCAGATACAAAGCCAATATAAAGCCCATTGAGAACACAAAAAAACAACAACATACTAAAACACGTACTAAACGTATTCTGTTCAGACCCTTTTGTTCCAACATATGTTCAAACAAACCACCGTTATCTGAAACAAATTTGGCCTGATAATAAAACCAGCGCTTGCGGCGTGAATCCGCTCTCCAGAGCTATTTCAATACCAAAGCAGATCTACTGCATCATGAGCTCTTCACACCATCACAGCTTCCCTTTGTTCACAGATACCATCTCACAGGCTTGAGGGGCTTCTCTTGTTTTATTACAAATCAATTTCCATGTCATAAAGTGTGAAATACATGTGACGTATAGTGTTTGGCTACCTTATAACCGTGGTAACCTCACACAACCCGACAATGTCTTATCACTATGTCTAACACAACCATAGATCCACACTCTTAAAAATAAAGATTCTTTATTGGCATCTACACTCCTGAAAATAAAGGTTTGCAGTGATCCCCAAAGAACTTTTGAGTGTACAGTTCTTAAAGGGGTGGTTGATCAGCTTTTTTCGAAGGCTTGATTGTGCTTATGGGGTGCAGTCTAACATGTGTTCATACTTCGTTTAAAAAAAAACGCATTATTTTTCACATAATTTAGCCTTATTCTACACCACTGTGCCCCTTCTCGTAAAAACGGTCTGATGATTTCCTGGTTCTATGAAGCCCCTCCCTTAGAAATACGAAATGGGCTCAGATTGGTTAGCTGGCCCAGTGTGTTGTGATTCAAGTTGTCTGGAAAAATCACGGCCCTTACCATTACAGTTAGTTGCATGTGCTCAGGTGTATTGTAACAATGGCGTCAATATTGCCTTATCAATTTGAGCCCGAATCAGACCCAGAGAATTTTAGTGAAGAGGATCGAGCAGAACCTGTGCAAGAACTGCTGTTACAGGACGTTTCAGAATGGTATGTTTTTTATGTAAATTTAGGGTTAGTGGTGTCCTTTGCAGGAAAGCTTCGTTTTAATGCCCGTATTTGATGTTTTAGCAGATTTGTGTCTCTGAAAGGACCCCAGATGCCGCATCCACACTCCCCATGCCGGGGTGGACATATGCGGGCTGCCGTTGGCACGGCTGTCACAAGCTCCAGCGCTTCCCTGAGCTAATGTGCCAAGGCCAGTCACCATTAGCAAAAACACAAACACACACACACATACACACGATGCTGCCTGGTGCAGGCTGCCAGGGATCAACCTGCTCCAAATATCCGACGACGTTACCTTGAGCTTGTGTGCAGAGGAATGCACGCAAAACACAAACAATATGCATACACACACACACACCTTAGAACACAGAGCTGTGGGCTGTTTGAACAGAAGTGTGTGCATCAGCAGTATGGCGTCCTCATTTCAGTCCTGTGGGCTGATTCACCCCCCCTCCCATCCATCCAGTCAGAGAAAGAGAGAGAGACGAGGAGGAGGATGAGAGGAAAAGTGAGTGATGAAAGAGGAGGAAGAGACAGACTTGCACGAGGTTACTTGGATAAGTGGGCCACTGCTGCAGCGTAAGACATCAGCATTCAGACGGCATAGCGGAGCGAGAATTGACTCTCTCTCACACACACAATGCATAGCACAGCCGCGTTAAACAGAGGCAGACTCACTCGCTTATGGCTGCTGATTGTCTTTCTTATACACACAGAGCCCAGCCACATCAGGACCAACGATAGAGTGAGTGAGAGAGAGAAAGAAAGCAAGGCCCTCTGGTGGTCAAATATAAGCACTGCTGATATTTTACTACTACAGCAAAAAAAATGAATCATGCCTAATACTGTAACAGTTAATGTGTACCACAATAAATAACAGTTCTCTGTTGTGTATGGACAAACAATGCATGGTAAAACTATGCACAAAGCATGATTCTGTTCTAAATACACAAAACCAAATACCATTAAACTGTAATATTAAAATAATATTCAAACAATCTATTTAATAATAAACTAATAATTTCAAATGTAATACATCTTTCTGTACAAGGATGCACAATATATCAGTACCACTTTGGCTAATGGCTGATAATTCTGATTTTTTTTAAATATTAAAAAAAAAATTATATATATATATACAGTGGGGAGAACAAGTATTTGATACACTGCCGATTTTGCAGGTTTGGCCACTTACAAAGCATGTAGAAGTCTGTAATTTTTATCATAGGTACACTTCAACTGTGAGTGACGGAATCTAAAACAAAAATCCAGAAAATCACATTGTATGATTTTTAAGTAATTAATTTGCATTTTATTGCATGACATAAGTATTTGATACATCAGAAAAGCAGAACTTAATATTTGGTACAGAAACCTTTGTTTGCAATTACAGAGATCATACGTTTCCTGTAGTTCTTGACCAGGTTTGCACACACTGCAGCAGGGATTTTGGCCCACTCCTCCATACAGACCTTCTCCAGATCCTTCAGGTTTCGGGGCTGTCGCTGGGCAATACGGACTTTCAGCTCCCTCCAAAGATTTTCTATTGGGTTCAGGTCTGGAGACTGGCTAGGCCACTCCAGGACCTTGAGATGCTTCTTACGGAGCCACTCCTTAGCTGCCCTGGCTGTGTGTTTCGGGTCGTTGTCATGCTGGAAGACCCAGCCACGAACCATCTTCAATGCTCTTACTGAGGGAAGGAGGTTGTTGGCCAAGATCTCGCGATACATGGCCCCATCCATCCTCCCCTCAATACGGTGCAGTCGTCCTATCCCCTTTGCAGAAAAGCATCCCCAAAGAATGATGTTTCCACCTCCATGCTTCACGGTTGGGATGGTGTTCTTGGGGTTGTACTCATTCTTCTTCTTCCTCCAAACACGGCGAGTGGAGTTTAGACCAAAAAGCTCTATTTTTGTCTCATCAGACCACATGACCATCTCCCATTCCTCCTCTGGATCATCCAGATGGTCATTGGCAAACTTCAGATGGGCCTGGACATGTGCTGGCTTGAGCAGGGGGACCTTGCGTGCGCTGCAGGATTTTAATCCATGACGGCGTAGTGTGTTACAAATGGTTTTCTTTGAGACTGTGGTCCCAGCTCTCTTCAGGTCATTGACCAGGTTCTGCCGTGTAGTTCTGGGCTGATCCCTCACCTTCCTCATGATCATTGATGCCCCACGAGGTGAGATCTTGCATGGTGCCCCAGACCGAGGGAGATTGACCGTCATCTTGAACTTCTTCCATTTTCTAATAATTGCGCCAACAGTTGTTGCCTTCTCACCAAGCTGCTTGCCTATTGTCCTGTAGCCCATCCCAGCCTTGTGCAGGTCTACAATTGTATCCCTGATGTCCTTACACAGCTCTCTGGTCTTGGCCATTGTGGAGAGGTTGGAGTCTGTTTGATTGAGTGTGTGGACAGGTGTCTTTTATACATGTAATGAGTTCAAACAGGTGCAGTTAATACAGGTAATGAGTGGAGAACAGGAGGGCTTCTTTAAGAAAAACTAACAGGTCTGTGAGAGCCGGAATTCTTACTGGTTGGTAGGTGATCAAATACTTATGTCATGCAATAAAATGCAAATTATTTATTTAAAAATCATACAATGTGAATTTCTGGATTTTTGTTTTAGATTCCATCTCTCACAGTTGAAGTGTACCTATGATAAAAATTACAGACCTCTACATGCTTTGTAAGTAGGAAAACCTGCAAAATCGGCAGTGTATCAAATACTTGTTCTCCCCACTGTATATATATATATATATATATATTATTATTATTATTATTATTTTTTTTTTTTTTAAATTTCAGCCAATTTTGTACCAATTTTGTGTTCAATTTTCAGAATTATCTGCCATTAGCCAAAGTGGTACCGATGTAATATATATATATATATATATATATATATATATATTACATATTTAATATTGAAATCAAATAGTAAAATTACTATTTAATATAAAAATTTGTATTATTAATATTAAAATGTTATTAAAATAAAATTCAAACAGCATATTTAACAATAAACTAATAATTTAAATATAATATATCTTTTTGTACATTATAATGTGACTCGAATTTGAAAATATTAATTTTAATTTTATTATTATTATTATTATAGGCAATATAGTATTATTGGCTATTTATCAGTTATCAGCCATTATCTTTTTGGTATTTATATATAATTTATATGCATTCCTAACATGCATTCCTAAACTACGCACATACTTTCAAAGCTTTTTTCACTTAAGATGCACTTAAACGGTCTTAATCAAATACTCTTTGTTCCCTTTTTAAACCTGATTAGTTTTCAAGTGTAAAAACGAACGTCATTTTCTTCAGGCAGCATCCAGACTTATTGACTTGAAGTCAATGCATCAATCGCAACATGAGGTCTGGCATGAAAGACTATAGATCTCCCTCCCAGCGTCAGAGGACTGATAGTGCTCAGCTCATATTGGATTTGATTGGATTTGTTGCTCATTTATGTCAGTGGTGTCAGCCGCACTGTAACAGCAATCCACTGATTATTGTGCCTCGCTGCATGCCAGATGACCAGAGAGAACATCAATCAGAGCTTCGTAATTGAAACATTCTCCTCAGGAGCGGCCTGTGAGCTGAGTGATGATGCAGACCCACCACCTCTCCCACCGAGTTTAGAAGGGAACGCTGGGAGCTTGTGATTGTCATCCATATGGGGGCTTGTGCCATTTTTTTAAACACTGACAGAGGAGAAATTACAAAAAATGAAAGACTTAAACTCACATCATCCACATGACCATCACAGCTCAATGTCACCTAACCACTAGGCCACAGCTTCAACATGATCTTAAACCCTCCAAAATACCTATGAGAAATTTAAGACCTCTTCACTTCAAGTTTCTTCTCTCTGTCACTTAAACTCGCCCTGGTCAGGTCGTCAGGGTATACGCAATCATACATGCAGGCATGCTGGGATTGGTAGCTAAGGAGACTCTGACCGATGTTTCTGTGGTGACCCTGTTGGAACAACTCTAGAGTGTTTAATTAAGTTAAAGTTATTTTAAATTCAAATCAGGCAATTAATGAAGCCACTTGGACAGGAAAGAGAGAAGCACCCTTCCTTCAAGTATCAGCATTTCTTGATAGCATACGTTCCAGCAGAGCTTTAGGATGTTTTCCTTGGGAATATCATTAGTACAACATAAAACCCTGAGCTCTCTGCATGTCACAGAGCTGTGGCTCAAAGCGGCTCACAGGCCGTTACCAACACCTGAATCGGTAGCACCACGTGCACCTGCATGGTGCTAGCAACAGCAAGGCTGTGGGTTTGATTCTAATGGAACACAAATTCTGATCAAAGGTGTAGCTTGAATGGACTTTAATTTGATGTGGATAAAAGCACCTGTCCTATGCGTCAATTAACGGTACACAATTTTTTAAATTATAATGATCAACATTTATTATTAATAAGTTATATAAGTTATGGCCGATAACTCATAAATGACAGATATTTAAAATCTACAATCAATCTTTTTAGGCATAACAACATTATAATGTACAGTATAAAAGATGAAAATTCATTTTGACATTTTGACATTTAAAGGCACAATATGTAATTTTCGCCACTAAGGCGCAGCTTGATGACACCGTGATTGAGCGTGGAATCATGGGAGTTGTTGTCTTCACCTCCACAGCCGATGGAAAAGAATCCGACGAACTCGGGCAGAAATCATGTTCATGGATGAGCGAATGTATTAAAGTTTTATTAATGTTACGGTAGTATGAAGCAGGACTCGCCAAGAGCCCTTGGGAGCGAATGCTAATAAGAGAGAGGCCTGCGCGAAATACCGGTCTCTGAGCTTTTATTATGCTTATGCTGCAGCTGCCCGCTTCTGCTCTTTTCGTTGCGTATGTAGGGTAACGCAGTGCTGTTTTACATGGTTAAAACAATCATACTAAATACATTTGAGTGTGTTGAAAGTTATGCTATAATGTTACTCTGTGTGTTCGCTCAGTGGCTGGTATGAGAGTCTTGCTGCACATTGCAGTAAACTAGATCGATAATAGAATATCATATTAATAAAAGCTGGATGACTTAATGACTTGCTAAATGACATCCAATTATTTTTTAATTGTATGATGGAGAAAGCTCTCTCTGATTATGCTGTTATGCCACTGTCTCTGAGACGTGGTAAAACATGGTACTCACGGTGAAACAAGAAAACAAGCAATTCAGACAATAAGACTAACCGTGTTGCGCTGTATAACAATGATTAGTTTTCTGTTGATAAATGTATATGCAGTCGCTCAACTGTCTAATAAAACATAACATATGAAGCGTCTTTGATGTTTCCATGGTTTATACGAACGTAAAACTGGAAATCAAGGGTAACACGGATATGACGTCATTGACAGGCGACGCAAGGACATGGTCCAACCGATATACCGATATACTGTTCAACCAATATATTGTTCAAAAGTTCAGGGCCAGTAAGCCAGTTTTTAAAGAAATTAAAACTTTTATTCAGCAATGATGCATACATTTGATCAAAAGTGACAGTAAAGACATTTATAATGTTACAAAAGATTTCTGTTACAAATAAATGCTGTTTTTTTACATTATATTCATCAAAGGATACTTTTAAAAAATTACTGTTTTCAACATTGATAATAATATGTTTCTTAAGCACATTAAAATGATTTCTGAAGACTGGAGTAATGGATGCTGAAAATTCAGCTTTGGCATCACAGGAATAAATTACATTTTAAAATATATTAAAATAGAAAACAGACATTTTAAAGTTGTAATAATATTTGACAGTATTTCATACTGTTTTTACTGTATTTTTGATCAAATAAATGCAGTCTTGGTGAGCAGAAGAGACTTTCAAAAACATAAAACCAACCCTACATTTTTTAACAGTAGTGTATATAGTGTATTATAGACTTTATAACAGTTATGGCACCGAAATATCTAGCGTGTTTTTTAATGTTCTTTAAATGTTTGGGGCTTGTGAGCCTTTAGTTAGATGTACAACTGTCTGAGCAAAGGTTGTGGCTTCTATCATAAAAACAAAATCCTCAAATTATCATGGTATTCCGTCTCAGAATTGTCCCAATCCTCCTGTTATGGTTATCCCTGAGGCCGAGATGAGACTGGCTCATGTTGCCGCAAAAACAAAAGCAACAGCAGCGAAATTTAAAAAAAAAAAAATCAATAGACTTAACATGATTTAATGAGATGGACATTTGTTCTAACAGATCCTAATAGATATCTCTATAGCACTTTCTGCAATTTCATTTGGAAAGAGCTCAGAAACGCCATCACACCACAGAAATCTAAAATGAAGAGTGTCATTTTAAAAGGGCCCAAGCAAAAGAGAAACAATGACTAATTGAGATAGTTATCAAAGCGTTCTGACGCCAAAGGCTCAGCAAGCAGTCTACAGACATTCAAACGGATCTTTTTATAGCACGTTCTCCCTTTGCGATCAAACGTCAATGCACCAAACATGCTAAAAATGGCTACGAGTTGAAAAGAGCAAAAGTATCAAAGCCCTTGCACATGTTTACACAGATGTAATACAATCCCTTTACTCTTTCTTTGAGCAGTACATGTAGGTAGGGAGCAAAACTCCAACTGTTCTCAATGGGAGCACAGCCACATATGTATGAGGTGAATTATTTAGCAGGCAAGAATTGCAAAATAAAGCAAGTCAGCAAAAAGGCGCTCCAGCTTTCGATACGACTGACGTCTGAGGAGGCATGTGATCACTGTGTGAATGGCGTGAGAACATGAGAGAGCAAAATATGCTGGAAAAAGAGGAAAGACAGGCGGAGATGGAGACAAAGAGGACGGAGGTTGATCCAGCTGTGTTGATAATGGATGAAAAGTAGCAGCTGGAAGCGGTTATCACCCCGCACTGAGTCCCAGATGAGATCCATCCCTCACGTGAACGCATGCACACACGCATCAGCCCCTGACAAACACATTATCAAGGTTATTCTCTCACATTAGCAGCCAGTGGAAGCAACCAATAAATGCTCAAAAACCATCAGGGGCAGCGCAGAACATGAGAAAAACAAAAGAGAATGAGAGAGGTGCAGAAAGAACAACAATCTTAGATCGCTTTGTTTCCTAACAAAAACAGTTAGAGAAAGGAATACAGAATAAATAGAGAGAGAGAGAGCAGTGGTGAGAAAACAATACATGGAAAGTCAGTCAAAAAAGCGCAGCTGAGAGAGAGAGAGAGAGAGAGAGAGAGAGAGAGAGAGAGAGAGAGAGGAGAGAGAGAGAGAGATGGGGTGGGCAGTAACTGCACTGCAGCAAGCTGCACACAACTTCTCCCACCTCAGGTTATTCAACTAGATGTGGGAATGGGGAAGTAGGAGATGCGGCAGTAGGGATGGGACTAGTACAGAATTCTATTCTGCTTCCAATTACATTTCTAGTTCTTTAACAGTTATTTTACTAGTTTTGAGGAAGAAATATTTGAAAATAATGTCTGTTGCCAATTGATTCGATTACTTCAGATTTCAACAGATAAATTTAATAGGACATTACTTTTTGGCGAGGGGTTAAGGATGAGATTATGACAATTCTACATGTAGATTTGCCCTTTACTCCCCTCTATTTTCTGCTTCAAGGGATATCCCACAATATGTGGTCAAAACTAGAGATATATTCTGCAAGTACTCTTATTAACTGCAAACAAATATAACAATTAACTGGATGAAACCACACTCACCAAAAGTGGGTCAAATGATAGAAAATCTTAAATCTGTCTATAAAATGGAACACATGACTGCCCAACTCCAACTGAAACTGGGCATTTCTATACAAAGGTGGACACCTGTTATTATGTATCTTTCTTTATTCATGGGAAATGAACTGATCAGTATGAAATTTAGAACCATTCGCCAGTTGTACCTTTTACTTGAACATCTCAACGTTTGTGTGTGTGTTTTCTTTCTATTTCCTTTGTTCCGTCCTGCCATCCTGAATGCATATGGGTCACTGCTATTGTTCATTGTTTGTAATTAGTTTCAATGTATAAAAATAAAGTTAAAAAAGGATATTAATAGGATAGTTTATCCAAACTCACAATTACAGCATTCCAAACCCATATGACTTCCCCTTCTGTGGAACACAAAGGGATTTTGAAAAATGTATATTGGTTGACACAGCTAGTCAGAATGATTAGTTCAGTAATCAAGGATGCGTTTCCCAAACCACTGTCAGCAAACTATCTGTCTAGTGCAAGTTCTGTCGTTACCAACATAGCTCAACAATTCTGCATTTTTGGAAACCATAGTTCTAACAAATATTCGCAACCAGCTAGTGTTGTCAAAAGTACCGACTTCTGTACCAAGTCAGTACTGAAATTTAAAAAATGTGACGATACCAGCATTTCCTCCTAGCATTTTGGGTGGATTCTTAAACACCTCTGACTGGCCATTATGTTCACACGCTCAATATATATGTCTGTGATTGGCTACAATGATCAACGCTTCAAAAACATGTTTGTGGCAAGCAGGACGAGGCCAAGGGCTGTGAGAACGGGGCAAGGCCGGTGGCGTGATGGATAATGAGCGCCACCTGCGCACCACACCGGTCTCAAGTTTCTCACGGAGGAGCTTCGGAAGCATAAAAGGAGGAGTGACGACAGTGAAGGACGAGAGAGGACCAGGACTTTATGTTAAGTTTTGTTTATGTGTGTGCAGCAGTCGTCCGTGAGGGGCTGCCGCCTTTACTTTCGTTTTGTTGTTTGTTTATTTTATATAATTTAAGTATTGTTGAACGTTCCCGCCTCCTTCTTCCCACACCAACTAACCTCGTTACAATGTTGTAAATAGACATCAGCTATCAGCGGATATATTAGAGATCCGCTGATAGACGCCTGCGTTCAAACCAAGCGGCAACCTCCCCCAGTTTCTCTTGAAGCCAATACGGAAGTGACTTAAACTGCAATTCATCGACTGGCCGCTAGGGACGGGCTCCAAAAGGGAGCAGAATCTCATTGAGCTCCATGTTAAAATGCCCAACTTTACAGCAGAAAAAAACATGTTTACAGCCTGGTACAAATTGTGGTTTTGGTCTATAGGGCTAATTTTGCCCTTCATGACAACTGTGAGGGGGTGAATTTTTTTCTAACTCATTCGTTTACATTATATATTATATATTACCTTAAAGTTCTGCATAATTAAGGGCGTGGCCACTTTGAGTGACAGGTGGACTGTCGTTTGTCTGCTGTCTGTTAGTCATCACGTCACCTCAGCTCCAGCCACGTCCCACCTCTTTGCCCATTTTCAGTTATCCGGGAGTGACGCACGGTGACGCGCTGCCAAGATGGCAACGGCCGACTTTGAGGCTTCAAAACTGCTCTTCAGAACCCTATGGGTGACGCCACAGACACTACTATGGCCAATCAGACGTGTTTAAGAATCTGCTTAACAGCGCTCAAAATGCTAGGGGGAAATGCTGGTATCGTCACATTTTAAAAATTCAGTACCGACTTGGTACCGAAGTCGAACGTGCTTTAGATCCCTATGATGTACATTAAGAGGGAACCCGAGAATGAATCAAACATCTGATAATAAAGCAATAACCTCATATTAATTTAATCTCAGATTAAATTAATTAACAGATATTATTACTCCACCACCAGTGTGATGCCATTAATGACATTTCTATATTGTTGAACCAACATGGTTCAGACATCAAAGTTACTACAGTTTTGGTAAACTAGTTAATTTCACCAATGATGCATCATACAATAGTAGTTAAGCAGCAAGTTACACCACTGTAGTTAAGCAGCAAGGAAACCCACCCGTGTTTGACTTACTGATTCAATGATTCGGTTAACAGCTCAATGGAGGAGAAAATGAAAAATGAGTAATGACTTTCGGTCTGTTTCCCACACAAAGCTTTGTATGGCTTCAGAAGAGGTGGATTAAAGCTTTATCATACTATAATGGTGATTTTGCATGCTTTTTAAAAAAAATTTAAATATTCAGTCCCATTCCTTGTATTTGCATGGAAAATTAAGACCAACACAGTCTTCAAATTTTAGGCTTTGGAACTTTGAGGGTGAGTAAATGATGACAAAATGTTCATTTTGGTTTAACTATCTCTTTAACACAACTCCTTGGTTATGGTAAGGCATTTATTTTCTATATAAGGTTTGATATATGTTCTCAGAAATCTCCTCAGATACAAAGCGGCTAAATAAATCAATAACAGCATTGATTTCAAGGGCAAGCATGTCCATAAATAATAAAACCCCAATGGCAGTGGAATCAGCAGCAGTGGGTGGCCAGGAGCTGTCCGTGGTGCTGAAAACAGCTCCCTATAGGAAACACAGGGATCCATCAGTCTCAACAGAGGTAATGGGGGGAAAAAAGAATGATCAATACAACTTATCAGTCACCTGGCCATAACTAGAGCTGGGACCCAGAGCCTATTCTCCCAAGACGTGATTGATTAAGCTCTAAGAACAATGATACAGCCCACTGTTCCTTTTACACCTGAACTGTGTTGCATGCATAAATAACAGTTTGGCTCCCGCTGAACAAAAGCATTGTTGGTGCAGGGAGCCAGTGAGAGGCACCAAAGCACTGGAGGAGGAGGCTTTGTTGAACTGTGTGAATGAGGTCCGTGTTCTGGAACGTGTTAAAATCCTCCACAGGGGTTTGGTGAATCTCTAGAAGTTACTGTTCTAACAGTGTCTGAATTTTCCTTCACAACGTTAATCAACTGCTCGACAGTATGGCACTGTCAACAAGTACTACCTCCCGCCTCCTTCAAGCTTCTTTGGATGTATACATCTCTTCTGCACCTCCTCTTTCACGTAACACGGAAAGGGACCGAATGACGGCAATCCCCTGCAGATATAGACTAATGGGATTTGAACGTTACTCCTGTTCTCTAGGTGCTGACTCATTACCAATGCCAAACTTCTGACCAGCTCCAATTTCCTGTCCATAATGCTTGGCACAGGTTGCCATACATCAGAGGCACAGCCTGGGCACATATGCTAATTGGTGAATGAGATAAGAGGGAGAATTTAGATATAGCACTTCTGTCATTCAGACTTAAAGTAATAGTTCACCTAAAAATAAGGGATTTAATTATGATTTAATTATTATGTTCCAAACCTGTATAAACTTTCTTTATTCTGTAAAACAAAAAAAATATATAGAATGTTTTAAATGTTTTTGTCTATACATTGAAAGCCAAAGTGGTCAAAAATATATAAAATTCATACAAAAAAATATACAAAATATTTTGTTTTGTGTTCCACAGAAGAAAGAATGCCAAGTTTGGTCATTGCTTTTTGGCTCAACTCAAAACCGCCTGGTAACTGCTTGGCTCCATTCCCATTTTTCTTTATCCAATAAATATTATGGTTTAGGGAGTAAAAATTCCATTCATTTTGTCCACAAAAATGATTTTTAACAATAATGTATAATGTTTCTACCAATCTACCAAGAGCTCTGTGACTTAGATTAGATTAGATTAATTTATTTGTAAGGGGGCAATGCAATTTCATAAAAACACATGAACAAACATCAGTAAAAAAGCCAGAATTAGCCAAGAGGCTATTTTTCATCTGTAGTCCCCTCGCCAAGATGTTAAAAGGGCAATAAAATATGACACAGATATACATAGTTAATAACAACACAAGACAAATCCAAGAAACATTACTTACAAATGACAAATACACAAAACACACTGCAAAAACAACCATAAAAGACACAAGACATACAGCATATAAAAACAAATACAAAACAAACTGTTTACAGTGAGACACAACAGGTTCAAGTCTTTAGTGTTGACAGATATACGTATCAATCAGCCATTTTTTTTAACTGTTTAGTAAAAGCCTTATAAGTAGGTACCTGTCTAATTTCATCTGGTAATCTGTTCCACTCACTAACGCCCCTAACAGACCAGACTGACTGGCTGAAGGTGCTTTTACGCAAAGGGATGACACAGTCACCTCTCACTGAGCATCTAGTGACTCGCAAAGTACTGTTTCTTTGGCTGATAAGATCTGCCAGAGGAACAGGAGCCAAATCATGCATTGCCTTATAAATCAAGCATAAATTGGCAAATTTATGAAGGTCAAACCAATTAAAAAAATTGTACTTTTTTAAAATTGCACAATGGTGGTAATGTCTTGTTTTTTTATCCATGACCTTGATGGCTTGTTTGTATAATATTTCAAGTGGCCTGATTGTGCTATGGTTTGCCTGTGACCAACTTGTTTGGCAATAAATAAGATGACTAAAAATCATGGAGTATAAAAATATCTTTGCTGCCTCGGTAGACATTTCACCTCTGATTGATCTAAAAATTGCAAGTTTTAGCTTGATTTTTTTACTTTCTCAACATGGGCTTTAAAGGAAAGATCAATCAGTAATCCAAGACATTTGTACTGTGTAACCAGCTGCAATTTTTCACCTGCAACATATATTTCAGGGTCATGGGAGACCCTACTGGTTTTACTAAAAAACATCCCGACAGTTTTAGAGACATTTAGCTGCAGGCAGCATTCCTGCAGCCATGCTGTGACACAGCTCATAGCTTTTGTAAGTTTAGCAGCAACAATGACTTAAGAAATATATGCTTCTGTAGAAGTCTGAATTTAGGGTGATTTAGGGTGTTAATTTGCCGAATTCCCAGTGAAGAACTACATTAACCACAATCCACCAATCAAAGAAGTTGCTATTATCATAGAAACAGAAAATGCAGCATAAGAGCTTAACAGTGACCACTCATTTGTACTGCAAATGTCAGACTACTTATATATTTGTATTTGTACTGTATATATTTTTCAATGAACATAGAAAAAAAAAATTCTTGTATTTACAATCAATAACTATAAATAAATAGTTATATTATAACATTTTTCTGATTTGATTAGTAATACTTCATAGGATGAGTAGTTCATTCCCTTAAATTTTTTTTAATTTTCTATTTATTCAAATTTTCACATCCTATTTTTTTCTTCCAAGTTCAGATTTTTTTTAGTTCATGGCTTAAAACTCTTTACTGAAGAATTTTATGAAATACCTATTCAAAAAAATGAATGGACCAAATCCAGCACCACTGCCAGGGAAAAAACAGAATGTAGGTATACACCATTCCTGATATTAAAAAAAATCCCGGCTTACATTTTTTCTGATTGAATACCCTGTTTAACTGAGAAACACACCAAGTTATAAAAGTAAAATGAGCTGTGAACAACGTTACATGTTTACTATATGGGATAGTTCACCCAAAAATAAAAAGTCATCATGATGTGCCAAACCCACTTTTCTTCTTGAGGGAAACAAAAAGAGATATTTAGCAGAATGTCCAAATGTGCATCCGAGTTAGTGTACTTGTGCACTATTTTATGCCATTTTGTAGAATAAATATTGTGAGTTGTGTGTTCACACTGCAAATTCCAGAAAGAAAAAGTGCACTTCAAATATCCGGAAGATGGTGCAATTTTAAAAATGTACTGTGGAATGTTGGACACATCATGCACTCAACTGTTGCAGCTTTACTTAGGTAGCGAAGGGGGAGGGGCTATCAGACTCCGACACTGACACTGAATGACAAAATACATGTACTACACGGTTGAGTATATAGTGCATAGTATAAGTGCATAGTGTATAGTGTTTCATTTGGGACACAATTCAAAGTTTTTCCCTCTCTTTCTCCTTAGATGACCACACACCCCTGTTCCAGCGTACATCATGTCTAGCCAGCATTTTACACCCCTGCTGTTAGCACTGACTAAGCTGTGTTTCTCTCCCCATTCATTAACAGCTACACAACAGCACTCCTGCTGAATACCACACACACAAACACACAAGCAAAGCAGGGGTTCACAAACATGGCCGGTCACATCCCACAACATTCAATTACCCACACGATAGGATTCACTTTGACCAGCATGTACACTAGCAGCTGCAAGACTTAATGAGATATTATGATACTGTTGATTTAGCATTATCTATATTACAGCATGTTTGTCCGAACGCTTACTGGCAGGTAGCTAAATCCAAAATCTGCCAATAGATGATTTCTCCCACCGAGCACCTTGATGATGAATAAATTACCCCTTGATCCTACATCGATTCTCTTTAAAATGACAAACTGCCCACTGATGTCCTACAAATGGAGTTGGGGACTGCGTTTGGTCTTACAGTAGCAGATCAGAAGATATATTCAAGGGTTTTGCCTTTCCATTAACAGTAATTAGGTGGGATTATAAAACGGTGGATGGAATATTTTTGGTGCAGTGAGCACGACTTGCTCTTCTTTTTGCTCCATTTTAAGGAAGTCAGGGGTGACGTATGCAGCCTCAGGGATTTTGCGAGATACGTTTCACACTCTCACCTTCAAGAACGTGTGACATTGTTCTCAATATTGGCCTAAAAGCATGTGTTGTCATCTAACACCACTAATTATTTGCTAACAACACTATGACGTATAAAACACTGAATATATCTCCACATATGGCTCTAATATAGCTTTTACACACCTTATAAAAATGAAATCATTTAATTGCCCTCGAGTTTTTCCAGTCTTTTCCTCACACAAATCTATCATGTGGATTCAGAAGAATTGGAATAAAGCACAAGCGAGTCATTTAGCCCACTTTTGTGAAACTATTATGGTGTTTTTTTTGTCATCATGAAGCTGAACATCCCCAGTTCCCTTTCGTTCAGTCACTCCGAGTAACGTCAGTGACTGACGAATGGGGGTTTCGCTTAGAAGCCTATCATCTTCGAGATCTAAAAAACGCCCAATGGCAGCGCCAATGCCATGGGCATGCGGAATTTGCATAGCGTAACTCCGCCCCACAGCGTGGGTATATAAGGAAGTACGCTGGCAACATCGCATTATGTTTCTGCTTCGGAGCCAAGAGTATCTCTTCACTCCTCAAGCCTTCTGAGTATCGTCAGCTTCTTCGAGACGAACAGCTTTCCAGTTGGTGTTGGTGTGACGGCGTGTTCCAGCGATCGTTTACTGCCTGCCTGCTGATCTGTGCAGTGGTCTGCATTCAGCCGGTATTCGGTCCCTGGGCGCTTCGGCATCACTGCGAAGCTTCCTCTCTTAAAAGAGCTCACACTTGGCACGTCTTTTTCAAGATGTCTCGCCAGTGTGCTTCTGGGTGCGGTCGATATCTGCCGCCCTCTGATGGGCACAATCACTGCCTGATGTGCTTGGGCTTTCAGCATGCTCAGGCAGCGTTTGTGGATGAGACATGTTCCCACTGCGGGGACATGCCCATCTCGGTGCTGCGGTCGAGACTCAATGAGCTCCGTAATAGAGTGAGAGTCCCCTCTGCCACACCCCAATCTGCGGTCTCTACGCGAGGCAGCACTTTGGCTGGTGGCCAGGGTGACCTGAGGGTGACGGTGTGGAACAAAGCCCCGACGCTCATGCCTCGGACCACACCCCCCTCTAGCGCACCGTTCCCGCCGTGCGCTCAGACTGAGACACCGGAGCCGGCTCCTGCTGTTCCGAGTGTGTCGTTTGGCGCCGCAGAGGACGAGCGAATGTCGATCGCCGCATCACAAGGTGGGCTGGAGTCCTCCGAGGATGATGATTCGGCTGTGCTGCCGCCTTCCGGTGTGCCAGCATTGTCCGAGTCGGACCCGGAGTTGACAGCCATGCTTTCCCGGGCAGCCGCGAGTCTCGGGTTGGAGTGGAACCCTCCACCCCGTCCTGAACGCTCGCGGTTGGACGATTGGTTTTTGGGGGCGCCGCGTTCTGACACCCGTCAGACCACGCCCCCAATACCTTTTTTCCCGGAGGTGCATGAGGAGGTCACGCGGTCCTGGAAGTCCCCGTTGTCTTCCCGTGACCGATCGGCGGCCTCCTCCACCTTCTCTGCCCTCGATGGGGCCGCGGCCAAAGGGTACACTGGGGTTCCCCCGGTTGAACGCTCTGTTGTGATGCAACTGTGTCCGCAGAGTGCTTCAACGTGGCGTGGCGACCCTAAGCACCCCTCCAAAGCCTGTAGTTTCACATCAACCTTGGTGGCGAAATCCTACAGAGCTGCGGGGCAGGCTGCCGCCTCTTTGCATGCCATGGCCATCCTTCAGGCCTACCAGGCCCGGATGCTCAAGGACATGCACGAGGGTAGAGCTGACCCAGGGCTCAGAAATGAGCTGCGTGCCGCCACCGACCTCGCCCTCCGGGCGACGAAGGTGACCGCACGCTCCCTGGGCCAGGTGATGTCCACAGCAGTGGTCCAGGAGAGACACCTATGGCTCAACCTGGCTGATATGCGGGACGCCGAGCGGACTCGTCTCCTCGACGCTCCCATATCCCAGGATGGGCTATTCGGCGGCGCGGTTGAGGACTTCGCCCAACAGTTCTCAGCCGCCCAAAAGCAGACTGAGGCCATCAAGCACGTACTGCCCCGGCGGCCAGCTGCTGCTTCCACCCAGCCGCCGGCACAGTTGCCTCAGTCTGCTCGCCGCCGAGGGCGCCCTCCCGCGGCTCCCGCCCCTCCCGCGCCACCCAAGCAGCAGCCTTCACCTGGGCCGCGCCGTGGAGGACGCCGTAGGAAGGCGCCCCAGTCCGCTCCAGCCCCGCAGCCCGCCAAGCGCCAGGCTAAGCGGCGCTCCTGACGCGGACAGCTCAGGGATGGGCAGTTCTTTCCAGGAGATGGTAGCAGGACCACTCCTTCCCCCGGTGGAGGGCCGGGGGAGAATCCTTTGTTCCGCTGCTGGCCCCCGGGTCAGCAGCACCCTTTTATGGTTAAAGAAAGAACTGACTTACCCATCCCTGAGCGACCAGAGACCGATGGCAGTGTGCGCCGCCCCCGGGCCACGCCACTCTCGTCCCTCTCTGACGCCAGTCTCCTCTCAGAGCAGACCCCAGTGGAACGCGCGTCCTTCCCTGGTCTCCTCTGTCAGGACGCGGCTGATGACCGTGCCCCCACACCGGGACGCTACGCCTCCCACGTCTGGGCCGGTCACGCCGCCTCGCTGCCCCACCCGGGGTACGTCTATGGTTCGCATGACCCCGCTGGTGCAGTTTCTGGGAGCCTGGCTTCAGCTCCCTGGACTGTCCCGCTGGGTCGCGAAGACCATCAGGCTCGGCTATGCGATTCAGTTCGCTCAGGCTCCTCCTCGTTTCCGGGGAGTCCGATTCACCATAGTGGGGCCCAATGCCCCCCTCATGCGTGCGGAGGTTGCTACCTTGCTGGCGAAGGGTGCGATCGAGCCTGTCCCTCCAGCCGAAATGGAGTCCGGCTTCTACAGCCCTTACTTCATTGTACCCAAGAAAACCGGTGGGTTACGACCGATCCTGGACCTGCGCGTCCTGAACCGATCCCTTCACAGGCTTCCGTTCAGGATGTTGACAGCGAAACGCCTTTTCGAATGCGTTCGTCCAGCAGATTGGTTTGCAGCGATCGACCTGAAGGACGCCTACTTCCATGTCTCCATTCTTCCTCGACACAGACCGTTCCTACGGTTTGCTTTCGAGGGGCGGGCATACCAGTACGCGGTCCTCCCATTCGGGCTAGCTCTGTCCCCTCGCGTCTTCACGAAGATTGTCGAGGCAGCCCTTGTGCCACTCAGGCAACACGGGGTTCGCATCCTGAACTACCTCGACGACTGGCTGATCCTCAGCCACTCTCGAGAGCAGGTGTGCGAACACAGAGACCTGGTGCTCCAGCACCTAGCCCGTCTGGGCCTTCGGGTCAACTGGGAGAAGAGCAAACTCTGCCCAGTGCAGAGGATCTCTTTTCTCGGTATGGAAATCGACTCGGTCGCCATGTGTGCGCAGCTTACGAGCGAGCGCGCGCAGTCACTGCTGACTTGCCTTCGTCAAATCGAGAGCAAGAGTGCGGTTCCACTGAAGTTATTTCAGAGGCTCCTGGGGCATATGGCATCTGCAGCCGCGGTAACGCCGCTCGGTTTGCTTCATATGAGACCGCTTCAGCACTGGCTTCGCGATCGAGTCCCGAGATGGGCATGGCAGTCGGGCACGCTCCGGGTCCCAGTGACTCGGGCCTGCCTGCAGACCCTCACCCCGTGGTCGAACCTCAGTTTTCTACGGGCCGGTGTGTCCTTAGAACGAGTTTCCAGGCATATTGTTGTGTCAACAGATGCCTCCACCACGGGCTGGGGTGCCATGTGCAATGGACATGCTGCCGCGGGCTCCTGGACAGGACCCCAGCGCCTCCTGCATGTCAATTGCCTCGAGTTGCTGGCAGTACGGTTCGCCCTGCACCGCTTCCGAGCGCTGCTCAAGGGTCAACACGTGCTAGTCCGGTCAGACAACACGGCCACAGTAGCGTACATCAACCACCAGGGTGGTCTGCGTTCCCGCCGCATGTCTCAACTCGCCCGCCATCTCGTCTTATGGAGTCAGAAGCACCTGAGGTCCCTTCGTGCCATCCATATCCCGGGAGTCCTGAACCGTGCAGCCGACGAGCTCTCACGGCTTCAGCCACTTCCTGGAGAATGGAGACTCCATCCCCAGACGGTTCAGCTGATTTGGGAACAGTTCGGCGACGCACAGGTAGATCTGTTTGCCTCCCACGACTCTTCCCATTGCCGCCTGTTTTATTCCCTGACCGAGGGCCCCCTCGGCACGGACGCTCTGGCGCACAGCTGGCCGCGGGGCCTCCGCAAGTATGCGTTTCCCCCAGTGAGCCTTCTTGCACAGCTTCTGTGCAAGATCAGGGAGGACAAGGAGCAGGTCATTTTGGTCGCCCCGTATTGGCCCGGCCGGACCTGGTTCTCCGAACTCGTACTCCTTGCGACAGCCCCTCCCTGGTCGATTCCTCTGAGGAAGGACCTCCTTTCTCAGAGACGGGGCACCCTTTGGCACCCGCGTCCCGATCTTTGGAACCTCCACGTGTGGCTCCTGGATGGGACGCGGCAGGTTTGAGTACCCTACCACCTCAGGTGGTGGCTACCATCACTTCCGCTAGGGCCTTGTCTACTCGACACGCCTATGCGTTGAAGTGGAACCTCTTCGTCACCTGGTGTTCTTCTCGCCAAGAAGACCCCTGGAAATGCCCGATCGGGTCCGTGCTCTCATTCCTCCAGGAAGGGTTGGAACGAAGGCTGTCTCCTTCCACCCTCAAGGTTTATGTGGCCGCTATTTCTGCCTACCACGACCTTGTGGAGATGAAAAAGGTAAGTCAGCACGACCTGGTCATCAGGTTCCTGAGGGGAGCGAGGAGACTGAATCCTCCTCGCTCTCCCCTCGTACCCTCTTGGGACCTCGCAGTAGTCCTAAGCGCTCTGCAGAGGGCTCCCTTTGAGCCATTGCGGTCAGTCGAGCTTAAGTTCCTGTCTATGAAGACAGCGCTCCTGACCGCCTTGGCCTCCATCAAGAGGGTAGGGGACCTGCAGGCATTTTCGGTTGACGAAGCGTGCCTGGAATTCGGGCCGGCCAACTCTCACGTGATCCTGAGACCCCGGCCTGGATATGTGCCCAAGGTTCCCACCACTCCCTTCAGGGACCAGGTGGTGAACCTGCAAGCGCTGCCTTTGGAGGAGGCAGACCCAGCCTTGGCACTGCTCTGTCCAGTACGCGCCCTCCGTGCTTACGTAGACAGAACGCAGTGTTTCAGGACCTCAGACCAGCTCTTTGTCTGTTATGGTGGGAAGCTGAAGGGAAAGGCTCTCTCCAAGCAAAGGTTGTCTCACTGGATAGTGGACGCCATTGTTTTGGCTTACCAAACGCAGGGGCGCCCATGCCCCCTTGGGGTCAGGGCTCACTCCACCCGGAGTGTGGCCTCCTCTTGGGCTCTAGCGCATGGCGCCTCGCTGACAGACATTTGCAGAGCTGCAGGCTGGGCGACACCCAACACATTCGCCAGATTCTATAATCTCCGAGTGGAGCCAGTGTCCTCTCTTGTACTCGCCTCTACTAGTGGCCGGTAATGGACTAGGCTCAGGTGTCTTCGCTTGCTCGCCATTCCACTCCACGGACTGGATACGTGCGATATTTTCCTCAGGTAGTTTCCCTGAAGCCCTGAGTTCCTCCAGCACTGTTGATGCCGACACCAGTACGTCTGCCCACTCGCTCAGGCCCTCGTGTTGGCTAGGTGCCACCGTGTGCATGGTTCCCCCGTTGGGCGACCCCCACATGTGTATTCCCACTGTAAGTCTCCCTGAGCAGGTGTCTTTCCCTTGGCAAGCCCCTTGCCACCCCTGGGGGTAAAATTCTTCCACCTTCGGCTGGTTACCCCAGAGTTTCCCATATGTAGCCCTGAGCGGGTCATATGTGTTCTTAAGTCCTCCCTACGGGTAGGCATTTGGCGCATACTTCCACCTGGAATATGCTTCCCAGTGTACCTTGGTATTCCTGTGTTAAGTGGGAGTCCTTCGTCCGTACTAGCTTACGACAGGGAGCTCACGCTTACGCAGGGCACTGGATGACAGCCGAGTGGCGTGATTATATTGGGACCCCCATTCGTCAGTCACTGACGTTACTCGGAGTGACTGAACGAAAGGGAACGTCTCGGTTACGTATGTAACCCTCGTTCCCTGAGGAGGGAACGGAGACGTAACGTCCCTCTGCCACTTCCGCTGTACCGCTGGAACAGCCGGGAGTTCAGTCTTGGCTCCTCAGCAGGTAAACATAATGCGATGTTGCCAGCGTACTTCCTTATATACCCACGCTGTGGGGCGGAGTTACGCTATGCAAATTCCGCATGCCCATGGCATTGGCGCTGCCATTGGGCGTTTTTTAGATCTCGAAGATGATAGGCTTCTAAGCGAAACCCCCATTCGTCAGTCACTGACGTTACGTCTCCGTTCCCTCCTCAGGGAACGAGGGTTACATACGTAACCGAGACGTTCTCATTCACTTTCATAATACAGAAAATAGTGGCCAGGATATGAATTCCAAAAATTCCCCTTGTCCCATTAAAGAAAGAAAATCAGAACAGCATGAATGTGAATAAATAATTATAAAAAATATTTTTGTATGAACTTTTCATTAAGTGAAGGCTACAAATCGCCATTATTAAATTAACTTTATTACAAAAGTGTGAGTAATGCAATATTCATTCCTAGAGTTCCCACCTAAGGCCTTGGGTGTAATTGCAAAAATATGCCAAATTTTAGGAGGAGCTGCTAAATTATAGATCTATCAGAGAGCCCAAATTATGTTTTAAAAATTAATGGTTTTTGCAAGTAGGATGGTGAAGTTTGTATGGCAAATTGCAGGTAAATTAATAATAAACATAAGTGATGTGTTCAGCTGAGTGCAAATAGCATCCAGGATCTGAGCAACAGGACCCCTGTCATCTCTAACCTCAGGTGTATATCAGAATATATAGTTTAACACGATAGATCAGCAATAATAATATGTTCTTTTGTGAAGATTACATCTGATCTTGATTGCACCCTGGGCAGCTCTGTTGGCAATGTCTAAATCTGATTGTGCTGAAGGAATGTAATGAAAAGTCAAATTTGGATTTGGATACAGGAGAAGGAAGGTTGGCAGTGTTTCTGTTTGTCCTCTACCTAAATTGGCTGGAAAGACACAAGAGGAACAAGTCATTTAGACAGTACCAATGAGCTCTTGGGGACTATGACATTTCTCTCAACAAAGACCATCTGGAAAACAGAGATACAAGAGTAACTACACAATGGGCTACAGTAAGAAAAATAATATAATGATTCTTGTGTACTGGGACAAAACTGAAAAAGTTAATGTATGAAGAAATTATTTTGGATTAAAATGTTAAGCATGTTTTTAGATACGCTATGTTCTATGTTTCTATAATCTCCTGCTTTTTCCATTTTCTCACAAAATGTATGTTACCTATACTCTATATTGAATGATTATTAAATATGTAAAGCAAAAATGTGATAAATATTTATAATTAACTTTGACAAATATTTGTTGCTAGCCAGAAAAACTAAATAAAATAATATATCTAGATTAAGTAATAATAATACACTCACCTAAAGGATTATTAGGAACACCATACTAATACTGTGTTTGACCCCCTTTCGCCTTCAGAACTGCCTTAATTCTACGTGGCATTGATTCAACAAGGTGCTGAAAGCATTCTTTAGAAATGTTGGCCCATATTGATAGGATAGCATCTTGCAGTTGATGGAGATTTGTGGGATGCACATCCAGGGCACGAAGCTCCCGTTCCACCACATCCCAAAGATGCTCTATTGGGTTGAGATCTGGTGAATGTGGGGGCCATTTTAGTACAGTGAACTCATTGTCATGTTCAAGAAACCAATTTGAAATGATTCGAGCTTTGTGACATGGTGCATTATCCTGCTGGAAGTAGCCATCAGAGGATGGGTACATGGTGGTCATAAAGGGATGGACATGGTCAGAAACAATGCTCAGGTAGGCCGTGGCATTTAAACGATGCCCAATTGGCACTAAGGGGCCTAAAGTGTGCCAAGAAAACATCCCCCACACCATTACACCACCACCACCAGCCTGCACAGTGGTAACAAGGCATGATGGATCCATGTTCTCATTCTGTTTACGCCAAATTCTGACTCTACCATCTGAATGTCTCAACAGAAATCGAGACTCATCAGACCAGGCAACATTTTTCCAGTCTTCAACTGTCCAATTTTGGTGAGCTCGTGCAAATTGTAGCCTCTTTTTCCTATTTGTAGTGGAGATGAGTGGTACCCGGTGGGGTCTTCTGCTGTTGTAGCCCATCCGCCTCAAGGTTGTGCGTGTTGTGGCTTCACAAATGCTTTGCTGCGTACCTCGGTTGTAACGAGTGGTTATTTCAGTCAAAGTTGCTCTTCTATCAGCTTGAATCAGTCGGCCCATTCTCCTCTGACCTCTAGCATCAACAAAGCATTTTCGCTCACAGGACTGCTGCATACTGGATGTTTTTCCCTTTTCACACCATTCTTTGTAAACTCTAGAAATGGTTGTGCGTGAAAATCCCAGTAACTGAGCAGATTGTGAAATACTCAGACCGGCCCGTCTGGCACCAACAACCATGCCACGCTCAAAATTGCTTAAATCACCTTTCTTTCCCATTCTGACATTCAGTTTGGAGTTCAGGAGATTGTCTTGACCAGAACCACACCCCTAAATGCATTGAAGCAACTGCCATGTGATTGGTTGATTAGATAATTGCATTAATGAGAAATTGAACAGGTGTTCCTAATAATCCTTTAGGTGAGTGTATTTAAGTGCAGTCCTTATTTAACAGAAACTCAAAGGAAAACAGACACTGTTCGTGTCTGTTTCAGAAATGAACAGAACAACTAACTTAAATGATTTGAAGACAAAGAATTGAACTAAATGCAGAGCTTAAATACCAAACCAAACTAATTAACAAAAATTAACAACAGGTGTAACAGATCAAACGATGAACAAATCAAAGCAATGAAACTCCATGAAAACCACTAGAAACAAAGAAAACAGAACTAAACAGACAAAACCCAACCATAAACAGAAACCAACACAGATAACCATATCAAAAGTGGCTGGGATTGAGCAGCACAACACACTTGTAGCCAATCAGCAACAGGGGTGTGTCCACTCATGATGGGGGAGGAGAGAGAGTGAGCAAGAGGGAGATTTGAAGAAAGACTGTAGAAAGAGAGACGGCTGAGAGACATTACAAACAAGAAAAGGTCAGAGGAATATCCATAGAAAAAGAAGGGTTATGATCAGGCAAGAGCTTCAGAACCCACAGTAATATTAGAAAAGCTTTCCACCACTAGAGAGACCTAAACGGAAAGGCCTGAAAACAGACGCAGCGGTTGCGTTGTTTCTGCTCCATACGTGAGTAACATTGGTTTTGCTATGTTTCACAGAACCAAGATATGCTGTTGCTATAATGTTAGCCATTACAGGACAGTTTTGAGTGTCATTGTTTTTTGGAGCTGCTGTGCTGCTGGCGACTAACAACAAACTCTAGCTTGTATATACTCATGTGTACTGTTCATGTGCATTTTTTTTTCATCTCCGCTTTATTTTTTCCCTTTATTTCCCTTTATTTTTCACAAAGCATTATTTTTGCTTCGCTTCAGCTATGATAAAGAGACATCCACTCTTGCATTGCGTGTTTTATGTATGTAATTATGTAAAATATTTATATATGAAAATATGTCACCCATACACACACACACACACGTTTTGTCCTTTTTATTAACAGATACAGCAACGGCAGGACGCTCTGTGGTAGTTTAAGCCTGCCGCAGCCCAAATAGTCCTACACTTGTGGCTAAAAACAGCTCTGAATGAACGTATAAGCTACATCTTTCCTCATTATTAGTCAGGGCCACGACCGCACATTTCTCCCTCTCTCGGTCACAAACACAAAACAGAAAAAGATTATGGATCCCACTGCCACATCAGCTTCTTTTCCTCCTTCGTAAATTCACACACTTTTATTCCTTCATTGTGTCTAGAGAGAGAGCCAGTCAGCTAAAGTCAGCCATAAGCAGCGAAAAAAGGGTTACGGGTACAGCAGGAATTCATACAAATAGCTCTTCCTAAAGGACCGTGTCTATGCGTCGTACTTCTCAGAGATATAAATCTTCCTCTAGCACAACCCTTTTTTCCCCTCTTAATCTTGTCATCTTGGATAGGACCACAGGAAAGGATAAGATCATTTCTATAATTTAAAAGTGCAAGGCTTATAATTAGTTTTGAAGGAAAGGAATATGTGACCCAGTTCATTTTAAGATTAAAGTGCACAGGACAGTTTATGATGCAGAAAGAAAAAAAAACCTAGCCGTATTAATCAGGCAAAGTGCAGCAGTGAGGCATGTTGGTCTCAAAGTCCTGCATTTCCATGTCTGGAGACGTTCCAGAGGCTTCGGAAAAAATACGGCGCTCTACTTATTTATTTACAGCCCTGCATATATGAGAGCGATTTAGCTGCTCTTGTGCCGAGGATGTGAGTGTAATGTTAAAAGTCGATATGAGGGACGGTATGATTTATATTCCCAGAGCCCATTACCTTGAGTCCCCTGGCAGCGTTTTACAGTGACAGTGACGTCCTTTAAACACCATTTACACTGGCCCCCAAAAAACGTGTGCAAAAGCAGTCCCTACGGTACACAGATGCTTCCTACCCATCGGGCGCATCGTCAAAGGGTTCGCTGGAAGACAAGTAGATTAATTATAAAATGGATCCGAAAAATGGCATCAGCATTCCGAACAAGCAACCTTTTGTACCTCTTCTGTGGCATGGCCTTGTTTTAATCAATGCTGCTGTCACGAGACTTGGAGGCTGGGAAATATACTGTACCAATGGCCATCTCTTCATTACCATCAAGAAAAAAACTGTATCAATCTAGCATCTAATAATGTTTTTGGACTGATTAAAGGTGACCTAAAAAGCTATGGGGGTTATCTGAATGTAGTCCATCACTCAAATAATTCACAGTCTGTCTCACAGTAGGAAGTCTGATCTGATTCGAGGAGTGTTTGTATTTGCAGTACATCTCGTTTTAGGGAAGTCTTCCAGAACAAGTTGAGTTAAAGGTTAATAGCCTACAAAATATCGGTTTTCCCAATTCATTTGAGCAATTGTGATATGTAATCTTAAATCCCAAGATTGATTTTTAACTTTGTGCCTATTTTCAGTGGTTGCCTGAAAATGTATTACAGATCACTGCATTCTGCTGAATTAACTTACTAGGCAACATTACTTGGATCCTGTTGTTAATTTACGTTAACATTTTCCAAATTTAAAAGGTTGCAACTTACACGGGGCAACTTTTTTAACAATGTTGTCGGGCAATGTTGCTTGGGCACTTTCCCATTGAGAGTGGGCAACAAATTTCTATCTGGATACTTTAGATCGGTCGTGGGCCCTGTGTCTCACCTGGTTGCCCATTGACGAAAACATTGCCCAGCAACATTGCTCAAAAAGTTGGAGCCATTTCTTTTTAGTGATTCAAAAACCTGCAGCATGAGCTGTGTAGTCCGATTCACAAACAAATAACACTTATAAGATGGTTCTCTTAAGCAAATCAAAAACATACATGATCAGTGCCACCTGATTTATGAACAACTGATTTCTGTGAGGCAGTTCTTGCAAGTGAATCAAAAACATACAACATTACCACTGTAGCCACATACACAAATAAATGAATCTTAGGAGCATGAATCAAAAACATACAGTGCGACCAGTCAGTGTAACCATATTCACAAACAAACTCTTACTCTTATTAATCAGTTCAGTTTAGTTTAGACAAGTTATCGATGTAAAACACTTTCCTGTATAATTTAGAGCATTATATGTATGCAAAATAGACATTATACTGAAATATATACAAATGAATCAGAATCTAATCCATTTGTAATTGGATTAACTTTTGAATAACTTTTGAATCAGAATCAAACTGAATCTGGAAACCGGTATTGATACCAAGTCCTAATAGCCTGTGTAGGTGAGTCATACCTGGTGGATTTAGGTGGGTCTGATGCAGGTGGCATCTGGGTGGGCCGGCAGTTTCTGCTCTGTAGATTGAAGCCCGGACTAACAGATTCTGTCAGAGAAGTCAGAGTAGGAGTAATGGACATGCTGTTTTCACAAGGTCGGACTCAACATGAGGCCAGACAACCTTGAAGATAAGAACAAATCCTTTAGCGACGAACACCACCCACCCCATCAAGCAGGGGCTACATGGTACAATACAGAAAGAATCGATAACAGGCAGGGGATGGAGTAATGACTCTCCAGGGCATTGACCAAACCTGCACCAAACCTCTGAACAGCAAAAAGACAAAGGGGAAAAGAAAGAAAGAAATATTGCAGAGGTCTCCTAAATGCCTCATTTAGCAGCTTTGGCTGGACGCTTGCACAATAGTCTATGAAACACCGGGCAAGAGTCCACCACCCTGTTCTTGTCTCTCCAGTCATTCATACCCATCCTTCAATTCCCACAATCCCTCCCCTCATTTCTCTCATCTGTTCCCCATACGCACCACAGCCTTTATCTTGACTACGCCACCATCTCAATGAAGCAGAAGAGCTGCCTGCAGAATCAGCCTGGTACCCTTGAATGACTCTTCTGGTGTATCATTGATTTTGTAATTCTCATGGTTTCCCTGGCAAAGCTCCCAGTTTAAAGCAATCATCACTGACTTTTAGTGAGGGAACCTAAGAGAAGGTACAGAGCCATGCGGCTCAGCATGCTTTACTGCAGTGACTAATGTTTCAGGAATAACGTGGGCCTCTGACTATCCCGAACCCACAGAGGACATCAGACAGACAGCCGCTTCTAAAGAGAGTGCAGGTGGGTGATGCAAGTCTATGTATGGCTTCAATGACTTCTAGAGAGAGAGGGTGGCATGCGTGCTGACATTGCAATGTATGGAAATGTGTGAGGGAGTATGTGCAGGACTTTTTTGCCACTTAAAAAAGAATAATTCATCCAAAATAAAAATGTATTCATATCATTTATTCGTCACCATTCTAAAGGTGTTTTACCGTTCCAATATTTGGGTTTGGAAAAAGCTGTCTTTATTCAATGTTAATCCAGCCATCCAGTGAGCAGTAAACCACTGTGACCAGATTCATTGAGACAGTAAGGGCCGGTTCACACGGAACGAGTTTTTGCTGTTAAAAACGCGAAACGCAGGCCAGTGAAATGCAGTGTTAATTATGACAGCAAATTTTGATTTAGTTTTAGTCATAGTCTTTTGACTAAAATGCCATTTAGTTTTAGTCATATTTTAGTTTGAATTGTTTTAGTTTTAGTCTAGTTTTAGTCGACTAAATATCATAAGATTTTAGTCGACTAAATCTACAGTAGTTTAGTTAGTTTAGTTAAATTGTAATGCATTAATTGAGCATTTAAGCATTACATAACCGACTGTTATTTGAATACGTCAAAACCATTTTGACATAACTGTGTGCTTTTGACCGTTCAAGCGCAAAAATACACGAAAGAGCTCAATTCACTTTTTTTTTGTTTTTTAAAAACATCTATATAGTTTTTATAATTTTGTATTTCTGTTTTAGTTAGTATATCAGGTTAAGCTAAAGCTTCAAATAAGTTTAAGTTTATTTATTTTTTTAATTTCACTTAAAATTTCAAGTAATGAAGATTTTTTTTAATGGTTTTAGTTAACTATTATAACCCTGATACTTTATTGAATATGTGTCAAATGCTGTTCTTAGTCTTTCCTCCTGACTGTGAATTAAATAGGAATGAAATTAAATACAGTTTATTGTGTAACCAAAAACGTTTATATAATGCTTGACTTTTAATTATAAACAAGCTCGAAATACACCGTGACTCTTATTTTGAAATGTCTGCACCTTACTATTGCAGTTGCAGGCTGCTCATTCAAGTTCAGATGAGGGAGATCAAACATGCATTGTTACAACCGTCTAAAACATATTACTATATAAACATTGCCTTATTCATCAGCATTAGTTCATAAACAATTACCTGGCATAAATATGCGCTATTCATTGATTGCGAACCGCTCTGAAGCACTCTAAAGCGCAGTTTCGTGAGCCTGTAGAACACGCAACAGCGCCGATGCGTGCTTTCCTGCGGTTAGATCAGCACGTTCTGAATGGATCTCTTCCCTAATAGTCCCTCCCTAACATTTTTGTCTCGTTTTTATTCGTTGACGAAAATGACAGTAGATTTTCGGCATAGTTTTTGTCATCCAAAACTGGTTTTTATTTAGTCATCGTCTCGTTTTCGTCAGTGAAAAAAGGTCGTTGACGAAAATTATGACGAAAATTATTCGTCAACGAAATTAACACTGGTGAAACGAAAAAAGCGTAAGGTCTAGAAATGCGTTTTTTAAAAGTTGAACTTATTTTATCTTGAGCGGCACGTTTTTAGAATCCCATGTCATGCGCGAGGCGCTGCAAAAGACGCGAGACGTGAGCGCAATGGTTAAAAGACCTCCGTCTAGCGTGTTTACATTAAAAAACAATGGAAAAGTAGCGCAGTGGAATGGAAAGACGTGTTCTGTGTGATCACAGAATATTAATGCTAAGGGTGTTTACATGCACTATTTAATTGGACTTAAACAATAATTTGCCATGTAAATGCTTTTAGTTAGGGCTGCACGATATATCGTTTTAGCATAGATATCGCGATGTGCGCATCCGCGATAGTCACATGTGCAATGTCAAGTATAGGGATCGTTGTTGATCCATGATCCGTACAGGCTGCACCCCAGTTCACAACGCATGTGATTCGTGGATTAATTGCAAAGTTTAACCATCATAGAGTGAAAGTTTATCATTTGCTTTTGATAATTTGCTGTTTTTAAGTCAAGTCAGGCACCAAGCGCAAGAGGAATTTAACGTATCCTTCCTGAATAAATTGATCAATTTCTTTAAAAAAATATTTTGACCCCAAAATTTTGATCAGTACACTACAGTACACTACATTTATGATGCTATTAAGGTGCATTTGAGTCATTCTTACAGCTTGACAGCTCCAGTTTCCTAACCTAATATAGATTTAAAACGACATGAAGGTAAGTAAATGATTTTTTATTTTTAGGTGTACTATACCTTTAATGAATAACATCAAGGTATGTAATCGGATCAGTCAACAGATACTGTGAAGACAGTCGTTTGACGGACCGGAGGAGGACTATGAACTCCCTCAGGGGTGAGAACATGAGCTGCTCTGTACCTCAGTGGGTGTGTCAGCGAAATGTCACAGCCCAACAATCCAGCCTGTTCACTTTACGAGACGAGAGAAGGCTTTATGTCGCCCTGATGGAGCCATTAACCAGCCTCCTTTAAACCCTGCAGAAAAACACACACAAACACTGCACAACACACACACACACACACACACACAGGAAGACTCACTGTCATGCCAATGACCCACTCTACCTGCCAGACGGCCCTAATACCAGTCACTCTAGTTTAAGAGCCCCGGGTCCGCCCATATTCAGAGCCAGGAGAGGGGAGCTGGCACTGTCCAAGAACCATTAATAATTACGCAGTATAAGAGGGAGAAGGAGCCCACAGGGCACGCACACACTCTCCAAAACACACACAGATAAGCACGGCACTCCGCTTTATACACACCCCTTCACAAACTCACAAAACACACATGCCGTCTCACAGCCTGCGAGCGACAGATAGAGTCTTCCCCATTCATCACCGAGCCAGGCAGAGGCTGCATACTTTACTGGATGGGTGAAGTGATTTTTTTTCTTGGGCCAGAGGAGAGAAAACATCATTCTCGTCATTTGCGCCACCAACAAAACAACTGGCAGACTGTTGCCACAGATAATGCCCTGCGCTGACTTTCACCTGCAGATAAAAGTGCAAGAAACACGATAAAAAGCAAAAACAAGATTGAAAGAGCTTCGCTTCAAACACCCCCATGATCTTTCCTGAATGCTAAGGTTCTGCACTGTACAGAACATGCAAACAAGACTAGTGCAGGACCCGTCCTTGAAGTTTTTAATGGCTGTGTGGCTGCAGAACAACAATACAGAACTTATGTGCATAAAAACCTTTCGCAAACCTTAATGAATAGCTATTCAGCTTCAGGTTTTCTTAAGCGATGATTGTGGCATGATGTGAAAGTGTTGAAGAGGTCAAGGCTTGGCTACAGTGTTGCTAAGTCCACGGTTTTAATGAGGTTGTAGTCTGATAATTTACAGTTCAAGTCTATTAAATGTTACATTCAGGGTTTCCGCAGGTTTCACCAAGTTGAATTTAAGACTTTTTAAGACCATTATGAATTAAATTTAAGACCTATATCACGCAATAAAAAAACGTACAAAGGAAATGCAGAATCACAAAATTACAAAGTATTAGTAAACTTGCACTTCCTCATAGCTCAATCCCACCAGGATTTCACTATATGATGTTTTATTAACAAAGTTCAGGAGGAGCACGTTCAGATAATTGACACGAGTGGAGAGGACTCCATTCAACAATAAGAGGTATATACATTCGGCAGTCTTACCTCCGTTTGTTGACAGTTTATCAGCATCCCTCCACCACCCCTTCTCCACACTTTTAGTTCTAACCACTTACATACACGGGGGGGACTACTCTGGGTTCGGGCCAAATTCCAAGCTCGGAGCCCTCCCCCCGGACAGCACGCCAAATACGCATTTAAATTTACTCTCTAAATTATATGTAAGTGTGAACTCGTGAAATATATATATATATATATATACCGAAATCTTACAAGTAAACCACAGCAATAAGCAATTGCTTAATATAAGTCAAATGTTCTCAAGTAATTCAGTAACCAAGTAAATGGTCAGTAATAAAATAAGAACTTATAAACAAATGACAACTGGACAAATAAATACAACATAAAGATACAGATACAAACAGTGCTTTAAGTTTAAGTGCCGTTTTTTTCCCCTGTTGTTGTTTTTTGTTTAACATTAACGACACAGACGGGAGCGGGTATAGGCTACATTAGGTTGCTTTCACTTTAAGACCTACAGTAATGCGCAGTTCCAATACTGACATACGTCCCAAAATTTTTTACTCAAGACATAACCGCCAATATGGACATAGGCATAATAATGTGTGTATTTGATCGTTCAAGGGCAATAAGCCTAGAAATAGAACACATTCGGTACACTCCCGCGAGCGCTGACAGGCAGCAGACGCGTGCACAGAATCCGCAGCCAGTCTGACATCGGTCCCTGTGTCAGTACTGAATTGAGTTTGTGGTTTACATCGCTTTTATTAACTCTTTTTTAGTGCTATCAGGAATATCATACTTTTATTCGGTCATTATATGAGATGGCGGTTGAGAAGGATTCGCCTTCGCTTTCATGATCGTGGAACTGGAAGAACTAGAGAACTATGATTGAAGAATAAAATCTGTTCTATGTGTCTGTGGTACAATCCGAAAGAGATTCGCGCCAATAACACGAAAGCTGATCGGCTGCAATATAAGATGTTGATCTCATTTGCAGTTATAATACAGCAAACTATATTTGGACTAGCGAAAGAAAGAACTACAACACCCCGGAATAAACACACACACACACACTCTAAAGCACTGCGGAAGCATTTCATTGAGCAATAGAGGTAGCGTTACATGGACGTAGGAAAATTAAGACCTGTTTAAAATTATTTAAGACCTAGAACTCAATACTTCAGCGAGTTTAAGACTTTTTAAGGCCTAAAATTTTGATTTTTAAATTTTAGACTTTTTAAGACCCTGCTGGAACCCTGTACATTTAAAAAAAAAAAATTATTAAATGGAAAAAAATATTATTTACGATTATTAAATAAATACTTAAATTACATTTTTTAAATAATATACTCACAATGCCATTCAAAAATTTGGGGTCAGTAAGATAATTTTTGTAAAGAATCTAATACTTTTATTCAGCAAGGTTGCATTAAATTGATCATAAGTGAAAGAAGAGACATTTATAATCTTAAAAATATTAAGCAGCAACTGTTTTCAACACCGATTATATTGATTTCTGAAGGATCATGAGCAAATATGACAGATTTTCAAATCGCATATTACTAAGGATCCTGCATCAGCCAAGCAACTGCCATTGAAATAAATTGGAATACTAATTGAAAACTTTCTCCAGGTATTACAGACCTCTGGTGGTTTAAGCTCTCCTCACATGGGGTCTGGCAGAATCAAGGCAGTAGGTACAAAAAGAGCTCTTTCATCAAGAGACAAAGCTTGTCTTTTACAGAAAGCATTGCCCAAAACAGAGCCTGACTTGTGACTCAGATGTGAGCATTCGTCAGTGGCAGACACCTCCAGCACATGGAGAACAATCTATTCCTAGCCGTCAGATGCATCTGGAGGTGTGTTGACCTTACTCATAATTAATCTGCCAGGTTTAGGCAGGCTGAAGTTGAGGGTGCGTGAGAGAGACGCACACACAGACACACAATCGGTGGTGGCCGTCTCATTGAACAAGTAGTGAAGAACACCCGCAATGAGCCAATCAGGTCGCCTGAAACAAAAGGAACACAGATGAGCAATGACTTGTAACCGATGAAACAGAGCTCAGGTGACTGGATTCATCCAGTTGGAAACATCTCCTGCAGGATGACAGTCATAACAGGCCCACTTTCGGAACATTGCTTAAAGGGACACTCCACTTTTCCAACTCCCCTAGAGTCAAACAGCTGAGTTTTACCGGTTTTGAATACATTCAGCCGATCTCCGGATCTGGCGGTAGAACTTTTACCATAACTTAGCGACAAAGCGGCTTACAAAAGAGGAACAAAAGCAACTCGCCAAAGAGCCAAAACTAATCGTAATATACAATGCCGGCTTTATATGATGGATGGATGGATGGATGGATGGACATTAGCCTGGATTGATAAACATTAGAAATTTTTTAATAAACCAGAAACAAATTCAGTTAGATGTGTCCAAACATTTGTCTGCTACTGTAAATTAATGTGCATTTGTGTATACTAGTCTAAAATGGGAAATCCTTCACCTTTAGCAGAGAGATACCTAGACATTTGATGCTATGGGGTTGCTGTCTTGTGATATGTTGAGCAGGTGTTAAGACTGCTCACCTCTATCACATGTGTGTGAGGGAAACACTCAGGCAGCCACGATCATCAATCAAAACCCTGAATTCTCCAGGCCTGTCCACACAAACGGTAGTTCACGTCACAAAAAATTTTGAGACGCTGTTCAATGATGTTAGTGCTCTTATAACAATATGTTTAGCCAGGCTGCAAGGCTGAGTCATTTCAGTATGCATTATGCAGCAAAGTTTCAAAGGGACCGTAAGTCGATTCTTCGCAACAGGCTTTCTGATTACAGCCTGTAACAGGAGCAAATTAAATCCTCTGAGAGCTACAATAACCACATTTCATTTTGTTTACAATGAGGCACTCGTTCCAGATAAATCCACGCAACTGTTGTCAATGAACAACAAATGCAGAATGCTTACGAGCACACACCACTGCGAGCTTGACAAAAGAGGGGGTCGGAACAGCCTCCTACATACATCTTTAGAGTCGTTTGTCCACAATAACATAGCAATTCACTTTGTACTGCTCTCTAAACTGAATTACATACAGTACAATCATTTGATGGACTGTTTTATTTTAAGCAGGTCCCTACGCTGTGATGTCACACCAGCACTGCTTTCACATCTTACCGTCTCTGTGGTTCATTTATCTCTTAACCCAGAAGTCGAAATATCCTCAATTTCTTAAAAGCCACTATGAAACACTGGGAATAGTGTGGATTCCGAGACATTATGAGGGACCTCATCAAAGCTAAATTGGGGTCATGTGATAGAGTACGAACGAGGCAGCTTCTTTTACACTGTAATGCATTTCTAAGCAGATCTGTTACACCTTGACTTTCGTGGAGCAATTATGGCAAAGTTCAGCATGAAATCTGAATGCAAAACTGATTTTCTTCTCAAACCGCTTTCATTAGGTAATGTCTGCAGGTTATCGGGGATGGCACGAGTCAGCCTGCTAGAGATAACCTCTTCTTCTCCTCCTCTTCCTGGCTTCCACTACTTTTTCCGTCATTGTTGATGGATGCTCTGGTCTGATCACCTGTGCTGTGTGCCAGAGAGTGATTGACATGCTAGAGGCAGCGAGGAGCTAAGGAATCCAAACAGGTCCATGTGTTGGACAAAGAGATAAGAGAGAGTGTGTTGAAAGGCACAGGGGGGTCCCTCGGGGGAAACTCGATGAGCTGCCACAGGGGAGGAGAACATCTGACAAAGTCAGACAGAGAGAGTGGAGATACTGGGGAAGTGGAGAATTCAGTTACTGTTTTTCAACCACGGAGGGACTGGGACTGAAATCAGACTGGGATCTATGCCAGCCTGCCTTCTCTATTGTGTACCACAAATATCGGTTTTCAAAGTACAGTATTTTGATATGTGTAAAATTGATCATTTGCATTGCAGAAGCAGTGTAATTATATTGTACAATAAGCAATGAATTGCTATTAAATTAATAGTTGTATCATTTACTCACACTCTTGTCATTTCCAAACTTGTATGATGACTTTCTTTCTTACGTTGAACTGAGAAAATGGCAGGTAATGTTATTTCTACCTCGAATCCGCCTTTTTCCGACCTCATTCTTCTCCCTTTTCCCATCGCATATCAGCTCGGAGAGGAATTTATTTAAGAGAAAAAAAATACGAAAATATATAACAGGTATAGAATAGTGGGAATAAAGTGTTTAATGGGTAGGGTTAGGAGTAGGTATAGGGGTGGGCCCAATAAAGCAGCATCAATTTATGATTTTAATAAATATAATCACTGAGTATGTTGTTCCCATTTGAGGGAACTCTATGCTCACCATGCATTAAGACAATATAGACACCTGTCCTCTTCCATGCAGATTCATAACATCTCCATCCAGCCAGCACAGCCATGTGGGGCCAAATTGGGATATCTAACTGGGGCCCAGTCAAGAGTCAAGAGCCCAACTAAAGCAAACACGGATCTCCATAATGGTGACTTCAAACTAAACTATTATTTTCAATAAAACATCAACATTTAAAACTCTGTTAATTCTTAAAACTGATTTATACTTCTGCTTCGGAGGACATACGGCGTAGCCTCAACACTGTAGGTTACGTGTCAGTTTTCATTTATACTTCTGCATTGCTGTCCACGTCGACGTGCAATTACACATGCAGACAGATGTTCCTCTGTCCTTCAGTGATTCTGTTTGTTATCACTTAATTGTCTCATTAACATTTAACACCCTGTAGTGTGCACAATTATGTGTATTAGAGAAATACACTTTTTCACAGGGGGAGGGAGGTGGAGGGTTAATGAAAGATCAAAAGTATAAACAATGAAGATTTATTTTCACAGCCTTCTTTAATTATATTTACCAAGGGTGCCAATAATTCTGAGCATGACTGTAGCACTTTTTTAAATAAAACAATGTGTAAGTGTAATTCGCACCCTGTCTGTAACATTATGTATTCTGATACTGATACATGAGACAAAATTATTTTATGAGTTATGAGTGGGTTGGCTACCATACAATATAAATAAAGACTTTAGATGTCATGAAATTGCGGGCATAAATGCAAAAATAGGGAAGGGGGTGCTTATGTTCCCTCCAATGTCAAAATCAAACATACGCCCTTGATGACTTCCACATGCACAGGCATAAGAGTGTCGTCAGTGGACTGGCTATAAGGAAGCAGCGAGGTGCAACGTGATGGCATTATGATATATCATTTGCCGGTGAAGACATCTGCTGTTACCATAAGCACTTCATCGGCAGTTTGTGAGTCATATGTGTGTCAGACATGCATAGACAGAGGAAGACGTACAGTATGTGATAACATGCCATCACGAGAAGGGCATAAAATAAAAATAAAAAGTAAATTTTAAAAGTTAAATAAAAACATAAATGTAGGCATAAAAACTATTGATTTTGAGATTACATTTAATAGTAGATTACATTTAACAGTGTTATTAAATGGATAGTTCACACAAAAATGAAAGTTTTGTGATTACTCACCCTCAAGTTGTTCCAAACCTGTATGAATTTTTTTCTTCTGCTAAACACAGAAGATATTTTGAATAATGTCGGAAACCAAACAGTTGATGGACCCCCAAAATGCTGTAGAAGTCAATGGCTGTTTGGTTTCTGACATTCTTCAAAATATCTTCTTTTGTGTTCGGCAGAAGAAAGAAACGCATACAGGTTTGGACCAACTTGAGGGTGAGTAAATGATGAGAGAATTTTGATTTTTGGGTAAACTATCCCTTTACTACCAAAAAATGTGTATATATTATTATATTTCATTCCACAATAGCTCCACCATGTCCTAACCGTGATGGCATGTCCTCACATACATCTTTCTCTGTTTAAGCATGTCTGACACACATATGACTCACAGGCTGCCGATGGAGTGCTTAAGGTTTCAGCAAATGTGTTCACAGGCTAATGACATGTCATAATGCATTCACGCTAAGCATTCCTGCTGCACATATATGTGTGTGTAATAGAGAGAGAGAGAGAGAGAGAGAGAGAGAGAAAGAGAGAGAAAGAGAGAGAGATTTATGTTCTTAAAAGAAGTCTCTTTCTTCTTGTGCTCATCAAGAAGGGATTAATTAGATCAAAAATACAGTTAAAACAGTAATATTAGGAAATATTATTACAATTCAAAATAATAATTTTCCATTTCACTATATTTTAAAATGTAATTTATTCCTGTGATGTCAAAGCTGAATTTTCAGCTTCATTACTCCAGTCTTCAGTGTCACATGATCCTTCAGAAATCACGATGATATGATGATTTGATGCTCAAGAAACATTTCTTATCATCTATGTTGAAAATAATTGTGCTGCTTAATATTCTTGTGGAAACTGATACATTTTTGTAACTGTCTTCGCTTTTAAACAATTTAGGCTAAATAAAAGTATTAGATTCTTTAAAAAAAATGTACTGACTCAAAACTTTTGACAGGTAGTGTATATATCTACTATTGGACGATAATCTTTGGATCCCTATACTCTTTTAGGTACAGTTTTGGTGAAGAAAAAAAGTTTGTGAATATGTTACATTTCTTCTGGCTTAGCTGCGCAGAACTTGTGAACTTTAAGCAGAGATGCCACATGACTAGCCATGACGAGCAGTTATTGACTGGCTAAAGGCAATGTCACAAGAACTTTAATTAAAGATTTTAAGTCACATGTCTATAGGCAGCGATTCGGTGACACTTTTGACTTTACAGACACATACCTCTAACTCTGCTCTACCCGATACACATACACAAAATACAGACAAAGCCGGTCTGACCGAGCTACGACAGCTGCCTGTGCGGGGTTGAACTCAGCTGGCGTAGGAGATTTTACAGCTCTGCCCTTGGGTCCGCTTTCTATGCACCAAACTCCAGTAAAGTCTTCAGCCTTTTGGGGCAAAACACATGTTTCAAATTGACTTCTGTGGAGTTCAATATGCACCATCCTGGCAATAATCACAGACACTTCCGAGAGAAACTGTGTCACAGAGAGATCTTTGCAGCACATCTGCTATTTCGAATCTCAAATTAGACATAAAATGGAGCATACGAGTGCCTCTTTCCCCCGTAATGCAATAAATCTCCTCTAAAAATCTGATATTTTACAGTTAAGCGTTCCTTTATCATTCACCTCCTGTGAAGGTAATTGGTTTTGAACCAGTGTTTGTTAAGTCCTTTGGTGCACTTGGACTGCCTCCAGCCTGATGCTGAAAATATGCCACCTGGTTGTAAGTAACCCTGGCTTTTCAAAGCACATCAACACCCACCCTTTGATTTGGATTATTGAGTGCTTTTCTGAACAGACTGAGGACTCATAAGACATCTAAACATTCCTCTTAACATTCTTTACAATGACTTCTGAAGCTAAATTGAGGTCCATTTTTGATCATTTTTGCTTATTATATTAGTTATCAACAACAACAACATTTATTTATAAAGCACATTTAAACACAATATGGATTGATCCAAAGTGCTGTACAAAGTACAAAGCAGATCTACACAAAAATAATTACAGGTTTCCAAACGTTAAAGAATAAAAATACGATTTAAGAGTAGATTTAAAAATGTCCAAAGAAGGAGCAGACCTCACATGATAGGGGAGACCATTCCAAAGCTTGGGCCCAGTCACAGAAAAGGCCCGATCACCCTTTGATTTATAGCGACACCGAGGCACAGTTAAGAGCAAGTGAGTAGAAGATCTAAGTGCCCTAGCAGGACAATATGGCACAAGAAGATCACTTATATACCTTGGTGCACGGCCAGACAACGGCTTATATACAAACATAAGGATTTTAAAATCAACTCTAAATTTAATGGGAAGCCAGTGAAGAGATGCTAAAATAGGGGAGATGTGGTCCCTCTTTTTAGACCCAGTCAGAAGTCTTGCAGCCGCATTTTGAACAACTTGCAATCGTGATAATGAAGACTGAGGGAGACCAAAAAAAAGAAAGTTGCAATAATCTAATCGTGATGTTACAAGAGCATGAATCACAACTCCTAAATCTTTGCTTGAAAGGAGATGCTTCAATTTTGCAATAGATCTTAAATGGAAAAAGCTTTCTCTAATAACAGCACTAATTTGATTATCAAAAAATAGTGAGTCAAAGATCACTCCAAGATTTTTGATTTGTTTGTGTACACTTGTTGAAAGAGGACCTAACTGGGCTTCCAGAGCAGGAGAGGAATTTGCAGGACAACCTAGAATTAAAACCTCTGTTTTATCCTCATTTAGCTGCAAAAAATTATTTTCCATCCACCTCTTGATATCATTTACACATTTCAATAACACATCAGATGAACCAGTGGTGTCCAGCCTTACTGGTAGGTAAAACTGGGAACCGTCTGCATAACAGTGATATGAAATGTTGTATTTCTGAAAAATGAGGGCCAAGGGAAGCATGTAAAGGGAAAACAATAAAGGTCCCAAAATGGATCCCTGGGGCACACCACACAAAACAGGTGCAGATGATGAGGAAAAGTTCCCTAAATTTACAGAAAAAGTCCTATTCGCGAGGTAAAAAGCAAACCATTGTAATACAGTGCCTTTGACACCTACCATACATTCTAGTCGTTCAAGAAGATTAGAATGTTAAGGTCAATGGTGTCAAATGCCGCACTCAGGTCCAACAAAACCAACACTACACAAGAGCCTGAATCCAGAGCAAGCCAGATATCATTTGCAACCCTCAACAGAGCTGACTCAGTGCTATGTAATGATCTAAAACCAGATTGGAACATGTCCAAAATATTAAAAGGATCCAAATAAGTCTGAAGCTGTGAAAACACTACTTTCTCCAAAAGCTTAGAGATGAAAGGCAGTTTAGAGATTGGTCGATAGTTACTGCACATTTCAAGTTGAGGTTTTTTCAACAGAGGTTGCACATTTGCGTGTTTAAAACTAGCTGGAACAACACCTTTGGCTAAAGAGCTGTTAACTATAGCTGTTACCATAGGACTAATGGTAGAAAAACATCCTTAAACAGACGAGTCGGGATAATATCTAACTTAGAACCAGAACACTTCATAGAAGAGATTATATCTGCTAATTGAATTGAAGAAACAGGTTGAAAGTTAGACAGACAACTCATAGGGCTCATAAAGTTATAGGCTAACATTAGAGATTTTGTTTTTATTGTATCGGTCGAGGTTGTATAATTGTGCATTTTGAACCAATTACCATCATCAAATGCTCGCTTAAAGGAATAGATTAGGATGCACCAAATATTCTGTTAAATCAGATTTTGTTGCATACAACTGAATGAAGAATAATATATTGATATTTAATATTATTTGTGGAGTTACTTTAAATAAAAGTTATATTGTATTATTTATTTTTTTATTCAGATTCAATAACATTATTGAATTTAATTAAAAAGTCTAATATTAATACAATTATACAAAAAAAATAAATAAATGAATAATTATTTTTAAAAAGTCATTTTCGGTTTCAGTTTTGGCCTAGAATTTTCATTTCGGTGCATCCCTAGAATAGATGACCAAAAATTATAATTTACTCACCTCATGTGTGCCTGTATGGCTTACTTTCTTCTGTGAAGCACAAATATTTCTCAAAATGAATATCTATTTTTCATGCTGTACATTATAATGTTGTTGCCTAAATTCACTTTTTGTGAAAAGTGAGACAACTTCATTATAAATATTTAAATTTCATTTTAAATTATTTATTTTATTTGTTAATTATTATTATTATTATTATTTATATAGTTTTCCCTAGGGTAACTTTTTTTATAGGTGGTCTGAATAAACCTTTCCATAACATGTGAACAGACATACATAGCCCAGCTTGTATGTACGCTCAATTTTTCATCCATTTGACCAACACTGAGGTAAATCTCAAGTTGTGAAGCTTATCTTTCCACCTCAGAAATGTGGGAAGCTGTTATTTATCAGCCACATAATCACTCTTTTCAACTATGGTGAACAAGCTGCTTCTTTAAAATTCTTTCCCATTCATTGTTCACAAAGCATACAGTAGCACCTTACAATATTTCTTACGACTGTCGAACATTTTCACCTTACCAATGAAATAAACTCTTTGGCATTTTCCCCCCAATGTCCCATACATCTTCAAGGCCACTTTATAAACCGGAATGCCTCTACACTTTCCTTTATAAGGACGGCTGTCACGACTCGCGCATTCTCCCGTGCTGAAAGTCTTTGGTTTTTGTCATGCACAAAAAGCAGTCAAGGTTTCAGGAACAAGAATTTCATTTAAATCTCAGTCTGATGTTCATCCCCTACATCCCTGACCACTAAGAACAGCTATATACATTTACATCAGCAAATAGCACAATTTCAAGACCTCAATTGCTGCCTCCAGCATAACAAAAATGTATTTCCCTCCACCTCCTGAGATTAGCGACCTAACTGTGGAAGTCTCTGGAGCTCTGAAAGTCCGCTGCCTCATTTGTCAAAGCTGACCCTGAAAAACTCAGCTGTTTTGTCATTTATCTTTGCTACCTTTGGACCTATTTTTAAAGGCATGTCCATGTATTGAGAACGAAGGAACATGGGAAGAAGTAGAACAAAAACTAGTTTACTCTCAAGGTGTGAGATGATTTTAGAAAGGTTCATGGGTTCAGGAGAAGAAGAAAAAATACAAAGACAGAGCGCGAATCGTTATTGTCCCAAGCTTACCGTGGTATGAGTCTATACAGTATCCTTTATGAATATTATATGGTGACATTACTAAAAGAAAGCAGCAAACTTAAAGTGCCCCTATTATGCTATTTTAAAGTATCCTAGTTTAGTTTTGGAGGTCTACAACAAGAGGTTTACATGCATCAAAGTTCAAAAAAACATTTTCTCACAATATACATTGCACATCACCACAATGTTCAATGATTCTCAAACGACTCGATGGATGAATCAGTCTCTCTAAATCCCTCCTTTCCGCGAGCCTACTCTGCTCTGATTGGTCAGATGGCCCAGTCTGTTGTGATTGGTCTACCGCGTACAGCGCGTATTTCGGAAAAACGGCCATTACCATAACTGAACTCCAGCTCGGTCCGGAGGCTTCTTAAAGCTCAGCGATTGTACACACTGTAAAGATAGTAACGATGATGTTCATTTTACATCAATCCCAGCACGAGTCCGAATCGATGATGAATAGGGCTCCAACAACTAGCCGATAAAATCGATAATAATCGATAATGAAAATCATCGACAACGATTCTCATTGTCGATTAGTCGGGTCTGCCACCAACTTCCACCAGTCATGCCAAATTACAGCACTGAAAAACGCATTTCTATGGACAAAATGCATCTAAAAATAGTGGAGTGGAAACAGAGCAGCTGCCGCTGGAAAGGTACATGATCCAAGCACCCAAAACATGAGAATTCTTTATTTTAAGCTTCAAGCTAATGCATTAGTGTTTAACATACCCTGTCATGCGCTTTGACAGATGCGTGTGCGTCCTCAGCGCAAAACGTTCATTTTAGAGGTTATATCCACTGATCCTTATCTGTAAATGTTACTAATTCACGTATTTCCATTTTGCATGAACGCGCGTCCTTACAGTCTGCATTAAGCTTCAAACTTCACTGAACGAGCGCCGGTGCGGCGCACGTGCGCATGCGCGTCAAACAGACAGAACGCAGTCGAGAGGGAGACAATTAATATTCAGCACAAAAACATTGATTTAGCTGAAATATCTGCTGTTGGACACAAAATTTAGGTTTAAAAGTCAACATGTAATTCACGTATTTTATGAGAGTAGTAACTGTAAAGGGATAACAGCGTGTAATTGAATATAAATGTAAGACGTTTCTACAGGATAAAGAAATGACAGGAAGTTACTTTGTCCATAGCGAATGTGTGTGCGTTCCTGCAGAACATTCCTCTTATCTGCTAACACTGAGTTTGTGTTTTTTGTGTTTTTGTTATTTAATATCATTTTAACGTAGGTATTTAAACTGTCCTTTTGCGTAGTAACTTTTTTTGCACATAATGTATAGCACAGACATACCCTTAGGAAAATTAAGGTATTAAAGGTATATTCACTATGTGTGTTTTCATAGCACCCAGCTGACACGTTTGTTTGAAGGACAGCATTGGGCAGGATGGGGAATAGTGTGTTTTGTCAGTAAAAAAATTGGCTTTTTATCTTTTTATTAATCGAAAAAATAATCGACCAACTAATCGATTATCAAAATAATCGTTTGTTGCAGCCCTAATAATGAAACAATGGAAGAACTAGTTATTCAACCCGAACCTTGAGCAGGACATTTCTCAGTGATGCTACTCAGTTTGAAGTACATTATGAGATGTAATTCCTCACCATTAGCATTAACAAGTCTGTGCGTGTGTGTGTGTGTGTGTGTGTGTGTGTGTGTGTGTGTGTGTGTGTGTGTGTATGTGTGTGTGTGTCTGTGTGTTACTAATTTATTTAGGTGCACATGCGGGAGCTGTATCAATAACAGTTGTATCTGTCAATAACATGATGTAACATTAAAGTTTGCAAAACAAATCTTGCTCCATCCTTTATCTTTACTCAAAGTAGTAAGAATGACAGACAATCTGCATTTATAGACACAGTTTTAGGTAATACTGCAGCCCACAGCTGGTTTACAGTAGTATTTCAGTAAGACAGTAATAACGTGAGTTAGCCGGTTAGCCAGGTACCTATACACAATATGAAGCACGATTCTACGTCAGCCGGTCCTGAGCGCGAGCTGCATTTATTTATAAGAATGAACTCTTTTAACCCAATCACTGCACTGTATTACGCAAGATATTAGAGTTCGATTCAAACGCCTACGCGATCTTATTTCTAAATGTCAACGATTCCGCTGTCTATTACCATGGCTGTTTCACGTCACTAGCGTCAGCGGAGCGCGAGCAGCGCATATTTTTCCGCTGCCCATGTTAATGAATGAGAGAGTCGGCTGTCAGGCTTCCGATGTGAACGCTCTCATTCATTGATATGGGCAGCGAAAACACGTGCTGCTCACGCTCCGCTGACACTCGTGACGTGAAACAGGCTTTAAACCAAAGACTTCAGGGACTTTGTTTACCCAGTGTAAGATCATCACACTGCAACATTCAAATCTGCGTTTGTGCTGCCGCTGATCAGGAGAGAGAGCAGCTGCCATGTAAATGTACAGATAAGCAGCTTCACAGTCTTTTCAACCACACATTTTGTTATTTATGTTACAGACATTTAAATAGCAGGGGACAAATGTGTACTGGGATAAAAGTTTATAGTTTGGGTGTGAACATTGATATCTAGTGATCAAAATAGAGCAAATCACCTTTTTGAAAGTGTTTTGACACTAGTCATCGCTTATTACACCAGGACAGGAGGTGGCGACAAGAGACTGTTTAAAACGTGTTTGTCATTGAATCATTCATTCAAGAGATTCATTCACAAACGCTGATTCAATGAAACAAGTCTTTATGAATGAGACATGACTCCTTTAGATACAGACCGGAGCAAGAGCATTTCAAGTTTTTATGGACATATTTAATATACTCTAGTGTTCTAAACATGGACCAGCACCGTGTATGCACACATATTTAATCACGTCGTCTTCAAATGAAATATATGTGCAAATAAGGACAATGATACAGCCGTACGTCTGATCATGAACTAGGGATGCGCTGATCCGATACTCAGTATCGGTATCGGCTCCGATACCGCCATTATTTGCCGAATCGGGTATCCATCAGACAGGACCGATCCAGATCCGATACTATGCATATAATATTCTGTGTTATTGTTAAGCCCCAGTGCCCCACAAAAGGCACAAAAACATTATAAAGCATCATCAACATTTCGTGCACTATATTAAGTGTTCTGAAGCCATTCCATAGTTTAATGTGAGGTACAGATGAATATTTAAGTCATTCAATTCAAGTTTACATCAATGCTTTCCTCCGCTGCGGCTGTCATAGTCATTCTCCATTCAGCTTTCAAACTGCGTGTCGCGTTCGGTTACGAAAGTCAACACGATGAAACTCTCGCCAAGATGATTCAATGTTCCTGTTATTATGCTTGATCTGTAGATAACGCTCTATGGTTTCGCATAAAATGACTTTATCTGGCTGGAGTTTATTGCAGTTTCTAAATTGTGTTACTTTCTACCGGGTGTCTGTTAGATCACAATACTAGACTAGAGATTGTATTGTTCTTCACACGCACGGTAACTGAATTTTTAAACTGTTAAAAGAAAAGGCTCAATAAAATATTGCATAGATAGATACACTACGCATCGATATGTCTTCCTTTTGTGTTTTGAACTTTTCAATGTGAACAGAGCGGGAGCGCTGCACGCTGTGACTCTGTGTTGCTTCAAGCGCATCATCCTGCGCACGGGATGCACATACGCGCTTTGTGCCGTTCTGTATTGGAGCCTTTCGTATTATAATACTTTTGCGCTATGAAAGATTATTAATAGCCTTTCTTGTTATGCCCTATCTATAATATGTTGCTGCCTCATTACAAAGCTGTGCTATATATTTAAAATAAATGTCTTTTAATTTCTTAGTATATAGGCCCTATTTCTGTAAATATATTTACTTGTTTTTCATGAATGTATTTTACAACAGTGTGTAACATTTTACCAGATTTAGTGCTACACTTACTCACTTTTATTTGTTCCCCACTAAATGTTTAGATTTTATACAATTATTGTGCACTCATGGTTTTTCTAGAGTAACTTTTGCTGCTGAATTATCCACTAATCTAGTTTATCCACCATCTAGTTTATAGTAGTATTTTTGTCATAGATTGTGATTTATATATTTTTAAATTTTTCTTTATAATGAAGTTGTCTGTATTTAGTAGATTGTGTTTAACACACAAAAGAGTGATTATCAGTTCAACACACTGAGGTATAGAAATTCTACATTGAATTTTTAAACAAAACTGCGCTGGTATCGGATTGGTATCGGTATCGGCCGATACTCAGAATTTTTGGTATTGGATCGGTTCTGAAAAAAATGGTATCGGTGCATCCCTATCATAAACGCGATGACACGATGGATTATTTTGATACACAGAAGACAATATAAAGAATAAATAACACTGAAACTAGAGATGTGTCTTGTTTCCCTCTATCAAAACAATTGAACACAACACACCTCTCTGAGTGCTATAGACCGACAATTCAAAGAAGAATGGGCAAAAAAGTAACTATGGGCTAGGGATGGGCCGGTATGAAAATATCACGATTATCGCGATTATCAATACTATCACGGTTTTGTTAAAATTAGATGAAAGTGTTCAAAAAGAACTCATGCACACACTGAAAACATTTCAACAAGTTTTATATTTGAAAATCAACAAAACAAATTAAACAAGCAGCTCTATGTACTTCTTTAAGCAAGATTCTATTCTGTGGCATTTCCTTCCTTATAATGACCGTCGTCAGTAGCAACGCATAATAACAGCGCACATCTACGTATCACAACGGACGCTCTCTCGTTTCATTCAAATGCAACTTGCGTCTCTGTTTTTTATTGTATTGAAAATGAAATCAGAGGACTTCACTATTAATACTACTATAATTATTGCTATAATTACTATAACTTCTTTTGATCATCTTGTCTGGACAATTGTTATGTACGCTGTACAAAATGGATTTATAAACAGGTAAGATTTAAAACATTAATCTCAATTCAATATGTTCCCGTAAATATTTATGTGGTAAAGAAAATCTGTGTAATAAGTGTACAATGAATATACATTATTATCCCTTAAATGTTACCCTTAATAGTCTAATTTGAACTTGTTCGTTCATCTTTGGCTCAAAGCCACTTGCTGCGAACTTTTCTTCGCAGAAGCTTCACGTTAATTTCAAGCGAGTGAGATAAAATATTTAAACTCAAAACTTTGTGTCCAATTATTTCCCAGGCGTAGTTTTGGTATTGAGGTCAAAGTCCACTTGCCTTGCGTTCGCTATACACTGACGACAACTCAGCAGATTTGAAGTGTTTCTCCCTATTGCAGCGACTTTCTTTTTGCATGTTCTGCAGACAGGGTGACCATCTTCGATTAAATTTCCCTCAGGACTTTTGTAAAAGCCAAAATATGACCACACCTCAGATTTGGTCCTTTTAGAAGGCTGAAAAATCTCCAGAGCGCTGTCACTGCCTTCTGCCATTTCTTCTCGTTCAAAAAACAACGTTGCGCGCTGCGCCTGCGCCAGACAGATGCTGGCTGAACAGGATTTACCGCGATCAAACACGGTTTTAATGATAATTACATTTTAAATGATATTACTAACCGTCAGTACATTTTATCGTGGTTTATCGTGAAACTGGTAATCGTCCCATCCCTACTATGGGCCAGATTTACTAACAGCTTGCGCCAGCGCAAACCCTCTTTTGGCGTTAAAAAACTACTGTCAGGATTTACTAAAGACACGCAGTGAAAAATTAGCGCTGAAAAGGCGTGGACAGGGTTATTTTTGTGGCTGACCTTATTGCATATGTATTTATAGGAGTTTCCCTTTCAGGCGCAAAATTTATGGGAGGAGAGTATTTAAATGAATCACGCAAGGTGATTTACAAAGGTTTGCGCTCGTCAATTTACTGGTGTTTGCGCCATTATTTACCGCCCCAAAAAAGCACGTCTTAAACCAGACGCTAACGGGTAGATCGTGCTGTTCATTATGGAAATGATCCGGCTGCGTCTGTGTTCTTTAATTTGCACGTCGTCAGTAGATCACACGCAGAACTGTTGGCTCCCATCAGCGCATTTATGGAATTGCGCTCTCATGCTAATTTGCCCTGTTTAGTAAATCTGGCCCTTAGTCTTTATTCTTTCTGTTTTAAACTGACGTGTGTCGTTTGTTCAAAGACTAGTGCTCGTAAATTTAATGAAAATATTATTAGACATTTAAATGTTCTTCCGTGTTTCTCCCTCGTTTTGGCAGTTTGACGTTATATAGGGTTAGATTTTTAAAATGCATCAGGGTGCGCTCACGTTTTTTTTTCTCGGTGGTCATATTTTAATATTCATGTGTCTGTATAATGAGTGTGTTGCAGGTCTGTGTTTTATTGGTTGTTGTCTCCCCTGTTCCCACCCTCTACTCTCCCAATTTTCCACAACTTTACACGCCCATTTTTTGAGACTTTTTCCAACTCTGAGGTGTGAACAACCAGGCTAAAACAGGGGGCTTTCATGACACTTTAAAGTACCTTAGGCCATTCAGAAATAAGAACAGCAGCCCTCTTGTTGAGCACAAAACAAGTAAATATCTTGCCATCGATTAAGATGTTAAGGCTCTGTTAATCAGTTATCCAATCACAATCCTCAAGCAGACACTTTAGTAATACAATTTGCAATAATGCTGTTTGGATAACCTCTATTAAATTCAGCCTCTAGTGCCTGGAGCAAATGCAGCTCGATGTGAAAAAGGTTTGTTCACAATGCTTAACTGCTTCATGAATTAGATGATTTCTGTCCACAATTATTCTTTGCCATGTTATTTAGTTTGAAAAGTCACCTTAAATGGTTTGCAATTTAGTGAAGCCGCCATAGGCTTAGTCCAGTACATTATGTACATTTGAGTGCTATTTTGAAGCAGAGGATCTATTCCAGAGCAGGTTAAATGTCCTTAACATTAACAGCCTGAGCTCTGCAGAAAGACAACGATTCCACTCAATTCAGTTCCTTCAACCCAGGGATACGCCTTAAATTTTCCTCAAGACTATGCCTCACTTTTGTGATCAGTTAACAATCTTGTAACTTCCGGTGGGCCATCATACATAAAAAGTGTTTCTAATGAATGCAAGGAGCACAAAGCAAAATATATTTAATTCATGCCATCCACTTCCATTTTCTCTCTTTGAACACACTTCACTGCTTCTGACAAGGAATTGTACCAATACGGAGGAGCGTATTCTGATGTAATTGTGTTCGCTGCATGAGCACTGCAGTGCATCTCTCAACTCGCCTCGGCTGAGAATAAGCAAGTCCAGAGGAAAGTTGTATGAAAGCCAAACAGCTTGCTGCGAAGATGCAGTTCTCTTCTGCCTAAAATACAGTATGAGGTACTAAAAAGTTAGATGCAAAGCATATGTAATTCTCTGGCATTCTGTAATGGTGAAGTCTGAGTCCTTGAGTCCTTGTTGCACTCTGTTTGGAAGCGTTTCAGTCTCTGCTTTTAGACTTGGATAAGCTTTTCTACTTTTGCACTCCAATAGAGGCAATTCTAGGGCTGCAACAACTAGTCGAAAAAAATCGATAATAATCAATAATGAAAATCATCGACAACGATTCTCATTATCGATTAGTCGGGTCTGCCACCAACTTCCACCAGTCGCGGCAAATTACAGCACTGAATAACGCATTTCTATGGACAAAATGCATCTAAAAATAGTGGATTAAACAGAGTGAGTTGCTGCTGCGGGAAAAGAAACATGATCCAAGCTGCCCAAAAACATGAGAATTATTTAAGAATAATTTATTTTAAGTTTCAAGCTAATGCATTAGTGTTTAACATACCCTGTCATGCGCTTTGACAGATGTGTGTGCGTCCTCAGCACAAACCGTTCATTTTACAGGTTATATCCACTGATCTATATAGAAAACAGTGGTTATATCCTTATCTGTAAATGTTATTTATTTATATATTCACGTGAGTATTTCCATTTTGCATGAAAGCAATTATATATATATATATATATATAATTGCTGACGCTCTGACATAGATTGAATGCATGGTCTTTTTTTTAACTTTATTTAAAGGGGCCGCAAAGCAAACAATCATGGTGATCGGCATTTGTGCAGACTGACCACAAGTAAGGTATAAGCTAACCTCATGAAATCATTTAAATGTGAAAGTTAAAAAAAAGATCGATGGAAAGAACTTAATTATAGTTACATGTTTTCTAACAAAATAAACCAATTAAAAGCCATTTGTGTGGTGTGGCTTTTGTGTTCATGGTTAAGTGCTAGTCTAATTTCAACATTTTATAGGAGACCTTTACTAGCCTTAGTCTTTAATTAACATAAACATTAATTTGTGTGCAGCCTACATTACAATAACTGTCCTGGTTGAATTGCAGCAGTAATGCAATTGGTTAAATCGGTGTTATTTTGAACAAATGAATAGCATTCCCACTGAAAAACAAGCGTTTTAGAGCGAATATGTTGCCTATAAATAGTGTTGCACGCCTTCTTATCAAAGCAATGATCAACCTCTCCTCCATTTTGCTTGGGAACTAATGTGGTCGGAACCAAAGTTTACAGAACTGCGTTCTCTGGAATCCTCTCAAGCGGAGCACTTCTACAAAGCTGCGTCCGAAATCGAATACTTCTCTACTATATAGTATGCCAACAGAGTAGTAGTCCGACTTCAAAGTATTCGAAAAACAGTAGGCGAAAAGTACCCGGATGACCTACTGCTTCCGGCGAGATTCTGAAGTGCGCATACAATGGACACTTTACTATCCCATGAGGCCACGGGAGAGGATTTATGAATGGAGGTGATGGGACGGATGTGTCCTTGATCCGCCCCTTTTATCGAGGATGCATCGAGAGGTGACTTGTGTGGACTCGAGACAGGTATCCCAGAATGCATCTCGCACCGACCAGCAAGCGTCAATAGCGGATGAGAAACCCCACGTAACTTAAAAATACTACTGTTAATGTGTGACAAAATGTAGTTTTAAGATTTTTTCAGGCGAGAATGTACTTGTTTAAAGCTCAAATCTGTGCTTTATTTATAAAGAGAGCGCCTATTTGAGAATTTTATCTGGCGTTTTCGGAGTTGTGAGATCCAGGCGATCACCGGGTGCTCAGCGCTCGTTAACCTCGCCGAGAGCAGCCTTTCCTCGGCTAATCCATCTGACGTCTGCCGCTGGCTCTGATGTCCTGTGGTGGTTAAACACGAGATATAATTCGTCTTGTGTATATCTAACGGGCGATCTTTGGTCTCTTGAATCTACAATTTGTTCCCTGGCAAATCGTTTTGGCTGAGGGCAAAGTGAAGTTTCATTAGCCTACTTTATATTTTTAGGCTATTTAACTTTACATTACCGTTGTAGCCTACTAGCACTGACTTTGTATGTTTGACTGAATTGTTTGCTTTATTTCTTGTATAGCTTCTTATACCTTTTACTTATGCTTTTATAATGGCTATTATTGATCATACATAAACTGACATTTAACAAAAAGAGACTGGGTTGTGTTTTATGTCATATTTAATTTTATTACAGTGATAATCATATATGCACACTTGTCTGAACCACATATTAATATGTTTAATATTGTTTTAAATGTAAACGAAAAGAGGCAAGGTTGTGTTTTATATTTCATTTTGTTATAAATATTCATAAAGTTAAGATTTGTGTCTGGCTATTAATTTTTGATTTTTTTAAATGAAAAGAGGCAGAGTGGTGTTTTATGACATATTTCATTTTATTGTAGCCTAAAATATACATACAGAGATAACCAGAGTGAGAGCGAGTGACGCTATCAAGAACGCTGCTGTTCAGTCAGCAGAATCACTGGACTTGTGTCCTCCCGTCCTCGGGAGTTCGTTCTCCCGAGTCGAACTTGGCAAGTCTGAACTACCAAGGACGCAAGTCAGAAGTTCACGTACTTGGTATTGATAAACGACAGTAAGTTACTTTGTCCATAGCGAATGTGTGTGTGTTCCTGCAGAACATTCCTCTTATCTACTAACACTGAGTTTGTGTTTTTTGCTTTAATATCATTTTAGTAAAACCATGTTTCTTGGCGTATTGATTACCGCTTTTTTATAACCACACAAATACCATAGTTAAACTATGGATTGAAGCAAAACTATGGTTAATTTGTGGTTACCATGGAATAACTACAATAATCATGTTTTATTTATTTATTTATTATTTTATTTTTTTTCGTTGTAAAACCATGGTTAATTTTTTTAAGGTATATTCACTATACAGCTGACACGTTTGTTTGAAGGACAGCATTGGGCAGGATGTGGAATAGTGTGTTTTGTCAGTAAAAAAATTGGATTTTTTTAATCCGATTAATCGAAAAAATAATCGCCCAACTAATCGATTATCAAAATAATCGTTAGTTGCAGCCCTAGGCAATTTCATCCTTTTCATTAATCAAAAATTACAATTCTGTCATCATTTACTCACCCTCATTCTTTCTTTCTTTCTTTCTTTCTTTCATAAACGTTTCAAAAACACATGATGACTTCTTTTTAATATAAATGAGAACTGGGATTGTCAAGTACCACAATTAAAAAAAAAAAAAAAAAACATCATAAAGGTGGTACACAAATGATGCACTATTTTCCAAGTCTTCTGAAGTCATACATTAGTTTTGTGCAAAAGACAATATGTTATTCACTGAATATCTTGATATCTGATGTGATTGTGAATGAATCATTTTTTTCAGTCTGATCTTTTTGATGAATTGGTTAATCTGGTCATAGCAAATAAATGGTGGTGGCAGTTCAATGGTGGTGACGATTATTGTTAGTGAATCAGTTATTATATATAGCTTCAGACAACTTATATATAAAAATAAAAACTATATATATATATATATATATATATATACAGCTCTGGAAAAAATTAAGAGACCACTTAACATTGAGAAATCAATTTCTCTTAATTTTTTCCAGAGCTGTATATATATATATATATATATATATACACCGATCAGGCATAACATTATGAGGGAATGTGAGGGTATTTGGCACCAAGATGTTAGCAGCAGATCCTTTAAGTCCTGTAAGTTGCGAGGTGGGGCCTCCATGGGTCGGACTTGTTTGTTCAGCACATCCCACAGATGCTCGATTGGATTGAGATCTGGGGAATTTGGAGGCCAAGTCAGCACCTCAAACTCGTTGTTGTGCTCCTCAAACCATTCCTGAACCATTTTTGCTTTGTGGCAGGGTGCAAAATCCTGCTGAAAGAGGCCACAGCCACCAGGGAATACCGTTTCCATGAAAGGGTGTACATGGTCTGCAACAATGCTTAGGTAGGTGGTACGTGTCAAAGTAACATCCACATGGATGGCAGGATCCAAGGTTTCCCAGCAGAACATTGGCCACCTGCTTCCATTGCTCCGTGGTCCAGTTCTGATGCTCACGTGCCCACTGTTGGTGCTTTCGGAGGTGGACAGGGGTCAGCATGGGCATCTTGACTGGTCTGCGGCTATGCAGCCCCATACGCAACAAACTGCGATGCACTGTGTATTCTGACACCTTTCTATCAGAACCAGCATTAACTTCTTCAGCAATTTGAGCTACAGTAGCTCGTCTGTTTGATCGGACCACACGGGCCAGCCTTCTCTCCCCACGTGCATCAATTTCGCTCCCCACGTGCATCATTGAACCTTGGTTCACCACTGTTCCTTCCTTGGACCACTTTTGATAGATACTGACCACTGCAGACCGGGAACACCCCACAAGAGCTGCAGTTTTGGAGATGCTCTGACCCAGTCGTCTAGCCATCACCATTTGGCCCTTGTCAAACTCACTCAAATCCTTACACTTGCCCATTTTTCCTGCTTCTAACACATCAACTTTGAGTACAAAATGTTCACTTGCTGCCTAATATATCCCACCCACTAACAGGTGCTGTGATGAAGAGAGAATCAGTGTTATTTACTTCATAACGAATATGTTCATAATGTTATGCCTGATCGGTGTATATATATATAATTGTATATTTATATATAATTAAAGAAATATAAAAAATATAATGCAAAAATAATAATGCACCATTTTTAAAATACTTGATAGAACTTCTGCATCTTTTTTTAAGCTTGAAATATCGAGTTTACAATAATTGTAATTGCATGGAAACGAGCAAGCAGTACAATTATTTAAAATTTCTCCTTCTGTGTTACATCAAAGAAAGAAAGTCACATTTGGAATGGCATGATATGTAAATGATGACAGAATTTTCAGTTCTGGATGAATTACGCCAAATCAAAAAAAGACAATCATACCATGAAATGCATTTACAGTACAGTGTAACCACGTAGTGTTTATACTGTGTAAAGCACTGTAATACTGATACAGTGCAGATGAGTAAATCAATCAAATTAACATTGCATGCCCTTTACTAGGCCAAACAAGAACACTGCAGCAGCCAGAAAAACATCAGCCTCATGCCTCACCCTTCACAGCTGCACTGACCTGTCTTTAATTAATGAGCCAAGCTTCATAACACAATGAAATAATTGTAATTTTCAAGCTCGCCCTGTATTTTCAGCTTGCCTTACATAAGATTACAGTTTGGCTGTTAAGGTCCGCTGTTAGCAAGTGGCCCAATGTGTGATTACACCCTCCAATGGATTTGTCCTTACATAAGAGAGCATATAGCTGTGGGGTCAATCTCACAGACCTAGACCTTTGTTGTCTAATAAATGTCAGAGGCTTAATTTACCTCATAATTGATGGTAAATCATTTGCAGCATTTAATGAATGAAACAACAGATGGCTAGCCTGTGACCCTAGATTGCTTCAGTGCAAACTACCTTGTCTTCATAACAACCTTCATTAATAGTGACATCAGCAAGTCTGAACTGCAACGTTTCCAGGGGTCAGTGGCACATTTCCAGCACAGAGTGCAGTTTGCAGCTGCTTGGGAATCCAGGACTGCAGCAAATCTGTTCACTCCTACTTACCTTATATCAATAAATAGACTTTCTTGAAACAGAAACCACAATGAGAGCTCTAGCATAACCAAACAAATATGCCAAGATAATGATTCGTTTTTAATAACAATTTACTTTTTAAACAGGCTTATTGAACACTCCCCAATCTGCCATTAGTTGGACAAACAGACTGTTCCGCCCAAAATCTCATGCCATTGGTTGAGCCAATTTTGCTGTATCAACCCACACATCACTTACTATCAACTGTCTCTGCATCCTGCTGAGAAATGAGGAAGTATTTTAATACTGGAAAAATACACACCTTTAAGTAACATTTGCAGCATGCCATTTCCCAGTGACAACAGCTCTATTTCTCAAATATTATATTAGTTGAACCGTTCCAAACAAAAACTGTTTATGCCTCTAGGAGGGAATAAATGAAAATGTGGCATCCTTGTATTTTCTGAACACTGACCTAGACCGACTACAACCACAAGCTCTGTTGAATTCAGTATTCTGTTGAGATACTATAAGAATGAAGAGCTATAACTTTAATGTGCATATCTCAAACATTTGGTTTTGCAAGAATTTGATGAAAAATCAAATTCCCTTGCCATGCGTAGGCACATATTTGTGCGTAAAACCTGTGTGATCATTTGTTACAGAATTCATACTTTTTTTTTTAATACTTTTATTTAGCAAGGTTGCATTTATGCTGTTCTTTTGAACTTTCTATTCATCAAAGAATCGACAAAAATACCAAGGTTTACATTGATAATAAGAAATGTTTTTTTAATTTGTGGTTAGTTATGTGACAAAAATTTTTATTACAATTAACTTTTGAAATTATTAGTAAATGAGACCCAATGTGAGACATTTTTTGATATCTCCTGTGAAACTCTAGAGTAGCTAAATTCTCCATTCACTCTTCATGTAATCTCACTGCAGTCTAGGAGAAACAACTGAGATTTTAAAGTGATCTCATTTGTGATTTTCCTGTGGGAAAGTGCTTCCTTTCATCGCTACTCTCCAGCACCGCTGCGCAAAGCCTTATTGCCTTGGAAATAGCAGTTATAGCTAATTAAATTCTTTTTCTAGCTGTCCTGTCCACGGGAGCCAGGCACACAAGAAAGCACAGCTATAATCAAGAGTGTTATAACACTTGTCCAGTGGACATGTGCTGTGATCTGATGAGTTCTGCACCCCATGTCCAAGCCACCATCTCTGGGATGCTGCCGAAGAATGATAATGGGTGGCCATGTTTAACCCCTCTGAGGTAACAGCTAGAGACAATGTGTTGGACATTGAACATCTGTTTGAGGTTTAGAGCACATAAGAGATGTCACATCTACAACTGTGCCATTTCAGAAGGGAGCAGATACGCATGTCCCAGAAGGCTAGTCATGTGGTAATATGGCTGCGAAGAATATTTGATGACGCTCAGGGGATCGGGACATTAGCATTTGAGAAGATATTTGCAATCTCTGCTGTGTTGCTCTACAATAGTGCAATTATTTTGTTCAGAAGAATGGCTCAGAATCCTTTCAAATAAATACAGCTGGTGTGTTTCGCTGGACACACTTGCAAATTGTGCACAAGAGGCTAGATTAGCACTCGCTGAAATCACAAATAAAGAGAACATTTATGAACACAATGAGGATACACAAAGGCATCTCTTTGGAGAGACTAATACCACTTTCATTCCCACTAGTAGAAGTGGAAAAGCAATATGGCGGTTTTAAGAAAACGCTGTGACATCACAATGGCCTCATTGTGGTTAATTAATAATTTAATTTAAAATATCCACCCTGTGGTTGTTCCCTCATCTACAACAACAGCAGGTTATTAGTTGTACGATGGCAGTAAGTTAATTACATTTCATAATTCGCATGTTCATAAACGCTCTCTTATTAGTGAACAGTAAACATAAGTGCTGCGCTTGTTCACAGCATGTCTTTGTTAATCAATTTTCATACATAACATACAGTAAACACTCAATGGATATGACTCAAAAGTATTATGAGGAATTGTAGCTAAATGTTACAGTTAGGTTTGTTTAAATGTTTTTTTGGTTAACAATAAAGCGTGAAGGTTTGGCTATAGTATGGGCCAGTTGGCCCCTGATGGTAGATGCCATACTGGTGCCATACTTTCTCCATTGATTGTCATTTAAACACAGTCATTTACTCTGAAAGGATATTTTTTTTGCAAACACCATACATGTACAGTATATCAGTAATGTTTATGTTTACACTGCTGTTTGAAAGTTTGGGGTCAGTAAGATTTTTTTTTAAAGAAACTGATACTTTTATTCAACAAGAATGCATTAAAATGATAAAAAAAAAATGATAGTAAAGAAATCCATTTATAATGTTACAAAAGATTTCTATTTTAAATAAATGCTTTTTGGTATGTTACATGTTTTTTAAACTTTCTGTTCATCAGAGAATCCTAAAAAAAAATTACAGTTTCCAATAAAATATTAAGCAGCACAACTGTTTCCAACATTGATAGTAATAATAAATGTTTCTTGAGCACCAAATCAGCATTATTTCTGAAGGATCATGTGACACTGAAGACTGGAGTAAAGGCTGCTAAAAAATCAGGTTTGCCATCACAGGAATAAGTTACATTTTAAAATATATTAAAATAGAAAAATATTAAATTGTAATAATATTTCACAGCATTACTGTTTTATCATTGTTGTATTTTTGATCAAATAAATGCACCCTTGATGTTGGTGAGCACAGGAGACGCCAAACTTTTGAACAGAACAAACATTCGCCACAAAAACAGAGGCCACCGCTATTATAAATTTTACCAACTCTGTACTTTGTGTCAGCTTGCAAATAGTAGGTTGTCTAGAGAATTATACCCAAGTCGGATAAGATAAGCCAGTTTTCTCTAGGCAATGCGAAATGGGACAGAAGTAAAACTAACAACCCTACTTCAGGATGACTCCTATATCAGCTGAATTTCTAAGATAGGTCCTAGGTTAATTTTTCAGTCCATCCCTGCACTATGGTGTGCTCTCGCATGCATTACACACCTCTCTGGGGTGACAAGTCCTTCCTCCAAACTGAAGTCTTTAAACTGTCAGCACTTGAAGGCTATTGGCGGGTCGTATCTCATCCAAAAGAGAATGTCATGATCGGCAGACTCCCTAAACACCAAGTCCATGAACAACTCTCTACATGTCAAGTCAAGTCACCTTTATTTAAATAGCGCTTTATGCAATACAGATTGTTTCAAAGCAGCTTTACAGTGATAATTGTGCATTTCGACTGTTGTTTAGCTGAAGTCAGGTCAGTGTTGATTCAGTTCCGTTGTAAAGATCATCAATTATTAAATTAGTTAATTTAATCTATAAAGCTGTTCTGCAAAAAATTATGTCATCGTCCAGCTCAGTTCAGTTCTTCTCATACAGCAGCATCAGTACAGTAAGATCAATAATATTGTTGAATATTAAGTGTCCCCAACTAAGCAAGCCAGAGGTGACAGTGGCAAGGAACAGTCGGTGGGACCAGTTATCCTCTGGCCAACAAACAAACACACCTTGGATGAGCCTTAGATGAGGTTACAATAAGATTAATGGTGTTTACTCTGCACAGAAAGACTCACCAACACGTTTGCGTCAAATGCGATCATAAGGGAACACATTCTGAGTTTGTGATTTGGGTCCCAATTAACTGTGTTCAAAGCACAAACAGCATAGTTGATATCAGCCATATCAAAGTAATTCTGTAAAAGCCACACACAATTACCAAAGTTTAAAACCCTTGTTTTAGTGCAGTGGTTGATTGACAGGTGAGAACACATCAGATTAGTGTGTACACTACAAATGCAATGTGGTCACACGCATTTATGACTACCTCTAAATGTGTCGAATCACTGGAAAGAATCTTTATAACAAGTTCAAAGATAGCAAAGGCTTTAGTTTGAGCCACAGTGTGCAATATTATGAATCTACTGGGGATATATTAGGAGTATATAAATGGATAAGAACTTTGGAATTTATATATCCACACTGGCAAGACAAATCACTGCATTTCCCTGTCAGTGATGGAGGAGAGAAAGAACTAAATTGCCTAAATGGCTATCTCCATTGTATGTTGCCTCGCTTGGCAGCTGCGTATATTAAATGACAATCATGTGTAAATCAATTGCTTCAGGCTGAAGATATATGGAAAAGCAACCTAAAAACGTCAATAAGACAGTCAGTTGATCTTTGGCCGTAACTAGCCGTGAACGTGCCTGTGCATTGGCCGTCTTTCAGTGGAAGGAAGCACTTTAGATATAAAACAAAGAATCTCCTGACACATGCCAATGATCCCTGTGTTTACTGGGTTCAAATCCTGCTGCATGGGCACTAAATATAGTAAGACCCGCCTGGCGGCCCAACAGTAATTTCCACGGCACATGTATGCTTTCCTGTCTCCTGAAGAATGAAAAAGCCATGAGCTACCATTAATTTCGCCTGGTCTCTCCTAACCAGTAACGGTTCTCAGAATCGAATTAAACGACTCTCGTTTTGACATGCCAGTAAAATGCAACATTTAAAATGCACACAAAATTATAAATAACAAAGCGCATTTGAAGAGCTGTAGCACATAGTGATTTCATAATGCTACCATGACGTAGATGTATGTAAACCATGCAAAGTTAACTGGAAGTATATACTCACATCCTTGCGACATACAGTTTCAAATTTATGCACGTGATGTATTATTCAACAAAAGAAGACACAAAGGTCCCTGTGAGTTAAAACAGCCCCGACATTTATCTCAACACAGAGTGCTTTAGAATGACTTAATGTACCGCTGAAGAAAGTCTCCCGAGAGTAAGCTTTCAAAACGTTGCTTCATTTGGTACAGCGACATCCCGAGATGAAAAGCGAGTAAACACATTTAAATGCAGCAGCGAGTGCTCAAGAGAAACAGGATTATTATATATATATATATATATAACTCAATGCAGGCCTGCAATGGGATTTTTCAACAGAGTGGCAAATTATCCCCTCTCTGGGTGTACCATCTTAAATTGTACCATAAACCGATCTCAAATCCGATTTTTGTTTTTTTCCCCTTTTTGCTCTTCAAATCAAGTGAGTGTTGCATGATGACAGCTGTGATTGGAATTACAATGGTTCAGTACAAAAAGATATTTGTTATCGGATTCAGTAAAGTGATTACTCCAGTGGAATGCAAATTTTTTTTATGGAACATATGTTGTGAAATAACTCCATATTGTAATTTGTCAGAGGAACAGTTAAGGCACGACTGCATGATGCACTAATGATATTATTTAACATCATTGTCATTACCAAACCACATTAAGAGTGCTCATTTTTACCCACTGAGCTAATTTTGTGATCTCAATAATATTTAGAGCTCATCTTCCGCTCCAGATATTGAATAAACAAATTTGAAAAGTAGAGCACTTTAGTATTCAATAATGTACCCTGCTCCAGGTGAGCTGATGCTTGACATACTACAGACTGACCTTATCCGCCATGATCATGGACGAGCCCCCATGGATCCCCAGGATGGGTATCAAAGTCTGAGAGGAAATAAAATCCAAAATCTGGGCGATGGCTTCCTGGTCTGTGCCGTCCCCAAACACCACCCCATGGATTTTAGTCCCAGACATGAGATCGCACACATGGGTAATGATGCTTTTGGGGTCTGTTTCATTCACCAGCAGGGTCACCACGTTGACGTCAATGGGATCATCTTTGCTCCACAGAGCCCGTATATCTCGATCGGAGATGTAGCGTGTTTGACCCAGGATCACAGCAATGTTCAGTATGGGCACTTTCTCTGCCGCATGTGAGAAGCTGATGAGGGTAAGGAGAGCTGGAAGAGTCAGAAGAACCAACCTGGAAAGCCCCATAGTGCTCGACTTCATTCCCTGCAGAACAAACACACACACAACAGACGCTGTTTTTGATATAATGCCTTTGGAGATTTACAAAATACACCATGTAATACACTGCTAGGAGTTTCTTCTTAAAGATGAAACACAAAATGACTCCAGGTATCTACATCTTATACAACATTGCTTAATAATTTAGTTCAGAATTGCATTACCAACTATACCTATATGATAACTATATACATTACACACACAATTGCATCCAGTGGAGTTACACAACAACGGCGAGGAGCGCAGGATTTTATCATCTCATTTTGGAATTTAGGCAATGAATAACTAGCAATGAGCAAATGATGAATATTACATGTGACACTGGATCTGAGCAGCAAGCAGGGCAGAAGAGAGTGGAGCTGACATAATCACATGAAGAGTCTTGGACTGACTGAGTGGAGGAAGCTCACAGGCCCTCTGCTACTGTGGCCAGCATGTAAACGCAAACAGATGCATTGTAAAGCAAGGCATAAAACTGCAGAGAAACAACATATGGTGCAGGGGCTGCTGAAGCTTGCGATTCTCATGAAGAATAATGCATCATATCACCATTATTAAAGACAAATGAATGAGCAAGCAAGATTTATCAGTTTCGGCTGATAAGAATTCAGTAGAGAAAAGCGAACATGAATGGTTGATTTGTTTCAATGCAGTTGAGCAGAGATTGGTGAAAATATCAAGCTTTGTGTGATTTGATCTAGACTTGTCTCAAGAGATTAATCAAGAGATGTGATGCATTTTTGGCATATATGCATTTAGACTAGATCATATTTAGCTTTACATTGATTTAATCATTATTAAATATATACAGATGTGTAAATATAGCTGAACATCCTTGTTTAAGTTTTTATGGCTTTAATCACTGTTTTAAATCAATACGTGACATTCTGTCCAACACAGTTACTGTGTCATCATGTTTTTTTATATAAGCAAAAATTTGCCATGTGCATCCTTTAAACATACTGAAAAATAAATCATCAGGAATATAATTATGAACAACGTGACAAACATTAATGAATGTGGCTGGAAACTAGGTCTTCTGACGATTACATTTAACATTTATATGGCATTTTATTTTAATGTAATTAATTAGAGAGGGGTGGGAAAGGGGGGGAGAGAGAAAGCATAATGTATGAAGATATTGCTGTTTGCGTGAAAAACTGACCTGATTTGTTATTTTAGGCAAATGCGATATCAATGTTCTTACAACGTGACAGAGATCTTAACATGGGGAATATATCTAGATGAATACTACTTTTGATACCTCATTAATTTCCTCAAAACGACCTTTATGCAAGGGCGCCCCCTATTGACGAGACTCGTTTTGCGTTCTCAGCTGGAACCTCAGTGCGCTATACGACACTATAACAGTCAATGGGAAAGTATAGTATAGGTACGCGTCAGAACTTTACAACAGGAGCAACTAAGAAGGTTGAAAATATCCATTATTTAACGAAAAGGAAACAAAGACGAAATTACCAATCCATATGCTCAGTTAAAAATAAAATCAGCGTTGTTTTAAAAGAAAAGTAGGCTAGCTGTTATTCGAAGTTGGATCAACAACTGGACCAAAATCCGCATTCATCCGTTACATAGCAAAGGAAACATAGACAAGTCCCCTATCGTGTAAAACCTTGTCAAATGACACATTTATCTTTTCTGTTCTTTTTCATCTTTTTCTCGTTCATTAGTAAACGAGTTCCCTCGTTTTGTCCAGTAAAAACGATGCGCACTCCTGAGGGAAAATCCTCAGATCTGGTGCTCACATGATCATGACACGAGTTTTCTTACAGGTAAAACAAGAGCGTATTGTTGAACATAACTCAATAAAATCCAACGTACTGTTAAAAAGCCTACATCCTAACATTATAACCCCCTTTCATCCTTTTATGCCATTTTTTAGGATCGCGGATCCCTAATGATGCGGGAAAAGCCACGTCTTCCTGCATCAAATTAATTTCAGTGTAACTGAATGGTGAAACTGATTTTTAAAACGTTTATGTTCATTCTCCATTGCCCTTTAGACACCACGTCGTAATGAACCACGCGAATTTTAGCAAAGAGAGAGAAAAAACAATACTCACAGCATCCTTCTTCCACAAAGCTCCAAAGATGTTGAATGGGATGACATTGCAACAGTCCTCCTCCTCTCACCAGCCAGGTTGGAAATATGGATAATTATTCCCACCGACGAATCCTTTAAGTTTAACCACAGAACCATATGAATCAAATTAATCCAGTGGTTTGCATGTTTATGAATTATCCATGACTCTTCCTCGACGAACAGAACCGCGAGACTCGCACGTTGGTAACTGAATCCGCAAGAAACTGGGATTGAATCTTCAAGCAGGACCACAGGACAGTCTCACGGTCCTCTTTCCCCACAGCCTCTCTGGAACTGAGGGATGCCGTCAGTAACACATCCTTAAGGTGAAAATGAGAATTACACCCTGTTTCAGAGCAAGGCTCCCCCTAAGAAGAAAACTGTTTTCAGTGCAACGGTCTTCAAATCTTGTCAGTTGGTCATCGGTCGCAAACATCCGAGCGTTTAAATGTCATTCCAACCGTCACTTGTAGGCTACATAATCGTAAAAGTTATAATACACAAAATGTTCATGAACTTGCTAACACTCTGACGTGGATTACCCTACCGTGGCTCGGTTTGTGGAGCTTTAACCTGTCGCTGCGAGATTCTTCTGCTTTTCAATGATCTAACTCATTTCGGTGAGGGATTGCCTCTCGGTGACGTACTGTAGCCTATGTGCGTTTGAAATTCCAGAGGCAAACTTCACTGCGGAAACCACTGAGCTCATCATTCCCGTGTACAGTGAGCGCTGCTCGGACATCAGCGCAGATGCTGCTCTCACACACATCTTACATTATACTCATCTGAACGTTCATAATATGACACATGCTCGATTCGATGCGTTTCTACATCATTCGTTCACCAATATAGGCTACCTTTCGATGAGATGAGGGACCCTCGAGCGTTTTATCTCAGCTCGTTATAAACCCTCAACACGCACTTATGCGTTTATCCTCTCATGTTTTCAGGTCTAGTTGGATAAATAAAACAAATCCTGTTAAATGTAGGTAAAAAGTAAAAAATCTCAAAAATGCAGTGACAGTGTTTCAGGTATTCAGGGATGGCATATTGGCCATAACCTTAATTAACTAACTAATAAAAAAAACATGAACATAAAACACCCTTATGAACATAGCTGATTACAAAAATAATATATTACGAAAATGATATAGTGCTTAAATGTATTAGACCACCACCCAATAAGGTTTGTGCTACAGCTGCCCTAAACTAACAGTATTGGTGATTACCAAAATCATTTATGTTTCTGTAATGGTTAATCCACCAGTGTGTAAGCTCTTTAGTCACAGTTAGCCAAGTTAAAGTCCGGACTTGAATCCTATCGAACAAATTTGGGATTTAGTGGATTCAAAGATAGATTGCACAAAAGTTTCATCAAAAGCAAGTCTTTGGGAACAACTAAACTATTGGTCAATAACAACAGAGACTGTGGAAAAAACAATTCCAGCAAGAATGCAAACTGAAAAAATACTAAATATTACGTTTTTTGGTTATTATGTGTAAATAAAGACTATTTAGTTACTTCAGTTTATTTGGCTAATAAATTACAGATTCATAAAATATTTGTGTTTACTCTTTATTACGACAGGTGGTCTAATAAATTTGTTAAGCACTATATATATACAGTCAGGTGAAAATGTTAGGACACCCCATTGAATTCCATGGTTTTCTGTATCAGGACATAATTTAAAAAATAAAAAAAAATCTGGTCCTTGGCAGGTCTTAATTTGGAACAGTGTCATTATTTATTTAGCAAAAATAAAGCCAAAATGGAAAAGCCATGGGTGACAAAGTTAGGACACCCTTACTGTTAACATAGGAATTAAGAGGGTAAGTAACCGTCAGGCACTGCTAATCAAATGCCTTTGATTAACTGATCACCAGCAAATGTGATCACCTCTATAAAAGCTGAAGTTCTGGCAGTTTGCTGGTCTGGAGCATTCAGATGTGTTTTAACACAATGCCAAGGAGGAAAGACATCAGCAATGATCTTAGAGAAGCAATTGTTGCTGCCATCAACCTGTGAAGGGTTACAAGGCTGTTTCCAAACAATATGAAGTCCATCATTCTACAGCGAGTAAGATTATTCACAAGTGGAAGCCATACAAAACAGATAACAATCTTCTGAGTGGACATCCCAGCAAATTCACCCCAAGATCAGACTGTGTAATGCTCAGAAAAATTGCAGACAACCCAAGAACTACACCTCAGACTCTACAGGCCTCAGTTAACATGTTAAATGTTGAAGTTCATGACAGTACAATTAGAAAAAGACGGGTCAAGTATTGCATTTTTGGAAGGGTTGCCAGGAGAAAGCCTCTTCTCTCTAAAAAACATGGCAGCATGGCTTAGGTTTGTAAAGTTGCATCTGAACAAACCATAAGACTTCTAGAACAATGTCCTTTGGACAGATGAGACCAAAGTGGAGCTGTTTGGCCATAATGCACAGCGCCAAGTTTGGTGAAAACTAAAAGAGCATATCAGCACAAACACCTCATACAAAAAGTCAAGCATGCTGGTGGAGGGGTGATGATTTTGGGCTTGTTTTGTAGCCACAGGACCTGGGCACCTCACAGTCATTGAGTCGACCATTAACTCCTCTGTATACCAAAGTATTCTAGAGTCAAATGTGAGACTATCTGTCCGACAGCTAAAGCTTGGCTAAAATTGAGTCATGTAACCGGACAATTATCTGAAGATCACCAGCAAATCTACAACAGAATGGCTGAAAAAGAAAAGAATGAAAGTGTTGCAATGGCCCAGTCGAAGTCCAGACCTCATCCTGACTGAAATGCTGTGACAAGAGCTGTGCATAAACAAATGCCCACAAACCTCAACAAACTGAAGCAACGCTGTAAAGAAGAATGGGCCAAAATTCCTCCAGAATGTGAGAGACTGATAAATCATGCAGAAAATTATTACTTCAAGTTATTGCTGCTAAAAGTGGATCTACAGGCAATTGAATGTCCTAACTTTGTCACCCATGGTTTTTCCATGTTGACTTTATTTTTTCTAAATAAATAATGACACAGTAGAATATGTGTTGTTGTTCATCTGAGGTTTTATTTTCCAAATTTGAAGACCTGCCAAGCACTAGATGATTTTTTATGTCCTGATACAGAAAACCATAGAATTCAATAGGGTGTCCTAACATTTTCACATGACTGTATATATATATATATGATTTTGCAGTAGCCTATATTTATAGGAAAAGTAAAATTATCGTCCATTATAAAAAATGTAGCCTATACAATATGTTAAGGCTACTTACAGTTACAAACAATTAACATGATTTTATACTTTGCCTTTTCATTACAATTACAACATACAAACATAGTGAAGGCAAACAATACCTCAAAAGTTGGTAAATGTGGCAAAGTTTCTATATATGATTATGTGGATGGAGGAAAAATGATTCTTGACTATAGTGATCAGCTATATTTGATTCTCGGATGTTCCATTCAAGAAATGCACTCAAACAGCACCATATACCATCATAACCCCCTCTGAATCATTTCAGTAAACGTGACTTACACCATACAATATTTAAACTACGCATTCAAAACACAGGCATGACTCATAGGAAAGCTCTTTGTGTGATGTCACCAGATTCCGTGGGAAGGACTCAAGCTCAAGCTCATGGAAGATTATCAGAGTCAGAACACTTACACAGTCAGCCCCCAACTCTCATTATCCTCTTGGACAGGAGGAAATGGCCATTTTCGCATTTTCTGCAATCGCAGTGAACATGATTTACTCATTAGCAGACTACTGCAGAACATGGCTGATGCCTTTACATCTCGAAGGAGAAAACGCTCCTCCTGCCTGTGAAGTTGTTAGCTGACGTAGTTTTTTAACACATCTGCAAACGTTTCTAATTTAGCTCTACGTGTCAAACACACAACAAATGAGCAACCAAGCACCCCTTCTATTTTGGCCCATTCCATTCAACCATCATACTGGCCCTTATTTTTGGGGTAATATATACAGTGGGGAGAACAAGTATTTGATACACTGCCGATTTTGCAGGTTTGCCCATTTACAAAGCATGTAGAAGTCTGTAATTTTTATCATAGGTACTCTTCAACTGTGAGTGAAAATCCAGAAAATCACATTGTATGATTTTTAAGTAATTCATTTGCATTTTATTGCATGACATAAGTATTTGATACATCAGAAAAGCAGAACTTAATATTTGGTACAGAAACCTTTGTTTGCAATTACAGAGATCATACGTTTCCTGTAGTTCTTGACCAGGTTTGCACACACTGCAGCAGGGATTTTGGCCCACAGACCTTCTCCAGATCCTTCAGGTTTCGGGGCTGTTGCTGGGCAATACGGACTTTCAGCTCCCTCCAAAGATTTTCTATTGGGTTCAGGTCTGGAGACTGGCTAGGCCACTCCAGGACCTTGAGATGCTTCTTACGGAGCCACTCCTTAGTTGCCCTGGCTGTGTGTTTCGGGTCGTTGTCATGCTGGAAGACCCAGCCACGACCCATCTTCAATGCTCTTACTGAGGGAAGGAGGTTGTTGGCCAAGATCTCACGATAAATGGCCCCATCCATCCTCCCCTCAATACGGTGCAGTCGTCCTGTCCCCTTTGCAGAAAAGCATCCCCAAAGAATGATGTTTCCACCTCCATGCTTCACGGTTGGGATGGTGTTCTTGGGGTTGTACTCATCCTTCTTCTTCCTCCAAACACGGCGAGTGGAGTTTAGACCAAAAAGCTCTATTTTTGTCTCATCAGACCACATGACCTTCTCCCATTCCTCCTCTGGATCATCCAGATGGTCATTGGCAAACTTCAGACGGGCCTGGACATGCGCTGGCTTGAGCAGGGGGACCTTGCGTGCGCTGCAGGATTTTAATCCATGACGGCGTAGTGTGTTACTAATGGTTTTCTTTGAGACTGTGGTCCCAGCTCTCTTCAGGTCATTGACCAGGTCCTGCCGTGTAGTTCTGGGCTGATCCCTCACCTTCCTCATGATCATTGATGCCCCACGAGGTGAGATCTTGCATGGTGCCCCAGACCGAGGGAGATTGTCCGTCATCTTGAACTTCTTCAATTTTCTAATAATTGCGCCAGCAGTTGTTGCCTTCTCACCAAGCTGCTTGCCTATTGTCCTGTAGCCCATCCCAGCCTTGTGCAGGTCTACAATTTTATCCCTGATGTCCTTACACAGCTCTCTGATCTTGGCCATTGTGGAGAGGTTGGAGTCTGTTTGATTGAGTGTGTGGACATGTGTCTTTTATACAGGTAACGAGTTCAAACAGGTGCAGTTAATACAGGTAATGAGTGGAGAACAGGAGGGCTTCTTAAAGAAAAACTAACAGGTCTGTGAGAGATGGAATTCTTACTGGTTGGTAGGTGATCAAATACTTATGTCATGCAATAAAATGCAAATTAATTATTTAAAAATCATACAATGTGATTTTCTGGATTTTTGTTTTAGATTCCATCTCTCACAGTTGAAGTGTACCTATGATAAAAATTACAGACCTCAACATGCTTTGTAAGTAGGAAAACCTGCAAAATCGCCAGTGTATCAAATACTTGTTCTCCCCACTGTATATACACACACACATAAAAATCAAGCAATGTTCATGCTCAAACTGCAGCTCTCGGTTTTCCCTGAGGGGTTTGTATTTCAGTTTAATACTATCTGTGGTGCTGGGTATAGAGTCATGCGTGAATGCAGGGAAGCGGTATCATGTCTGTTTGAGAAGTAATACAAAGTGAATGCCCCTGCAATGCAAAACAAAGAAAATGTGAGCAGTTACAGCAAGACAGTGCAAACTAAGATTACAAAACTCAGATGAAGCCTGCTTGGAGATATTGCACAAACTTACACATACACAAGCCTCAAAACTCAAAATCAATGGCTTGGCCAAAGAAGTCCCACCTGTACTATTAACATTATAACAGTACACCCTTCTGTAGGGCCCTAGGGGTGCACCTGGGTCATAATATTTTATATCTCAATCAAAGACGTAGTAAATTGGGGGTATTTTTCGAGGGGGAAACATTTAATTATGTTTCTGAGCAAGCCTTACACTGTAAAATGTGTGCATGGTACTGCTCTCACATACTCGCTCTCAACCCCTGTGGGACAGAGACGTCAACAGTCTGCAAAAACATCTCCAACCGCAGGGTGGCGCTTTTAGGGGGCCAACATGAACTGGGTTCATTACAATGTTTTTATGAGCTTTTATGAGTTATGTACACAATTTGTTACGTGTGTGACCTAACTGAAGAGAACAGTTAATGTAGATAACAATCAGGCAGCTAAGTAATTTGGTGGGGAAAAAAGAGTTTCATTCCTCTAAACTAAACATCATGCAGTACTTGAGCGAAACCTATAAAAATAAGCAGCCAATAGTAAAAAGAATTATGTGAGAAAAAAAACTACTGGCACTGCTGATTTTCTACAAGTGAGAAGGTCTGCGGTCAATTAGAACAATTTGTTTTAAACAGAGCTGTTTTTCAACGTTTTAAAGAAGCAGTTCAAATAACTGATTCAGTGATTCTTTCAACCATGACGCGTAATGATGCTTTCTACGTTTTAATAAAGCCATGGCTTATGCTGCCTTCACGTGCTATCGTAAATTTCATAATTTCCACTTCTGAAGTCGTGATTACGAGCTTGTTGCATTCAAGTGCTTTGTTGTCGGAATGAACAGGAACCATGGAGGACACCAGGTTTATTCTTGCCTATTTATTGGGAAAATCGTAAAACATCAAGCACCTAGGCATGAAGACTGCTTCTACAAACATTTGTGAAAGAATGGGTCGCTCTCAGGAGCTCAGTGAATTCATGCGTGGTACCGTGATAGGTTGCCACCTGAGCAATACGTGAAAATTTCCTCACTACTAAATATTCCACGGTCAACTGTTAGGGGTATTATAACAAAGTGGAAGCAATTGGGAACAACAGCAACTCAGCCACAAAGTGGTAGGCCATGTAAAATCACAGAGCGGGGTCAGCGCATGCTGAGGCGCACAGTGCGCAGAAGTCACCAACTTTCTGCAGTCAATAGCTACAGACCTCCACACTTCGTGTGGCCTTCAGATTAGCTCAAGAACAGTGCGTAGAGAGCTTCATGGAATGGGTTTTCATGGCCGAGCAGCTGCATCCACACCTTACTTCACCAAGTGCAATGCCAAGCATCGGATGCAGTGGTGTAAAGCACTCCACCACTGGACTCTAGAGCAGAAGAGACGTGTTCTCTGGAGTGACGAATCACTCTTCTCTGTCTGGCAATCCGATGGACGAGTCTGGGTTTGGCGGTTACCAGGAGAACGGTACTTGCCTGACTGCATTGTGCCAAGTGTAAAGTTTGGTGGAGGGGGATTATGGTGTGGGGTTGTTTTTCAGGGGTTGGGCTTGGCCCCTTAGTTCCAGTGAAAGGAACTCTTAATGCTTCAGCATACCAAGACATTTTGAACAGTTTCATGCTCCCAACTTTGTGGGAACAGTTTGGGGATGGCCCCTTCCTGTTCCAACATGACTGAGCACCAGTGCACAAAGCAAGGTCCATAAAGACTTGGATGAGCGAGTTTGGTGTGGAGGAACTTGACTGGCCTGCACAGAGTCCTGACCTCAACACGATAGAACACCTTTTGAGACTGTGAGCCAGGCCTTCTCGTCCAACATCAGTGCCTGACCTCACAAATGCGCTTCAAGAAGAATGGTCAAAAATTCCCATAAACACACTCCTAAAGCTTGTGGAAAGCCTTCCCAGAAGAGCTGAAGCTGTTATAGCTGCAAAGGGTGGGCCAACTATGTTTTGAAAATGCTCCCTGAGTTGACTTAGAGCGCTTCAACCTTGAGGGAATGTTTTTGTTTGTGTGTGTGTGTGTGTGTGTGTGTGTGTGTGTGTGTGTGTGTGTGTGTGTGTGTGTGTGTGTGTGTGTTCAAATTCAGTTCACACATCACTGCTCTCCTGTTGGTTATACTACAAGTTAGTTTGATAAAAATTGCTTTTGCATAATTTTTATCATTTTTTTATTATAAAATATGACCAATAACCACTGTAATGACAAAAAAATATTCAATCATTTTACTGTAACACACTGGACCGTCGCCAAATTCAGTTCACACATCACTGTCCACTGTTCAAAACAATCTCTTGCAGTTCTCTCAGTTCAAAAACGCTTACGCTATGTTCTAGTGATACGTCACTCCAGTTAAGCTTTTTTTACAAGTTGAATATAGATGCGGCCTGGCGGAAGCTAGATATTTTACTTTATAAAGTTTTAAATATGGATATTTTTCTTACAAAACCCAAACAATTCACTTCATAAGGCCTTTATTAACCCCCCGGAGCCGTGTGGAGTACTTTTTATGATGGATGAATGCACTTTTTTGAACTTCAAACTCAATGGACCCTGTCACTGCCATTATAAAGCTTGGACACGTCAGGATATTTATTAATATAACTCTGACTGTGTTCATCAGAAAGAAGAAAAAGTGAACTACTCCTTTAAATCTTAGACTAGGAGCTGTGTTTTCACAAGTAGACTTTCCCAGGACAATGTTGTGAAACAAGGTCTGACTATCTCTGTGCTGGTCAGTTGAAGTCAGAAGGACCACAGACAATGCAAGATTTTTGAGTAATGAATGAAGTAATTTCTCTGATGAAGGAGAGTTGTGAACTGGACCTGAACCTGGACCTAGGATCGACATAGTAAGACTTTGATCTCTCACATTGTACAATGGGGAGATATAAAAAAGGCAAAAAACTTGTAAGATCAGATCTGGGCAGGAGGATCGATTCTATAATAAACAAGCTGCGGAAAGCTAATATTTTGAATAGAAACACTGAATATTCCTCAGAGATATGGTCCCAGCTTGCCATAGATTTATTGAATGATGACACACCAAATAACTGTCACTGGTTATTGGTGCTCTGGACCAAAAACCACAAAGTCCTGAGAGAAAGAGTACATCTGGCAGCAGAAGCAGGATACCATCAAAATCAGACAGAAGAAATGGAGCCAGGAGATCAAGGTAAAATAATTAATAACTAAAAGAAATAAAAAGTTTTTACAGTGAGCTTAGTTATTTATTGAAATATTTTGTATTATTTGCAAATATTTATTATTAACAAAAATATTAAGTGGAAGGGAAACTAAATCTCATCAGCTTCTCTTCACAATATGTCAGTCTTTATTTTGAAGAATATGTGATATTTTTAAGAACAGCTAAATGTTCTAATATTTAAGGCTCTCTCAATCAGAGGTTGTGTCAGATTATTGACTGACCATGCCATGAGCAAAAGACCAAATATAGACACTGTATTGAAATGTTTAGCCTAATGCTGCGCTCCAGACAACTCTGATATAATAACTATAATATAATATCATTGTTATATAATATTAATTTACTAATATGTATATAATAGTATATAATATCTAGATATGTTATTTCCGGGTACAATACATGGCTGGTTTTTGACAAGTCATTGACACGTTTTTTTGAGTTCCTCTTTTATCTTTTCCAAGTCTGTAAAGCACACTAGCCATTCCCCTGTTAAATATAATATTTGTACTCTCCTTCCAATGTCCATATACAGCAGTGTATTTTTATTCCTTTTTCATACTTTAATGTGTTCAGTCGTTGATTTTTTTTATTTTATTGGTTTAATTATGTTAAATTAATTTAAACAAACAAATACACAAGCAGCAGTAGTTCTCCTCGCCACAGCGCCTAGTGGTAATTACCTAGTGGTAATCACGTGGCATCAATTTTTACCTAGGAAACTCGTATTTACAATCATTCCGATAGCAGGTGAAGGCAGCATAAAGTTTTTTTTATTTAAAATCGTGTTAGTGTATAAGCTAAATATAATTTGCATTTAAATTATAATACTAAAAATATCTTACAAAGAAGTTTTACTTAATTACTTAATTTACAAATAAAATAGCCGTACACTCATCTTTGTAACATTTCTGTTATTCAGCTTGCTTAATTTTCGCTCCACCGGTGAAATCCTCGGACCGATTCGTTAGACCCATTCCTGAACGAATCGATTCGTTGCAAAGATCCGACTCAAAAAAACGATTCATTCACAAAGCGTTCCTCACTTACCCACTACCTTTTGTGGCGGGACTTATATTATTTAAAGAAGCAGGAAATCCAGTACTGGGACAATACACAATAAGCCGTCTACTGGCTACGACACATTCGACATACTAGGTGGGTTGTTTTTGTTTTGTTCTGTTCAGAAGACAACGCACGCAGTGTCACAGATAGCATTCGCGGGCTCCGTTTGTAGTTTGTTACCAGTTTGTTACGCGCGTTGTATGGCAAGCGCTAGAGTCAGTGGTTTCGAAAACGCGTTATAATATGCCTGAGTGGTCATAGAAAGCTTACTTTTAAGGCCAGCAGATTTAGTAAGCCATTTGTATTGCACAGTGGTTGGACTTTTCATCGTTTACTCTGGACCAGGATAGTGGAGTACATCGTAGCGGCAATGTTAGCTGCAGTTGTCAGTGACAACAGTTGCGTCTGGTTCGTTATGGTCGAATGTAGCTTGCGATTCATAGGAAAGGCCGTTGTTTACCATTCGTGCAGCGTGAAGTGTCGGTAGCGCTTTTAACTAGAGAGCTTGTTGTTGCCATATACTGCTAATGCACGTCACTTCCGGGTTTCTTGTTTCATTCAGTGTTGATGTTTATATATAGAAAGCCCTTCACTGATTTTGAAGTTTAAAAATCATAGGATTGTCTTCGACGACCTGCTTTGAGCCAAATGCTTGTATTAGTGAAGATAAACAAAGTGGCTACGATTGAATCTTTGATTAATCTCAAACGGGGTGCAAATGTTTACAAAGACGGTGGTAAAGTAACTAATGATTAATTCTATAACTAATTTGTTTGGTTTCATTATAATATTTAATCTCGGATCATTCGAAATAAAAAGAGCTTTACATCTTTACATCTCAGATATGAAAAGGAACAGGCATGAAGACGAAACATGGCAGAGACCGAACAAGCTCCCTCGGTCCGAGGCAAGTTTGTCATTTACGTTTTTTGGATGTTATTCTTCAACGATAACTGACTTTGATACGTGTTTTGTCATATTGTTGTTTGAAATGGAAATACTTTTATTATACTTTACACTACACTAAACTTCTCTTTTAGTCCATGAGCTGTAATTAATATTGAATTGGCCACAACTCACATGATGTTGATTATGAATTTGAATAACAGGAATAATTTACTGAAATGCCATTCTAAGAAATCCCATGCAGTTACATAAAAGTGTTGTATATGTAAATGTGTAGCCTATTTATTCTATGAAATACTGAAAAAAAAAAAATATTTTAATTGAATGGACATTCATCTGTATTAAAGGCATAGTTCACCCAAAAATGAAAATTAGTCCATGATTTACCCACCCTCAAGTCATCCTAGGTGTATATGACATTCTTCTTTCAGACGAATACAATCAGAGTTATATTAAAAAATGCGCGCGTTCACGAGAGACTGGCGTTCCAGCGTAGGTCGCAGACGTAGCGTAAGTTCCGGTGACGAATGCGGAAGCGCAGAAGATAGAGCAAAACAAAACTTGGTTCTCATGAGAACTAGCATATTCTCACCAGAGACGCCAGTCTCTCGTGAATGCGCGTACGACAGTTAGCGGATGTTAGAGATTACAGTTTGTAAAGTTTTAAATATGGATATTTTTCTTACACAAACGCATTGCTTCGCTTCAGAAGGCCTTTATTAACCCCCCGGATCCACTTTTATGATGGATAGATGGACTTTTATGGACTTCCAAACAGAAACAGCCATTCGCTGCCATTATAAAGCTTGGAAGAGCCAGGACTTTTTTTTTTATATAACTCAGATTGTATTCATCTGAAAGAAAAATGTCATTTTCAATACTCCTAGGATGACTTGAGGGTGAGTAAATCATGGGCTAATTTTCATTTTTGGGTGAACTATCCCTTTAAATTCAGTACTGTCAAAACACAAAACAGCAATCAAAAAGATTTTAATTTTTATACAGCATCACAAATACACCCCCCCCCCCCCTTTTTTAAAGAACATTCTGGGAAATGTCATGTTCTTCCACCATAGATCATAAAGTCAACATGAAATTAAAATTGACAGTGCTTAGTTTTTTTTTAATGAAATATTGCAGCATTCATCAGAAATGATTTATCCGTGCACATCATTTTTTAAATATATTTAGTTATAATTCATGCGCTCACATAATCTTCATCTCTTCTCTTCTCTGATGACGTGTTTACTGATGAGAAGGCAGGACAACCTGTCACTCACATGACATCACAGCAATAGCAAACCACAACCATCCAATCAATTCCCGTCCTAATTTTTTTCTTGTTTGAGAAGCCATTTCACTCGGATATACGTCACAATAGGGAAGAAAAGACTATTGCAACTTCTGTTTCATGCCAACTTTAAAGCTAATTTATTTACAGTATGTCAGGTGTACAAGGGTGATCAGATCTTTTATCACCCTAAAGAGGTTTTGTCTGACAAATTATTATCATTATGCTACTTATTACATGACTGATTTGGAAATAGTATTTGAGTATTATTGAATAATATTCTACTATATTTCTTAAAGGATTAGTTCAGTTTAAAATGAAAATTATCCCATGATTTACTCACCCTCAAGCCATCCTAGGTGTATATGACATTCTTCTTTCTGATGAACACAGAGTAATATTAATAAATGTCCTGACGCTGCCAAGCTTTATAAGTTTAAAGCTCAAAAAAGTGCATCCAGGCATCCATCATAAACGTACTCCATCATAGACCGCCTTCCGTATTCAACTCACGAAAAAAGTGTAACTGGCGCGGCATATTGGATACTGGATGCGCTTTTTTGAGCTTCAAACTCAATGGACCCTGTCACTGCCATTATAAAGCTTGGATGCGTCAGGATATTTATTAATATAACTCTGATTGTGTTCATCAGAAAGAAGAAATTCATATACACCTAGGATGTCTTGGGGGTGAGTAAATCATGGGGTAATTTTCATTTTAAAGTGAACTAATCCTTTAAAGGGATAGTTCACCCAAAAATGAAAATTCAGTCATCATTTACTCACCCTCAAGTTGTTCCAAACCTGTATGAGTTTCTTTGTATGTTCTTTGTAAGATATGTGAAAGAATATTGGTAAGCAAACAGTTGACGGTAGCCAATGACTTCCATGGTATTTTCAATGGCTGCTGTCAACTGTTTGCTTACCAACATTTTTAAAATATCCTCTTTTTTTACAGTATTAATTTATATGTTCTTATCCATGTGTTTTATGTTGCACAAATCTGCTGTACACTTGTCAGAATTGCATATCATCTCTTCCATTTGCAATCTGTTTATTGATAGGTTGAAAAGATTATTTCAGATAAGGTTGGAACTGCAGTGGAGCAATCTGACTTGAAGATGAAGAATCTGATGGAGAGAATCGGTGAGGTGAATAGTGAACCCCAATATGATGCCAGAATCAAGAAACTGGAAGTAAGTGACCAGAATTCCCATTTCTGTGGACTTCAGTAGTTCATTTGCATTTTTGAACAATGTGTCCATATTGAATAATATGTGTATTAAACTGTCCATATGACTGTAGCACTCTGCAGGGCCAGTATGCCATAACCACATTTTCTGTGTCAAATCAAATCTCTTTTGTTTTAAGGCCCATGTAAAGAAGATAAAACGAAGGGGAGATGCAGTATTTGCATATATCAGAAAATTCAGATCCTTAGGCATTTCTCACAGTCAGGTATGAACAAGATTATGAGATTTATTTGGTTTGATTATCATAATTGAAAGAAATTTATGAAGCTGTCTTTTATGGTCGTATTTATGTATAACTCATCACTGTTGTATCGTCTTGATCTTTTTAACAGTCTCCCCCTTTTTCAAGTCCTTCACCTCGCCAGCCACAGCGATGCATCTCTCCAGCCAAACCAATAATCAATATGTCCAGGTATTCTGCAGTATTTTAGACATATTACAAACTTCATTAATAATACATAAATGCCACCAATTTAGTTGATAATGTCTGTGTTAATTTTGGTGTAGAAACTCTATACACTTATGCTGCAGACTGATGCTTTTCGAATTCTGTTGAGCCTGCTGTTTGAATGACAATCACTGAAATATTCCATTTACTGTTTAATCAGAAGATATCCTAATAGAATAATCAAAGTGAAATCTTCTCAGTGGTCCCCTGTGGACCTTTTTCTTTTAGGCCGGTTGTTTTTAATTCAGTAATGATTCAAGGCTGCAGTCTTGGCACCTTTCCATTTATTTTCTTTCCCTGAAGTGCTTCATGCAGAGTGGCGTTCCTTCACTTTCATGTGTGGCTGTTACAGCCTTATAAACTAGTGTGCTTCACTGGAAAGGAGTTCATTGCCACTTAATGTTTGTGTACCAAGGCCAACAAACCAGACTTATTCAAACCAATGATTACAGCTATTTGTTATCCTAGCCATCTGCTTAATTGTTGAATTACCACAATCACGATCCACTGTAAGAACTCAAGTGTGATGGACAGAAACTGGAGGTGCTCGGCTCTACTGAGATGTGAAACATTCTTCATACAACACTGCCTTATAGTGATTTAAATATAATAATAATAATAATAATAATAATACTTTTAATAATAAAATCAAATAAAACCATAGCACTAAAACCATGAGCATACTACATTGTGTTTGGAAGAACAACTACAAACCCGATTCCAAAAAAGTTGGGACACTGTACAAATTGTGAATAAAAACAGAATGCAATGATGTGGAAGTTTCAAATTTCAATATTTTATTCAGAATACAACATAGATGACATATCAAATGTTTAAACTGAGAAAATGTATCATTTTAAGGGAAAAATAAGTTGATTTTAAATTTCATGGCATCAACACATCTCAAAAAAGTTGGGACAAGGCCATGTTTACCACTGTGTGGCATCCCCTCTTCTTTTTATAACAGTCTGCAAACGTCTGGGGACTGAGGAGACAAGTTGCTCAAGTTTAGGAATAGGAATGTTGTCCCATTCTTGTCTAATACAGGCTTCTAGTTGCTCAACTGTCTTAGGTCTTCTTTGTCGCATCTTCCTCTTTATGATGTGCCAAATGTTTTCTATGGGTGAAAGATCTGGATCCTTCTTCTACGCAGCCATGATGTTGTAATTGATGCAGTATGTGGTCTGGCATTGTCATGCTGGAAAATGCAAGGTCTTCCCTGAAAGAGACGACGTCTGGATGGGAGCATATGTTGTTCTAGAACTTGGATATACCTTTCAGCATTGATGGTGCCTTTCCAGATGTGTAAGCTGCCCATGCCACACGCACTCATGCAACCCCATACCATCAGAGATGCAGGCTTCTGAACTGAGCGCTGATAACAACTTGGGTTGTCCTTGTCCTCTTTAGTCCGGATGACATGGCGTCCCAGTTTTCCAAAAAGAACTTCAAATTTTGATTCGTCTGACCACAGAACAGTTTTCCACTTTGCCACAGTCCATTTTAAATGAGCCTTGGCCCAGAGAAAACGCCTGCGCTTCTGGATCATGTTTAGATATGGCTTCTTTTTTGACCTATAGAGTTTTAGGTGAATGGCACGGTGGTTTGTGTTCACCGACAATGTTTTCTGGAAGTATTCCTGAGCCCATGTTGTGATTTCCATTACAGTAGCATTCCTGTATGTGATGCAGTGCCGTCTAAGGGCCCGAAGATCACGGGCATCCAGTATGGTTTTCCGGCCTTGACCCTTATGCACAGAGATTGTTCCAGATTCTCTGAATCTTTGGATGATATTATGCACTGTAGATGATGATAACTTCAAACTCTTTGCAATTTTTCTCTGAGAAACTCCTTTCTGATATTGCTCCACTATTTTTCGCCGCAGCATTGGGGGAATTGGTGATCCTCTGCCCATCTTGACTTCTGAGAGACACTGCCACTCTGAGAGGCTCTTTTTATACCCAATCATGTTGCCAATTGGCCTTATAAGTTGAAAATTGGTCCTCCAGCTGTTCCTTATATGTACATTTAACTTTTCCGGCCTCTTATTGCTACCTGTCCCAACTTTTTTGGAATGTGTAGCTCTCATGAAATCCAAAATGAGCCAATATTTGGCATGACATTTCAAAATGTCTCACTTTCAACATTTGATATGTTATCTATATTCTATTGTGAATAAAATATAAGTTTATGAGATTTGTAAATTATTGCATTCCTTTTTTATTCACAATTTGTACAGTGTCCCAACTTTTTTGGAATCGGGTTTGTATAAGTAAGGCATTGTGGCTGCTCTTATGGTTTTGAAACGTTGACTACATTTACATGCACCCTCATAATACGATTATAATGAGATTTAGGCAATATTGAGAATAAAATTTACCTCTTGTAAACATAACACTTTGATCAAATTGATGCGATTTAAGCTCATAATCGTAGTAACCATAAATGTAGTAAAACGTGGTGTATGCCAATTTTAATCGCAATAAACATTCCACTCTGACCAAGTACGCATGAGCATTTTTGGGGTGCTGAAGATGCTGTGCGCATCAATATAATGCTGTATATTGATGGTCGAAAACATTGATATGAAAAAATGACTGAGACTGAATACCAAAGTAATGTGGAAACAAATCCATGTGTGCTTGAACTCACATACAGTAGGTGTGTTACTGGCCATCATCTGTGCTGTGCATCGGGGTATATGAATAATGGCAGTAAAAATAACCACAATATGCAGCAATATTCCTATTCTGGCAAATACCAATAGGCCAATATTAAAATTGAGTCTTTTTGTTATGAAATAAAACCACTAAAAACTAAACTCAGTCATTTTTAAATTCTATAGAAGTGAATTTAGGCACCACAACATCATAATGTACAGTATGAAAATGGATATTATTATTTTGTGATTTGCTAAATATCACATTTAACATTGCTATTAAGTTTTTAAGGTAAAAACAGTTTAGTTTTATGTAAAACAAGGGAAATGGGAATGCACAATTAAATATCCAAAAAAGTGCAGAAATTATACTTCTCTTTTGAATGTCTTGTTGGAGTGCGGAATTCTAATTTCATGCAATATTTTTTTTACCAGAAGTTCAGTCAACGGAGGCAGTTTTATTGACAATGCTTCAGTGTCATCAGCAGGTCTTGTTGCTATTATCCTCATAGTATTCTAGCTTCAACAATGTCAAACGTTTGTAATTCAACACATTAAAATTATTATTATTTTTTTTTTTTGCACTAATAGTCAATGACTGTGTGATGTCCACATTGAGAAGGCCAAAGGAAGGGTTCTGGCAGAGTTTGGTAACTGTTTCTGTCAGTCTTCAATGTCTTATCAATCATTACTTGGCTTTTGTTTATTCTTGTATAAGATTTGTAATATGTCTCATGCGACATGGTCAGACCGTGCTAGAGACAATAGGCAAATTGTTTATATATAACTTCAAGTTGGAAAACTGTTCTCTTTTAATTTCAGCGGTCTAAGAAACAGGTTGTTGACCTTACGGAGGAAGACCGAGGTATTTGATCTTGAATTAAAATCAAGTGACGTGATGAACAATGCGCTGTTGTATTGACTGTATGATGTGTTTTTGTTCTGGTTCAGTAGCCAGACTGAATGAAAAGAGCCTGGTTACCCAGCCACTGGATCAGGTACGCCATCATGTTCTCTCTCATTCTGCAACATTTTTCAGACTGTTTCATTGTAGTTTTGTTTTCACATTTGTGCCCTGCAGAAATTGGTATCTTCAAAAGCAGAACAATCAAAACCCTCAAGTATGCCACCCAAACCCATTAAAGGTATGATGCCATTGAATTTATCATGTTTGTTTTTGTTAATTTCTTTTTTCTAAATCTAGACATTAACAAGTTTTTTTTTTTTTTACTGTAATTTTCTTAAATGAACAGAAGAAAATCGGAGTGTTATGGAGGAGCACCGTGTCAGTTCTCCAGTACAGTTGGAAAAGGTAATCAATTCTTTTGTATGTGCTACTAAGTTTTAAGTCATAACAGCCATAACATTTAAATTTATACCTTTCTTTAATAGGAGGGCTGGCACTTCAAACTCCATCCTTTTCCGGACACTCCATTCCCCAAGGAGCTTCCGGTTGTAGCTGCCTCTCATAACTTGCCCCAGAAGCCAGTGGTGAAACTAGCTCGGATTGGAAGTGCGCAAGAATTAGGCATCGCGTGGAACGTTGGTCAGAAAGATCCCCACGCAGCTGAGATGGATTGCTACTACATTTACGTTTCCCATGAACACAAAAACGGCACTTTTTCGGAATGGAAGTGCCTCGGAGTGATCAAAGCCATGCCTCTTCCTATGGCCTGCAAGGTGTCTGACTGCAAAGGAGATAAACGACTGTGTTTTACCGTAGTGGGGAAGGATATATTTGGCCGTTATGGGCCGTACAGTGACATACGTACTGTTGCACCAGGACAAATATGATTTTGGCAGCAGTTCTTTACTATGCCAAAACCCTTGTTCATATTTGGATTCAAGGAGGATGAATGTGACTCTTTATGTTGGAATATGGAGTTATTCATTTTTTTTTTTAAATTTGAATTTCTCAAAAGATGTTGAGTTCAGTAAAAATAAAGTTAAAGCTGCTGTTTTTCTCCTATTTTGTATTTTAGTTGTTGTTTTTCTTTCTCTGGCAAGAGAATATGTTTGTTTTTGTTTGTTTTTTTTTTTGTCAGATCCCTGAGTCCTTCATCTTATATTTGAAAGGCACTACCACAAAAGTATTAAGAAAAAAGCTGTTGTCTTGAATTGTTTTTATTGGTTATAAAGTTACGAAACGATTTAATTTGCCCCTGGCCTTCATAATATGAAGTCTTCAGTGGTATGAGTCAACAAAGCAATCACTAGCCAATAATAGACGGGAGTGAAATCTAATTGTTAACGTCTAATGTAAATGGCAGAAAACCATTTGAGAGACAACATTTGTTTCCTGTAATGACTGCATTTGAGGATTCTACTTCATGCTGCTGTCGAAATGACCTTCTACTTGAATCCAATGTTCATTAATTCTAGAAATCTCAGAAATATGACTTCTGACTGAGCAGATGTTGAAGTCTTGAATTCAGCTTCATTCTGTTTTCTGCCATAAGAGCTGATGGCTGGTATTTATTAATATCTTGGCACTTATTACTTGACTTCATTATTTTATTTCACAGATGGAGCAAGGTTTGTAACAACTGTGATATTGTCATAAAAGAGAATTTTCTTAAATTGGTATCAATAGCTTTGTCTGATTAAAATCAATACAATAATTTTTTTTTTCTCAGATAAAAAAATCTTTCACACAAACATTAAACAATGTTGCACCAATGACGTAAATTGAGTAGGGGAAAAGGTAAATTAATAACTTAATATTTTGAAAATGGGAAATATCTACGCACATTTCAACAGCCTTTTTTTCTGCTGAACTTTGACCTTAAAAGTACTTTTCCACAAAAATTTGTATTCTAATGCTGCCTTCACGTGCTATCGGAAATTATCGTAATTAATAGTTCCCTTTCGAGAGTACTGTTGTATTGCGTAAGCTAGCTTACGCTATGGGAAAACTCCTTTTCTCGAGAATATTGAAGCCAAAAATTATCCTTATAATTTTATATATGTAAAAACGCAGTGCAGCTGCACAGCAGACCCAAGCAGAGCATACTAGCGCGCTGATTGGCTGTGCTGCGGCAACTGCACGAACCTGTGGCAAGGCGGCTGAGGCGTGCGAACCAATCGGGTCGCTTCGCGCCCTGGACACCGTCTTCAGCCCGCTGTTCTGCTCCACCATCCGGCGCGCTATATCCTTTACAAGCTGTGTGTGTGTTCGCCGCTGCAGTACACACTCACAAAAGAGCTGAGGCGTTGTTTCAAATGCCTCGTATATCCTGTGCCTCGTGCAGAGGCCCTCTCTTCGGCGGGGATCGTCACATCCTTTGCACCACGTGCTTACGCCGTGACCACGCTGAAACTACACTCTCTAAGGGCGGCTGCCCAGAGTGTGCCGAAATGGCGCTGTCAACCCTGCGGGCTCGACTCGCCAGCTTCAATGAGGACGCCGTTCCCTCTGCTCTCCCTCTTCTCTCGCTCGGGCCGCACAGAAAGAAGCGCTGCGGACAGAGAATGCTAGAGCAGACGAGCGAGCCCACGCCGGAACACTCCCCGTGTCTCGCTCTCAGAATCCCCTTCGCCAGTCTTGTTCACCCAGGATGACCAACGGCCCTCTCAGTTAGCGGCCGGTCCTATTTCCTTCGGCGGACCAGAAGCGGAGTAGGACGAGGATGACAGCCTTTCGCTCGCTGCATCCCGAAGTGAGGAATGGTCGGGGTCCATAGCTGACCCCGCACCTTCTGTTCAAAACAGCACCGGCGGTGTCAGAGCCGGCCTCGATGCTGAGCTCATTCGCCTGTTGACCAGGGCCGTCGAGACATCGGACTCAATTGGTCTCATCCCAAAAAACCCACGCAAAGCAGGCTGGACAAGTGTTTTCTGCAAGGTTGTGCAAGGACGAGTTGTTCCTCTGCAGAGGCCCGCCCCCTTCTTCCCTGAAAGTTCATGACGAGCTAACAAAAATCACCGCCCAGCACCATTTTCAGCTCGTCTCAAATCCTCGGCTTCTTCAGCGCTCTCGACACTCGACGGCGCGAAGGAAAAAGGTTATGAGAGTCTTCCCCCTGGAAGCGGTCGCCGCACATCTTTGCCCGCCCTCCGCTAGGAGATGGCAATCAAAAGCAACGCACCCATCCAAGCCCTGCCGCACTACGTCAGCTCTCACTGATCGAGTGTATGCCTCCGCCGGCCAGGCTGCTTCGGCTCTACACACAATGGCTGTCCTTCAAGTGTTTCAGGCCAAACTTCTCCGTTCTCTGGATGAGTCTGGCCCTGACCCTGAGGCATTCAAAGACCTGCACTGACTTAGCCCTGCACGCTACATAAATCACCGTCACGGTGGTCTAGCGGTTAGGATTCTGCGTTACCATGCAGGCGATCCGGGTTCGATTCTCGCCTCAGAAAATATTTTCAGCTTTTTCTCCTTTCGGGCCGCCACACGAAAGCACCGCCCCCTCAGTCTTCAAAGACAGCACCGCAGGTCTTCCAGCCGCACTCAGTGACAAAGACTCGCCATCGTTCACGTTCTGCGAGCCACCATGGACAGCCAGAGCGAAAGGGACCTCGACCCAAGATTGTGTTGAACCCCGAGCCTCCAAAGCCTTCCTGACCACAGGAAGAAAGGGACAGTGGTTAAGTCCCACCGCGGACGGATTACCACCACAGACTTCCTTTACACTTCTCCCATTCCCCTCTATTCAGGCGGCTGGAGATATCAACATCGCAGTCAACGAGCCTGTTATAAAACACGCACGCCTGCACACAAACGCCACTTTAACGGCGACCCTAATAAAACACAAAAATAGTTTTTTCCTCTGTTCTGACTGTAGGCAGTGTGCCCACTACACAGTATGCACCCCTGCACATAAGCACTGTTCACACAGCGCCACTAAATCACACAGATTATCCCCTGTTGCCTCGCGCATTCTAAATGTAGAGCTCGCGCCGACCACACAGTGCGCGCCACTACACATAAGCGCTGTCTCTACAGTGTCACAAGCACAAAACAGCCGGGCGACCGGGTCCCTATTACAAAGCGGCCCGTCCCCAGACTTAATTCGACCCCTTGCTATGCGGGCCGAGGCTTGGGAGGCCATCCCCGGTATATCAGAGTGGGTGTTGAACATAGTAAAACGAGGTTACTCACTACAGTTTGTTCGCAGACCCCCGTGCTTTTGCGCCGTGGTCAAGACATCGGTGAAGAGCGACTTGAGTCACGTGCTTCATACCGAAGTGTCAAAACTGTTTGCAAACGGGGCTGTAGAAACTGTCCCCTTAGCAATAAGCAAGTCAGGCTTTTACAGTCGCTACTTCCTCGTTCCAAAGAAGGATGGCGGCCTCAGACCCATCCTAGATCTCAGACATCTGAACAAAACGCTTATGACTCGCTCGTTCAGAATGCTGACAACGAAACAAATCCTCACGCAAATTCGCCCAGGGGATTAGGTTTTTCTCAGTGGATCTGAAAGATGCTTTCACATTCAAATAGCACCCCGCCACAGGCCATTCTTGAGATTCGCCTTCGAGGGGCAGGCTTATCAATACAAATTCCTACCATTCGGTCTATCCCTAGCACCCCGTACATTTACGAAGTGCATGGATGCGGCCCTCGCCCCCCTGAGACTACAGGGAGTGCGAGTACTGAACTGCCTTGACGATTGGCTGGTTATAGTCCAATCAGAGGCGCAGTTAATAACTCACAGGTCCATCTAGAATGTCTGGGTCTCAGGATCAACACTGCAAGAGCGCGCTGTCCCCCAGCTAGAATATTTCATGGACAGTCATGGACTCGATACAGATGAGAGTGCGGCTTACGTCACAGCGCGCTCGCTCGCCATCCAGCGCCTAGTGGCGTCGTTCAAAGCTGGCACTTACACTCCTCTCAAACGTTTCAGAGGATGTTAGGCCTCATGGCCTCAGCATCAGTAGTACTCAAATTGGGCCTACTGTATATGCACCCCCTCCAGCGCTGGTTAAAACCCTGCGCACTGACTCGCGCGTGGCGGTCAGGCCATTTATGCATCAAAGTGAACCACGGCTGTATCAAAGCCCTGGCTCCTTAGAAAGCAGCCGACTGGTACTTTGGTGTGAGTATGGGCACGGTCTCGAAATGGAAAGTGGTCTTGACAGATGCATCCAACCTAGGTTGGGGTGCCCTGCACGAAGGCAGGCCCATCTCTGGCCTTTGGTCAAGCTCAGAGAGGCGGCTGCACATAAACTGTCTAGAGATGAGAGCGGTCGATCTGTCGCTAAGAGCTTTCCTCCCATACATAAAGAGTCACCACGTCCTGGTCCGTGGTATCCTATATAAATTGCCAGGGTGTACTCAGGTCAAGCAACCTGCACACCATGGCCAAACGCCTCCTTTTATGGGCTCAGCACAACCTGCGCTCGCTAAGGGCAGCGCATGTGCCAGGCATTCTGGACCAGGGTCCAGATATGCTATCCAGAGACAACATTCCCCCAGGGGACTGGTCTCTTCACCCACAAACGGTTCAGTTAATTTGGAGCGTCTTCGGCAAGGCAGAGGTCGATCTCTTCACCTCAGAAGACAATGCTCATTGCCCAACATTTTTCTCCAAAAGCAGGGATGCACTGGCCCACGACTGGCCCAGCCACCCGCTGTATGCATTCCCTCCGGTTGCGATGTTACCTCAGGTCATCAAACGGATCAGGGAGAGCAAGTGTGCAGTGGTTTTAATAGCCCCTCTGGAGGAACCAACTATGGTTCTCCGAGTTGACTCAGCTGCTGAGTACCGCTAAGGGGAGACCTCCTCACGCAGGCGAAGGGGACGATCTGGCATCCCCGTCCTGACTTGTGGGCCCCTTCATGTGTGGCCCATCAACGGATACCCGGGAACCCCCCAAAAGGGGTGCTGAATACTATTTCTGAAGCATCAGTGTTCTCAAGCTGGTGTGCAGCGCGGAACCTGGACCCACACTTGTGTGGAGTGACAGAAGTGCTCTCCTTCCTTCAAGAGCTTTTGGACACGGGTCACGTCCCTTCCGCGCTCAAAAGTATATGTGGCGGCCATAGCAGCGTTTCACGCTCACGTGGCCGGACAGTCACTGGGGCTTCCTCAGAGGAGCTAGGAGGCTGAACCCGCCTCGACCCCCATCGGTTCCTATATGGGACCTTTTTGCACAGTCCTGGAGGACATGAAAGGTGCCCCATTTGAGCCGCTTCAGTCTGTGAGCCTGAAGCACCTTTCGCTGAAAACTGCTCTCTTGCTGGCACTAGCTTCAGTCAAGCGAATTGGTGATTTACGTGCGCTCTCGGTGAGCATTCTGCATTGAGTTTGGTCCTAACAACTCCAGAGTCGTCCTCAAACCAAGACATGGTTATGTAATCAAAATCAAATCAAATCACCTTTATTTATATAGCGCTTTTTACAATGGCAATTGTTTCAAAGCAGCTTCACAGTGGTAACAGGAAAATAATGCAACGGAATTTGTTTCGGCTGTAGAGTCGCTCTGGTGAAAACGGTGATGTCATCCAGCTCATTTCAATTATCATATAGTGTCAATGCGGGGGGAGATCAGTAATATAGTTGAAATTTAAGTGTCCTCAACTAAGCAAGCCAAAAGCCAAAGGCGACGGTGGCAAGGAACCAAAACTCCTTCAGGGCCAGAATGGAGAAAAAAACCTTGGGAGAAACCAGGCTCAGTCGGGGTACCCAAAGTGCTCTCAACTCCGTTCAGAGCACAGGTCATTTCGCTATCAGCTCTTCCCTCATCTGAGGACGAAAGAGACGCGAATCTACTCTGTCCCTTCAGGGCTCTTAGAGTTTATCTAGGGCATTCCGCCGCATCTAGGCAGTCGGAACAGCTCTTCGTATGCTTTGGCGGTCGCACCAGAGGGTGCGCAATCACGAAGCAGAGATTATCGCGATGGATAGTAGATGCTATCTCGCTGGCTTACGAATCAAGGGTCTCTGCTGCCCCTTAGGCATCAGAGCTCATTCTACTAGAGGCATGGCCTCTTCATGGGCTTGGTCCAGTGGAATACCACTTGAAGATATCTGTGCGGCGGCAGGCTGGGCCTCTCCGTCCACATTTATTAGATTTTATAACTTGGAGGTTCCTGCTTTGCAAGCTAGGGTTCTTTCCATATAAACAAATGTATAACACATTTGCAATAACTATAGACCTCGGTTCCCTGAGAGAAGGGAACAAGTATTGCGTAACCCGCCGTGCTTTTGTGCTTAGATCAGGGGATCGCTTCAGTCGATAGAAAAAGCATTACTGGTGTGCATCTTGAGACAAAACAATGGCACTGACATATTTTAAGATCTGTCAGTGCAAGTTGCTTTCAATTACAACAGCTCAAAAATGCATTTTAGTCTGGGACTAGGTTTAAGCCTTGTCTGTGAAACCGGGGATAGACCTTACCTTAAAGTTTAAACTGGAAAAGCAAATTGAGTAAAAAAATAAATAACTGAAAATGTCACAGAAGTGACATATGCACCAGACGATGGAAATGAGAAATTTTTTTCAGGCACTTCTGCATGGTTTTTTTATTATATTGTTTTCCATGTTTGTTTTTTAGAGTCAACCTATTTCTTGTATTACATAAAATGTCAGGATTCAGAATAAAAAGCTTTATTCTGAAAATGCTTTATTCTAAATCCTAACATTTTATGTAATAAATGGTTTGACTGTATCCTTTTTTTTTTACATTTGAAATCTTTTTCAATGACTGAACTGTCTTGGATCATATTTGTCACCATATTTTGAGAATGACCCAGTAGTATTTTGGTGGGGATGCTGTACACCGGAACAGAAAGAGAGACTCAAATGGTTTTTAATGTAAAATACATTTATTTGATTAAAAAAAAAAGAACATTATTGAGCCCTTGGTGGGGATCACTCTCCACAAACAGAGCAGACCTGAACAAGTCAGCAGACATTTAAAAAACAAAGCTGCCATTGTGGTTTCATTCCAATTACAAAAGCCTTCACTAATATTCATTAAAACCTCCTGAAAAGTGAGCATTAAACAAACATGTTCAGGCCTGTTGATATAATACTTCATTAAAAAAAAAATCTTAACAGCAACAATGCAGTTAGTCTTAATAAATACAGCTTAACTTCACTTTCGCCTAAATAATTTTATTTTATTCCATAGCAGATTTGAGGATGAAAAGATTACATACAAGACGGAAAAACTGAAACCATTGGTGTGCTTCACCAACACCATCATCTTAAGGTTATTTGCATGAATATGACGCATATCCCAAGTGCCCTAATCAAACACAATGCCTAAAGAACTACAGATCTGTACTTATGTTAATAGTGATTTCAAATTAAATGCTGCAAACAAATAAAAACATGCAATATAATTAGTCAACACTAAAAGACTATTTTACAAAAAAAAAAACCTTGAGAACACATCGTGCTACTAATATTGACAATTTGTTCAGCTTCAAGTATGGTAGTGCTCAGCAAACTGGCAGCACAATATTTCAGATTTTGTTGATTTTAGTTACTTTTTCCCCAAGCACATATAATGACCAGGAAACATTCCACTAGCATGTTACTTACCACACACTAAGTGTTACATATAAGGCCAATTCACACCATGTATTGAGTATGAATACATGTCGAGCCCATAGTGGTTCCATGTTATAAATATGTCCTATTATATCTCCCACTCTGTCTTATTTCCACGCCCTATTTTAACTCTCTAAATCGCAGCACTTTTTTTTCTTTTACTGGGCAGGTAGAACTAAATTATACACAACAAAATAAAAAAAATCTATGAATAAAATCTAATTAAGTTTCCAGTATGCAGTGATTAATATTACAAGTTGATCTACTTCATTCTAACTTTGGCAAGTATTTAATCTACATATAAAAACAAGTATCATCACAAATAAAGTCTCTTGGCTAAGGCTGTAGCTGGTGGCAGCTAGTGAGGTGGTGTGTTGCGCTTTATTTGCGTTTTCTGAGCACTAGATACATCAAGCCACTCAGAAGTGTCATGGGGAAGGCGACCCAGGCGACGACGAAGGCGTACCCGTACTCTCCATTCTTAAAATCATCACCTTTGAAGTTTAAGTGCTCTGCTGTGTAGATGGACGCAGCGATCATCACACAAAAGGCTGCAGAAGTAAAGAAAAAAAGGGCAATTTACAGTTGGTTGGTTGCATTTGAATTGATTGCCATATCAGCTTCACATGCTATTACATGGCAGGTACAGATTCAACATTCAACAAACAATGCAACAGATACCAACATTGGTCACTCTTTATGTTACGTGTCTTTAACTACTATGTACTTACAAAAACAACTGTTAAGTACTTATTGTGTACATATTTTATTGCAAAAAACTTTTACTGCTATTGAGGTGGGATATGGGTAAGGTTAGGCACAGGTTTGGTGGTATGGGTAGGTTTAAGGGTAGGGAAGGGTCAACAGTGTAGTTGTAGATGTAATTACAGAAATGGATTATAGCTGTATTTACATGCAGGTATTTTTAAAATACAAGTACAATGTAAAAACGTGTATGTGCACAATAACTGCAACACAAATTAAGATATTTTTGATGAAATCCGAGAGCTTTCTTACCATCCATTGACAGTCTACGCAACTGAAACATTGTAAACACAGTGCAGAGCTTCCGGGTTCTACGTCAGAACACCGGCTCATTATTGGCCAGCTCCTGCGTCAGCATCACACGCATGCGTCGTGGTGCTCACGTGAACAGCGTCAGCCAATACAGAGCTGGCGTTCTGACGTAGCACCCAGAAGCTCTGCACTGTGTTTACTATGTGAACAGCGTAGACTAACACAGAAGAAATTGCTGAGTCGTTATTTTTGTTTGTTTTTTGCGCACAAAAAATATTCTCGTCGCTTCATAACATTAAGGTTGAACCACTAGTCACATGGACTATTTTAACAATGTCTTTACTACCTTTCTGGGCCTTGACAGTTTCAGTTGCGTAGACTGTCAATGTATGGTTTTCATTTTTGGGTGAATTATCCCTTTAATACCCTTTTTATTTGCATATGCCTTGGGTGGGAATTCTTTAAATGAGGGAAATTGTGATGTGTTTGTTACTGGAAGAAAATTCAAGGCTACAATCGAGGCATTTCAGGGAGTTCAGAAACTTTGCTTACAGAATGACTCCCTTTTGAGTCACTTTGTACTTTGTAACTTTGCAGACCTTTCTCATGCTCAAACAGAAACACTACACAACAAATACATTTGAAAATGTAAAAAGTGGGACCCAAACACTTTATAAAATTCAACTTAGAAAAAAAGACTCCGTTATTTTGTATATGCAACTCTATAAAAGATTTTTGAAATGTACTTTCAAAAAAATTGTAAAAGCTTTTCTTGGTCCATTTTACAAAACAAGTCCTTCAAAATTGGGGCAATTTACAGACTAGAATAAAATAATTGTTTAGTCACAAAATAAACCACTTCAAGGTCATTCAATACCGCTCTTGATTTTGTGTAAGGACCAGCTGACTGTAAATTTTCCTTAGTACATAGACAATAACTGAGAAATCACAAATGTACTGATAAAGATGATTTACAGTAAAATACATATTGTGGGCATGAGCTCACCAGACAAAAGTTGGATGATGGCCGTAAATACAAATCTTTCCCCCTGCTTTAGACGGAAGAGCTGAAGGATGAAGACAAAGAAACCCACACAGCACAAGATAGTGGCCAGTACCATGCTGGCCTGGACAGTCTGAAGATAGGCTGATGAAGAGGAAGAGAACACAACACAAGGTTCATTTGTGAAAATGTTGTGCAGAAATGACGGGAGATGATATATATAGTGGAGTCTAAAGTCTCACTGTCAAAAAATACTTCTATTTTGCATTTTCCTGATTGAACACAGCCCCAGTGATATTCAGAACATTTATGTTGCAACTGAACCAAGAGGCATTAAGTGTATCTGTCTGAACCTTGCCATGTTTGATCAATAAGCAACTTTGAACAATGTTATTAATTCAAACATTTATACTGTACATCGTTTCGCCATGTCCAAAATAAATACTGGTTATATTTTTAGATTTTATCATAATCAAGGCCTACCTGCATCAGAGGTTGCACTTTCTGGTATGTCATAACAGCTTGTGGTGTTGCAGTAATACCAGAGATCTAAGTAGGAGTTGTTTGAAACCCACCATACCTAGAAAAGATGGAGAATAGGTTAGTTTTGGGTTTTTTATATATATATATATACACACACAACATGCATGCATACATACATACATACATGACAACAATATACAAATAGTTAAAAAAAATGTAAGAACTGATGAAGCATAAACATGCTCCAAAAATGTTTGTATTTATTTATTTAGAAAATCTTAAGTCTGATTGCTTAGAAAAATAAAAGCACACCTCTCCCCAACGGGTCGTGCAGTTTAACCAATTTAAACACCAAAGTTTAATTCCTAGAGTTTTGCTGGGATTTTTTGCTGAAATCCTTAACACTAACAATGAGCAGTAAGAGCAGTCTAATTAAAAAAAGACTAAAGAAAATCAACTTACATTTCTGATGGTTGCTATGAAAAGTAGTATTGCTGAGGTGAAGTGGAATAGGATGATGAAGGCCAAAATAATCAACATGGCTGATGGTGGAACAGGAAATCAAATGCAGGAGAATCTAAAAAAAAAAAAAAAAAGGAAGACACATGAATATTATAAACATCCTGTTGAATGAATACTGGACTGATACGGAGAACTGGAACTGTAATTTGAGCAATAATAGTGTTAGTCTCTGCTTCTCTAGATTTGGTGGGAAAATCACCATATGCCCATTTGAACAGCCTGTTTTTACTCTGAATTTGACCTTGGAAGTACTTTTCCAGAACTATTTGTATTGTAAAAATACACATTTATAACAGTGAACACCAATGGCAAAAAATGAATATAAAATATATATATTTATATATATATATATATATATAATAATATTTTTTTAAATATTATGTTACCTATTTTTGTTTTGCAAACTTGCTAGACCTTGCACTAATGTAGCAAAGTAAAACAAATTGTAAACATCCAAAACAATAAGGAATCAAACCATTTCATATTATTTAATAAACAGTTTTTAGTATGACTTGAGATTAAAAAGCTATACATCTATGGTACCATTGTTGTCAGATTTTGTTGAGATTTCAGACCTTCCCTATTCAAGATAGAAGCTAAGTACAAAACCTCACACAGGTTTCGCTAAAAATCACAGTCAGCTTCTGCCTACGTCATACACGTGAGCCTCAGAGTCGGCTGCTAAATTAGCTTCTCATGATTCACTGCAGTACAGCCACATACAGACAGCCTATACATCTCAGCCTGCACCACAGACGCTTCGAGCCATTTATGAATGGCTTTTTTCACTGGAGGTGAGAAACCTTACTACAGCTGGAAGGGATGGATGACTGAATGATGTAACAGATCATGGCTTGTAGTGTCTGGAAAAGACAATAAAAATTCTAGGTCTTTTCTTGTTAATAAAAAGGGCACAGAAGGAGGGAGTGATAGAAATCAATGATTCCTAAAATCAGCAGCCGAGTATTAAAGACGATGCTCTCCTCCTTTTCCTAGCTTACACACCTCCCATTACTAACATCTCAATCTCATCCACAACCAGCTCATCAAAAACTACTTTTTGAAGTGACTTTTGTCCAGGTATACCTTTTAATGAGTAGTGACATGATCATTTCAATCTGACCTGAGGTGGCGCCATTGAGCCAAGATGCAAAATCTCTCTAACATAAACAAGCGATGGATGGATGGATCCTGTTATGACTTTTTCTCTGTTATATGGTTTTCTCTATCCATAAACACAAAAGGAGAAATATAGCTGAATGTCAAAGCTGCTCTTTAATAAATAATAAAAGTAAATGGTGTCCACAAATGTCAAGCAAGATTTTCAAGGACAGAGCAACTTAAATTTCAATCTTCAATCCTAAATTTAGATCTATTACATGGCTTCACAAGCACAAATGTCACATACTTTTTTTATGCTGTTTTTTTCCCCATCCTTTTTGGAGTTTGACAAGTCACAATTCAATTTTACTGTATAGAAAAGAAACCAGACGTTCTGCTAAACTTGTTTTGTGTGCAAGATAGAAAGTCATACACAGGTTTGAAACAACATGTATAGAAATGGCAGAGTTTTCATTTGTGGGTGAACTGTCCCTTTAATATGGGATGTGGGACATAGGGTGTGGCATTTCAGCAATGCAGAGTTTAGGTGGGAAAATGGTTAAAGAATTGAGGCTCAGCTTAAAGAGCAAAGAAACATACCCAATTACAGCTCACAACCAAGCCATAGAGATTCAGCCAACATGGTCATAATAAAAGAGACCTGAGTCGGCTAACAGGAAGCCAGCCTCAGTCTATGCTCAGAACACAAGGGAGACACAATGTGGGAGGATACGGGATGATGCTCGTCTAGTACACGTACATATTCCTCAGAGCATCTCTACAATCACAAGGCTGAAAAATCACTTCTTTTTTGGCTTTCATAATTTCTTGTAAGGTCAGGGAAGGTACTGGGAACCAAATTAAGCATAGGCAATAATAAAGACCGAGCATGTTGGTCATTTATTCAGAGCCTGTAGTGGAAATGCTCTGGAGACCTTCATCCCCTCAGGCTGTACATTAGCTGTCTGTCTCTGTAGAGTGTAAAGTGGGAGGCTGGTCTCATTAAATCGTAGTGTATCGTGGTTCTCGGTCCACACATGGTCTTAATTTTCTCTGAAGCTGCCTTCCTGTCTTGTACTGAGAGGCGTAGAGGCCTGGAAGGGGAGGAGCCAGGGGAGGAGGAACAGGAGATGAAACACTCAAAACATGCTGTCCAAAATATTATTTCAACTAGCAAATGTGTTAAGCAGACGATTCTGAGGCAATAGTGCAGACTTTTTTAAAGACATTTTTTGAAGACATTAAGATGAAAATGATCACGTTAAAGAGACAGCTCACCCCCCCCCCCCCCCCCCCCACAAAAAAAAAACTTAAAAACTAAAAATAAAATTCATATTTGAAAACAGAGCATATTTGAATCATGCGATTACAATGAATGGGTACTTGTTGCAAAAGCAAATATTATAAAAGTAGTTAAGATAAAACACAAGGTGATTTTTCTAAATTGTTTCATTTTTGTACAATTCATAAGCGTTAGACTATTTTTTTAATTATTATTCATTTAGCCTTTTAACATTTTAAAGTTAGTAAGAAATTAAAATTCATCCTATGTATTTTTTGAAAGCATGTGACATGTTATAGATCTTATTGTGAACAATACATCCATGCATAAGTTTCTTTCCTTTTTTTTTTGACCTCACAATCAGCGTCGGTGCCACTGTGCCCCCTTACCTCTGCTCCATTACCCCCCCCACCTCCCAGACCATGATTTCAACTGAGGGGGACCACCCACCCCGGACAGCGCTTTATGCCACTGACCTGCCGACTTTGTGGGTACAGGCGCCAACCCTGCTCATAATGTTTAATCAAAATGTAATAACCTTCCGGTGACTTCTCTTTGGTGACGTATACAGGACTTCTCCAATCATTTAGTTCACTTAAACTCTGTCCCTGCAAACTCAAATTTATCTGCCTCAGGCAGGGTTGCCAGGTTTGAGTAACAAAACCAGCCAAATTGCTATTCAGAACCTGCCCAATCACAGCCAAAACTAGCCCAATCTGTAAAAATCGCGTTTCGGGGGGGGGGGGTTGTGTACAAATCTAGTCCCGGGGGTGGGGTGGGGGTTGTTGCTTCAACCCACGGACTTAAAAAACAACCCGCAGCAACAGTGTAAAAGTAGCCCATTTCTTGGCAACACTGATCTGCCTCCACTTTTGAATGAAACGCGCACATCTCAGCATCCAATCAAAAACTGATGCATAGAAAATGCCTTTTTTTCTTTTCCAATAATCTGCACTTGGATGCACATCACAATATGGAAGAAAATATCTATACTTCGGTTTCATCACTACTTTAAAATAAAAATATTGAAAATGTATATGTAATAATATACAAATATCATTAAACTAAATAACTTAATAAAGGTCTTAAGGCTATTGCTTTATGTATTTTTCAGCAGACACTCTAGCAATTGGTTAGAATCCCTGCATTTCCAAGAGCTGCTGGGAGGCGCCTGCTAATTTGCTGAAATCTATAATGACACAAATGTGGCATTTAACACACACAGAGAACTAGTGTTTTGATGTTTATGTCCCTTGTAGCTCTCTGAATGGTGGGAAATTGAGGAAGAAAATTCCTGTAGATGGCTAAGAAGTGAGGAAAAATGAAACCCTTTGACTAGACAGAGGCCCACCACATACAGGATACATGAGGAAGAACATACTGAAAATTGTATGTTGGCTACACAGAGGGATAATCGTCTGTGCGCGGTCCCCTCAGGACATTTAGGAACAAAAGATCTACTGTAGAGGTACACCGAGGCCAAGGGCAAGAGTAGAATCAGCTTCACAGTTGATTTACTTCAGCTTTCACAGGAACTGTGTACCTGTAATCATCAAAAGCGGCAATACATAACCACACAGGTCTTAAAGAAATACTCAGTATAATTTATGTTCGGTCGCCAGCATGTTGATAACCAGATATATTAATGTCTTGTCCCTACTTCTCTTTAAAACTGTAAAAATCTGTTACAGTGAGGCACTTATTGGAAGTGAATGAATGGGCCAATCCATAAACATTAAAATACTCACTTTTCAATACCATCGCCCTAAGACATAAACAATATGTGTGTTAAAACTATTTTAAATTTCTTTATTAACCTTTTCTGTGTAAAGTTATATATCCAATTGCATATTTAATTTTATATTCCAAAATTCATTGCCATGACAACATAAAGCCTAAAACTTTAAAAGTAATGTAAAAATCGTAATTTAACAGCTTTACAGCTCAAATAATGCACAGGTCTTAACAGAACAATTAATGTAAGTGCTATTATAAAATAAGCTTCACGTTTCTGCTTTTAAATCCTTCATATATTATTAGCGTTAACAAAAGCTAAATCTAAAACTATTCATTTTTGTTAATTGAAATAACGGTGAAATGGAATGTAATATAAATATGAAAAGAAAAAATATCAAAAGAATATCAAACACATCTAATATCAAAAGAATTCACAGTAACGATATATTGCGATATCTATAAAAACCTTGGGGAAAAAACAATATTATCAGTCAAATTCATCTTTACTTTGTTTATTATGTGTTTTGCTTTCTTTTTTAGCCAATGAATCACATTGCATACAACAATTGAGACTCTGGCTTTCTCTGGCTTCTTTGACTGCCTAAGAAATAACCAGGAGAGAAAAAATACTGTCAAGTTCAACAGTATTATAAATAAACTTTAACAACAATAATACCTTAACCTGTTAACTTGCATCCCCATTTGGAACCCAAATCCAAGAAATGGCATACCCTAAAGAAATGGCATACACTAATTAAAATACAAATACAATTTCTTATTACAGAATTAGGCAGAAATTCAATTTTTTTATAGTTATACAGTGATAAATATTTTGTTGATTAGCATTGCATTGTAAATATATATTATTCTTACGAAAATAACCAACATGGCTTGAAGAACACAGATAAACCATATACTGTCACAATGGTGTGTTAATGCTCTTCATGTTTAATCAGTCATAACGTCTCTATCTGCGTTTTATTCTGCTGCAGCTGCCCATATTAGGGATTACCTAAAATTGAATACTTCTATGGGTCTCACTTGTGGACTTTCTGCGCGAGGGCGCCCTCCGATGTCGAGTATTGAGAAAAAAGATTACATGTGATTACACAAATTACATGTGAGAGTTTAGCGCACCATAATGCTCACATCGCCCTATTTTTGATTAAAATACAACACAAATATTCCTCTCTAAATATATTTGAAGTAAACATCCATACGTTTTTATCCGAATGAGCACACTTTTTGACTAAAAGCCTTAAGGGATGTAAAAATTACAAAACAGAAAGACGTCAGCAGTTGACAGGTTAATGTAACATTTCCCGTTTCAGGACTAACCGACTAGCAAAATAATTGCAACTTACTATCTGTATAGTTGCGAAATCCACAGGATGATGGACGTGGAGGTGGGTGAACAGGTTGGTGGTTTTGCCCCCGGCCCTTTTGCGACAAGTCATTTTCAATAAATCCAAAAAAATGCTTTATGACAGATGGCAGCGTTAAGGTGAAATACCACCACCTATTGTACTTTGGGACGTCAACCAGGTGCTGCCACTAGGTTATTTACGGGGTCATATTATCATATGTGTACTATTCATTTAAAATGTTATCGCGATATATTGTCACACCCTTAATTAACACGATGTTGATATTTTGTGTTTTCAATATCACGGTTATTGTCAGTACCGGTATATCGCAACACCCCTAGTTTATATATATATATATATATGAAATAAGACCAGAACTGCAACAACTGTGATTAAGTACAATCTAAACACCTTGTGTGGCTTTTGAGTGTGGGTAACCATTTTAATGAATAAATATGTCAGTTCTCTACATTAGATCAATCAGTCAGGCTAAAGCCAAATCACAAATTACAGACATCTGTACCACAGCTGCACAAAACAAAGAGAAAAAAAAATCCAGCTTTAGTTCAGCCTCATAATGGAGTTGGGGGGCTGAAGCCCTGTTAAAGTTTATATAGGCTGAGACATGAAAACCTATGTACGTTTGTCTTGGAAACTGTGGAGTTTCAGTTTGCTACGATCCTATGGGATGATAATGACAGCCATACCTCCAAAGCCTCGAGGTTTCCATAGCACTTAGCACAAACCATCATTAGTAAATTAATTGGAGTCAGCACTTTAAAAGGTAGCAGATAAGCCATTTCAACTTATTTCTATATGGAGAAATGTCTGCATGTATGTGTGTGTGTGTGTGTGTGTGTGTGTGTAAACACTAAGAAGCCCCTGCTCATTTCCCCTAAGCTTGGTGGAAAACGCTGACTTGAGTTTCACTTTTAATGTCATTTTTTCATAAAAGCCGCAGTCTCCAGCAAGCTTCCAAGTCGGCCACTGCTGAAAACAGAAACTGCAGTCATGGAACAAATGATTGATATGAGAAGGAAAGCTTCAATGCCACCCAGCAAAGCTTTGTAGACTTAATCCAGGGCATGTAAGTTACAGTATAACTAGGACTGGGTATCAGCACTGATTAACAGATTTGTTTCAATTCTGATTTGATTAAATGTCAACAGACCTGTTTATTGTCTTAAAGGGATAGTGTATGTTTCAAATCTGAATATTCCAAGAATATTTCAACCGTAAAATGAAAGTGAATATGGTCTGCAAAACAACAGACCACAATGACTTTCATTGTATGGACCAAAATATATACTGTATATATATATATTTTCAAAATATCTTTTCGTTCCACAGAAGAAAATTATACAGGTTTGAAATGACATGAGGGTGAATAAACTATCCCTTTAATTTTATTTCGCAGTTCTCATGGGACCACAGAACTTTTTAAGCCAATAACTTGAGCTGTAAATACCATGTGACAGATCACTTCTGAAAGTGATGTGAATGCTGATTGGCTGTTTGTACACAAACAGTGGTGGTCCATTTAAGGAGGCTGATATATAAATCGATTATTTAAACCAGTGAAAGCATTACAGCATTTTTATATATTCACTGGTAATTACGCTAATTGCATCTTTTAACAATGCGTTATGAATAAAATATATGTTTAAAAACAAATAAGAACTATTTTGTATATTAATAATAAGAAGAATTTGTATATTAAATATATATTTTATTTAATATATTATTTTAATACATTTATAAAATTACTTTCAAAATATAGTGTGCAGTTGTATCTGAGTTATCCATATACTGTAGGTTAATGGATTAAAACAAATGTTACCTTTATAACTTTCGTTGTTACACATATTTTTGTGGCGATTCAGAGTCTTCTGATGGATCTGGCACTGGCCGCAAAAACAATCCCAAAGGCCTTCACTAGTGACTATCCTGAGATGTGACGTCAAACAGACGACCCAACAATTACTCCCATTTCATTGTGCGTCAGTGTGTCTCCTACAGTATTTAAACAGAAGCAGTGTGAACTCAGAGAAAGGAATTTTCCTCAGTAAAATGACGCAGCCAGACATCCCTAACTCTGCTTATGAAACACATCTTTGAGTGAAATCCAAAGGATTAAGTGTTTTATGAATTATGTCTGGTGCAAATATTGTGCTCATGAAGTCCAGATAATACAACCGTTGTTAAATAAATCCAGAAATGACATGCAAATGTGAACTGCAGCACCCAGTTTGACCTAACCTGACCCTAACTACCAGTGTTGAGCAAGAAGGAAAACCTCAAAGTAAACAAGGGATATGAGGGGGAATGTTTTAGTGGGTACGTTTGACATGACCTGCGGTTTCAAATGTCAGCCCAAAGGTAACAAAGCATTCATGGGTTGTTTCACACTCCTGAGACCAACTTGCATTTGGAGATCTGAAAGAATGCAGATAAAAGGGAAGAAAAGCGTGCAATGGATCAGAAACAGACAGAAATGATGACGCACGGAGTTTAGTATGAAGTCAACCCATGCACGCCTTTCATTTTAGATGTCCTTCACTGCCAGGATAAAAGGAAAGAGGCTAAAAGAACCGTTCTCTGAAACAGTTGTGAAGTTGTGAAGGTTAACAGCCATGGATAAACAACATCTTCATCTCTCAGGCAAGTGCTAGGCTTTCTTAAAACTATAAACAATGATTTAATTAAGATCAATGCACTCTCACAGACTCATTTCCACTGAAGCACTCATGTTTATCCTATCAGAGACAGGCGTTTGTTTTAAAATACAGTTGTAAATTAAACACAGCCCTGTTCTTGCTCAATAAAGTTAAAATTAAGCAATGTGCCTGCTGGGTCCCATCTAACTTATTTCCTAACAGGCCTCTTGTAACATTCAATGACTACAGTTCACACAAAGACATCAAGATATGCATTTTCACACATTCTGCCATACAGCATATTTGTCAGTGGCATCTAAGATCTGTAATCTGGGGCATGTGTTGTAATTTGCTACAAGGATCAAGGAAACAAACAGACCTCTGCCACACATCTTTGACTTGTCTGTGCCACTTCAATACTGGGCACCATACTTCAATGCTACTTCTGATATGAAGGACAAATGGATTTGCAACGGTCACTTTGTCGCATCTTACACGGTGTAAGAGAAATAGTTCACAGAAAAATGAAAATTCTCTCATCATTTTTTCACCCTCATGTTGTTCCAAACATGTATGACTTGCTTTCTTCTGTGGAACATAAAAGAAGATACTATTAAGAACATTGGGGTCCAAACAACATTGGACCTCATTGACTTTCATTGTATTAAAAAAAAATGAATACAATGTATTGTTCTGCAGAAGAAAGAAAGACACACAGGTTTGGAACAATATGAGGGTGAGTAAATTATGACATAATTTTCATGTTTGGGTGGACTATTAGTTTTTTTTAAGCAGATTTATTAATAATGAACATTTCTGAATTTCTGATTTTAATCAATCAAAATCAGAATCATTTGAAGAAGGATCACAATGCATTGGTGAATAATTTGTTTACGTAATTCAAAGCCATAATAGTAGTATGTAAAGATGTTTTGCCGGTTAACCTGAAATGTCATGCCGTAAAGTTGTGAGTAGACCAAAATGTAGTATGTGTTCTATCTGTGGTTGTTTATTGGATGGAGGCAGATCTGAATGTATAAGGTAAAATGATTGGAGATATATGGAATATGACAACAGAGAGAAGTCTATTGTTTCACTGGAAGATCCAGTTATGACCTCTTGTTTAAAATGTTAAAAAATGAAGCATATGCATTAATTAATTGTTCACTGCATGTGAAGCATTTAGAAACATCCATTTCATGCCGACTTTAATATCTAAATTTTTATTCTGGTTTAATTCAAAAATATTATTTAATATGCCTGAATCAAACTCACTACACCAAACCACACAAGTCATTTTTGAGTCAGTTCAGACAGAAATAGCTCCTCAAATTAACAACTGCACCTTACATATACAGTGTCGCAGGAATTAATTATGCAGCTCTGAACACACACCAAGAATTACTGACATCTCTGATGATCTTTTCCTCACTGTTCAACCCCTGTAGCACCACTGGTGCTTGTGAACTAGAATGGGAGCACAAGGCTTATTTTTGGAGAAAACACAAAAGCCAGAATTTCTGCCTTTGGCAGGCTGCCTGAAATGAAGTTAAATGTACAGAACAAACAAAGCTTGGTTTTGGGTATCGGCTATAAAGCATTTTAAGCCCCACCCACAAGTACTTTTGGATGTACAAAAAAAGGAAAGGGTTAGCAAGAATGATGTGCACAGTGTGAACGCTACTTTTACGAAGCCTGATGGTCTCTATTACACAACTGTTGAGGTTCTCCACAGATATTTCAACACTGTGCAGTTTTGGCACAAGGGAATCCTCATTTTGTAAAAGGAGTGTATTTTGGCAAGGCACATGTGTTCCTGCTGCAGCTGATCTCAGGAGGAGTCTCATTCACACACGGTAGGGTCCCATTCGTCCCTTGACGTGGCCTGCTGGGTTGAAAGTCTGCACTGGGTGCTGATAGGCTTTCATCTCATTACTGTGGCTCTACCACAGAGCAATGGTGTTCAGGTGCCGCAGGCTGTGTTTTCACATCGCATTCCACTGATGACACGCCGCCAGCGTGAGTAACGGCTCCCACATGGATCTGTCAAAAGACACACTGCCGAAACCCAGCGGCTACATCCAGACAACCTCTCTCGCTGAGAATCAGGACGGCAATGATTAATGCATTTACACACTGTCCGGATTCTCAGTAGCTCCTTTGATCTTTCAACAGGGATGAAGAGAGGACTCTTGTTACTCCCAAAGAGCTTCTTGTTGCATTCAGTGCACTTAGCAGCAAGTTTTACATTTGAAGTGTGCTAAAACCACAGACAAGAGAAGAGTTTTGAGGCCAATGCTCAGTAAAATCAGTAATATCAGACTGACTAAGATCAAAAACACTACCGGTCAAAACTTTGGGAGCTGTACGTTTTTTTTAAAGAGGTCTTTTATGCTCAATTCTCCATTTATCGGATCAAAATGTATGCTATATATGTATGCTTTAATTGAATATATTTTTAAATGTAATTTATTCCTGGGTAAAGCTGAATTTTCAGCATCATTACTCCAGTCTTCAGTGTCACATGATCCTTCAGAAATCAGTCTAATATGATGATTTGGAGCACGAGAAACATTTCTTATGATTATCATTGTTGAAAACGGTTGTGCTGCTTAATATGTTTGTGGAAACCATTTTTAGCAAAAGAACACCATTTATCTGAAATAGAAATCTTATGAAAAAATGTAAAGTTCTACTGTCACTTTTGATCAGTTTAATGCATCCTTGTCAAATAAAAGTACTAATTTATTTTCAAACAAATCTTACTGACCTTAAACTTTTGAACAATAGTGTGACACACACTGAAAAACTGATGCTACATTATCCAGGAGTCTGAAAACACATTGAAAATCTGGGATTCAAATTTAAATTTAAATAAAAATAAAAAAAAGATAACAAAATAAGAAATATTCCCTATCACTCTATTTCTAGGCCACAATGTTAGTCATCTCAAAATGCAGAATTCACACTATACTTTTCAGTACTTAAATTCACAAAATTGATTAGACATTGAAAACGCGTTGATTTTAGTGTTTCCTTAGAGAAAATAGTAGGCTATAGGTTATTGATTATTGGCACTAACATAAACATTATTGCTTTACTCAACCCTCCCTTTGATTCTCCAAATGACTATAAAATGCAGTTTCTGACTGAAAATTGACTGGTAAAACACCACCTTAAGGCATGATAATACATGACCAAAATCCTCCTCTCATCTCTAAATACATGTCTGTAAAGTAGACCATGTCTAAAAGAGATACATGTCTGTTTCTTTCTCCTCTCTTATATCATATGGAATGGGACATGTTTAATGCTAAACATGGCATTTGCTCTTGTGTTTGAAACTGATCTGGGTCTCTGGTAAGACTGGTATCTCAGGTAAGACCTCCTCGTAGAGTTTTTCATATGCTAACATGGCTTTAAGTTTTAGAAATGTCACCCCTGTGCACACTTGGCTACCAAAATCCACAGCAACACATGTGCAATTCATTGTCTCAATCCCAAAAACATGCAAACACATCATAACATCCCAGACTCAAAGACTGGTTTTACGATTCACACATTTTCCAAGCCACTTTGTCTGTGACACAACAGTGACCCTGGATTCAACCTATCACTGGAGATGAATGAGTTTCAATGTTATTCTTTCTGTAATTGGTGAAAACAAATAAAGATTACAAAGCCTCAAGTCAATAGAAACATCTTTAGTGGACTGCTTCATTTTTCCGTTCTCATTTCACAGCATTATTTTCCAGAGAACTCTCCAATAATCTGATATATCTACCAAATCCTTACAATATAGTTCATGAAAAGATAAAACTATCTGAAATTCTTTGTCATAGTTTTGCTAAAGCAATAATAGAGTTTGGAAACATCTCCCATAGTCCCTTACAGTCTCCCTTCAAGTAAAGTTCAGAATCCTGTGGTGTAAGTTTCATTTGAACATGAACTGACTAGGTAAATAACAGTAGCAGCACATTTTCAGCTTCATGTACCTTAACAGTCTAATACTTATAATGTTTGTATGTGGACGGTGTACAACACATTTTACATGTGTTATGCATGAGTTTGCAGTCTGTATTGAATGTGATGCATAAAAAACTGCATACCACAAAATAATGGCCAAAAGTCTTTTTATGCACACAAAAATAGTCATTCAACCTGGCCAGTGTCTGATTCACAAACAAATTATTATTGAGATTCTCTTATGAGGTTCTTTTTAATGAATAGAAAACATAGAACATAGACATAGAACAGAAACATAGAAAGACTAATTTTTCATGAGTCACCAACAAATGACTCTTATGAGTGAATATAAAACATACAGAGTGACTAATGTACCATGATTCCCAAAAGGAATGACTAATGAGCCGGTTCTCTGAAATCAGTTAAAAAGACAAGTTATCAGTTTGAATCATAACTCTGAAACTTTTTCCCATGTACAATTTACAACATTAGCAGAGCAATAATGTCTTTCATATGCAAGCAAAAGTGAAATTATAACTGAAATACACTCAAATGATCAAATCAATCCAATTGTAAACAAATGGAATCCAAATCCAAACTGAATAAAAATCAGGAAAATATATATGGTTACTCAGTCCAATGGTTTTATTTTGCTTCGCAATAGGCCTACTGTGGATATCTACAGTGGGGAGAACAAGTATTTGACACACTTACAAAGCATGTAGAGGTCTGTAATTTTTATCATAGGTACTCTTCAACTGTGAGTGACGGAATCTAAAATCCAGAAAATCACATTGTATGATTTTTAAATAATTAATTCGCATTTTATTGCATGACATAAGTATTTGATCACCTACCAACCAGTAAGAATTCTGGCTCTCACAGACCTGTTAGTTTTTCTTTAAGAAGCCCTCCTGTTCTCCACTCATTACCTGTATTAACTGCACCTGTTTGAACTCATTACCTGTATAAAAGACACCTGTCCACACACTCAATCAAACAGACTCCAACCTCTTCACAATGACCAAGACCAGAGAGCTGTGTAAGGACATCAGGGATAAAATTGTAAAATGTCCAGGCCCATCTGGAGTTTGCCAGTGACCATCTGGATGATCCAGAGGAGGAATGGGAGAAGGTCATGTGGTCTGATGAGACAAAAATAGAGCTTTTTGGTCTAAACTCCACTCGCCGTGTTTGGAGGAAGAAGAAGGATGAGTACAACCCCAAGAACACCATCCCAACCGTGAAGCATGGAGGTGGAAACATCATTCTTTGGGGATGCTTTTCTGCAAAGGGGACAGGACGACTGCACCGTATTGAGGGGAGGATGGATGAACCTCCTTCCCTCAGTAAAAGCATTGAAGATGGGTCGTGGCTGGGTCTTCCAGCATGACAACGACCCGAAACACACAGCCAGGGCAACTAAGGAGTGGCTCCGTAAGAAGCATCTCAAGGTCCTGGAGTGGCCTAGCCAGTCTCCAGACCTGAACCCAATAGAAAATCTTTGGAGGGAGCTGAAAGTCCGTATTGCTCAGCGACAGCCCCGAAACCTGAAGGATCTGGAGGAGGTCTGTATGGAGGAGTGGGCCAAAATCCCTGCTGCAGTGTGTGCAAACCTGGTCAAGAACTACAGGAAACGTATGATCTCTGTAATTGCAAACAAAAGTTTCTGTTCCAAATATCAAGTTCTGCTTTTCTGATGTATCAAATACTTATGTCATGCAATAAAATGCAAATTAATTACTTAAAAATCATACAATGTGATTTTCTGGATTTTTGTTTTAGATTCCGTCACTCACAGTTGAAGAGTACCTATATAAAAATTACAGACTTCTACATGCTTTGTAAGTGGGCAAACCTGCAAAATCGGATCAAATACTTGTTCTCCCCAATGTATAAGCTAATATTCAGATGCATGTTTATTCATATGGTGTTCTGAATCAATTATTGATTCAACCTTAAATTTTATTTAACTACCGGCATTTCATGCAAAACTCTTTTGCAAATTTGATTAAAAGAAGATACATGATTTTGGGGGGAGAATTCAGTCTCTTACAAACATTGAGGGGTGCACGCCTCCTCCAAATCTACGACTATGGAAACAGAGCTTGGTCACTCTGAACTTGACGTGACAAAAAAAAAAAACACAAAGTGTCCAGAGCTTAAGCTTAGCCAAAGGGAGAGGCATTTCCTGATCCAAACATTGACAGCATGCATTCAATTGAAACAGCCCATCCGCAAACAAAACCCGCCGCCTATTCTCTGGAAAGCCCTGCAAAGCAGCACATTTCCGAGTGGCATCAGTTAGATCAATCAGAGACTCAAAACAAAAGAGAAAATAAACTGAGGTTGGAAACAATTTAGCCAATAAGTCACTGGAAAAATCTCTCACTTTTGAAGCATGGAAAATTAATACATGGGAAAAAAAGACATCACTTTATCCAAATCATCCAATACAGTCTCTCAACAGAGGAGTTGGTGCGAAATTGTCACCACAAAAGAGTTGTGGTGTGGGTGATGTATGGATAGGTTAGACTCCCACACAAACTGTGTGTAGAATGATAAATATGTTTCAAATAACAGTGGATATGAGTTTTCATGGTGGCCAGACTATACGTCATACTGTGTTTTAAAGGCTTGTGCATGTATCCTTTCCTAGAGCGGTTTGGCTTTTGATAGGTCGGTTTGAATTATGGCACTCACTGCGGCTGTGTTTGTGTTTTAATAGCAGAGCAGACGGGCATCCGGAAATCCAGTCCAGTGAAAACGGCTGCACCTCATGAACACACTTCACACTCCCCACCCCCAAAACAGTCCCACGAGCAACACACTGGAATGTGCCACTGAGAAAGCACTGCAACTATCTATCTTGCGCAAACTTAACTGAGTGAGACACACATGCAAAATTAATCAGACATGCAAAACATGTTATAGCACCACCTCAGGAACAACACTTGGTCTTGTAAAGCACAAAATATCACACCCTCTACATTTAATATACATACTTTTCATAACATCTACATCTATTTTTCATCTACAACATATTTTAACTGGAACATGATTGTTTATTGAATATTGACTATACTGACAGATAAAATTATTTCACCAGGGGGCGATATGGGACACAAAGTTGGAGGTTCTTCACTCTAAACGATTTTAAAATGCACAACCGCCAAACATGAGAACAAATGCTGAAAATTTAAGTAGCCTACAAGATTATTGTTTTGTTTTTGTTTTTCAAAACATTGTTTTTCTTTTCTGATGTAAAAACCAAAAGTCAAACTAGATACTCCCACTTGCTTCAAAGTTTAATTAAAAAGACTACAAGTAAACAAAACATGTCTAAGAATATTAAGTAAAGTCTAGTAATAAGTATAAGCTGGTGATTCATCAGTGAAGCATCACCGCCAACGCCCCTTTTCTCACAAACTCTCTTCTCTTCAGTTTGTAAGGCTATAAACTCTCAAACACTTAAATAAAACCTTTTAGACAGCAATAAATCAACTGTCTACTGGCTCCAGCAGTATTTTCTAGACATCAGAGATACTGTGCTCCTCTCTAAGAGTGTTATCACTCACCTAAAAACTCTTTGCATGCAGAAAAAAAGTTACTTATGATTCACACTCACCGCTGTAGAGAAGCCTAAAGGGTCAAATATTGTATAGCTTGAAAAGTGCAGCCAGATGTGGAGACGAAGTGATGCAAGCGTGACTGCAGGGTAAACGTAGTAGTAGTGAAATGAGGAAAAAGTGCGCGCTCCTCCTCTGCAAAATCCTGAACTGCCCAGAACTCTGGTTGGGTGTGGTCTGGAACTCAATACATGCTGTGCTGAGGAAGGGAGAGAGGGGAAGCTTTTCTGGAAGCATTAGGTGTTGACATTATGTTTTGAATTCTTTGTGGAATGCTTCCTCTTAAATCCGGACAAGGTTTAAGACTTCAGAAGTCAACATCGCATGTCATTTGTCCTAAAACAGCCCGCTCAAAATGTCTCATGCATCTATTTTTCCTCTCATTCTCACGCGCTCTCGACGGAGAGTATGACAGATTTGGTTGGTGGTTTGTGTGTGTCTATATGTGGTTCTCTGTGGTGTTGAAGAAGACCAAGAGTGCAGAGGAAAGTCTTAGCCTGTTCCTGGCGGGAACTGAGAATGAGGCCAGCAGCAGGAAGAGTGGAGCAAGGAGATTTACTCACAAAGGAAACTGTTAAATCCAACAGCTTCGCCCCCAATTTCAGCCACTGAATGCTCAGCTACCTCTCCCTTGTTCTTCTGAGCAGCTGCTTCTGTGGACGTCCAGATGGTTATCCTGATATAAAATTACAACAATGCCTATAGTTAAGTACAGTACATATATTAACAGATAAGAACTGTGTAGCTACATGTATGTATATTTGTAGTTCCACTGAGCATATTTATTATGTAACAGGGCTATATTGATATACAGCATTGTTTTATGCCATCTGCAAATATTTGTGTCTTTTCATTTCCTGTGTGCTCCTCCCTTTTGCATTACATCCTAGCATTCTGGCTCCCTGGGTTTCCTGAGTGTGTGTATGAGATATAAGCTGTGTGTATCGACTGACTCTGATCCAGACTAAGACTGGACTCTTTGGCTTCATCTCTAACAGGACAACAGTGCTTAACTCTCTGGTACTGTTCGGTAATTTTGGACTGAAAATGTAAAAATTTTACGCTTTGTTTTTTTTTTTAATTTTTACTTCATCGGAAATGGTATGTAACTTGGTAAAGGTTTTGGCACTTGCTGTGTGAACACAAAAAAATAAATAAATCATGGACATTGGTATTGTTTGCAGTCAAAAATGACCGCATTAGAAATGAATGGGAGACAAATATCATCTACTGGAAACGTTTGGTACTGCACACAAACAAATTCTTACTGAAAGCTCATTTTTTGAGATATGAGATTTTTTATGGCTTTGATTTTCAGTTTTGAGTTTTAGAGTAAAAATATATATATTTCATATAAAAATTAAAAATTTATTTTTAATGCATATTAATGCATATTTTTGTGCATTTTTCATTACAAGAAATGTAAAATTGCTGAAATGTAAAAGTGTCGTCTTTAAAAAGAGACCAAACTTCAGACTGTGCTCCAAAGCAATCAAGATTTATGACAGTTTAAGTTGGACATTTCATTTTCAGGTTCATGAATAAATGGAGTATAACTACTGCATAAATATAATTTACCATACCATAAAATCCCCTAAAAATATTAATTACTTATTAACATTATTGAACTAAAATATAGTACAATCATTTAATTGAAAAAAAAAAAAAAAAAGGTCATTTTTGACTGACATGCGAACAGTACTAGAGGGTTAAAAAAACTATTTTCCTTTCTGTTAACAGCTGTTGCTTTTAGAGACATGCAGCTTCTTAACAAAAATGACCAAATATCTTTTTTATGTGATTTTAAACATGGGTAAATATATGAACTACATTTCAAACTATAGTCAATTTTGTTGACAAACTTTGATATTGGTTAATTAATTAACCCTAATTAATAGGAAAATAAATCACCAGCACTAGTAAATTGTAAAACTGTACAGTGATATTCCAAACTGAAAATCAGGGATTTAAAAGTTTTCAGAATTTTCGAAATTTAATATTATGATGAAAAGTAATGAAGAAATATTTAAGATGCTTCACTATTTATAAGTCGCTAGGTCAATTAAATAATCAAATATGCGAAAATAACCATTTTAACACTTTCAAGATTTCTCTTAAAATAGATTCTACTGACGTTAACATCTCAGCCCTTGACATGCCTTTATCATCCATGTCGGTTTCAGAAAATTCCTTGGATGCCTGTACAAAGTACTGTATAGGAATTGTCATGGGAAAAGAAATCTTGTCAGTCTCAATCAATGATTGTGCTCATTTACAACTTAAAGCATCAGGCAGGCGTGTATTTTTACGCTTACCCTGGATCCAAAATTATGAAAACTGGAATTGTAACTAACAATGCAAAATTCCATTGTAGAAGGAAGAGTTTCCAAGCATGCAAACTCCTCCACAGTACTTCAGTCAATGCATTCCTCTTTCGTCGCTCAGCTGTCATATTCTGCAGTGATTACAGAGAGGGACAGACTTTGCTCATGCTATATTTACATCCACTATGGGTTATGAAGTGTCATTGTTCAATTAAAGACAGCAGAAATACAACTAAGAAACTTTTGAAAGCATCGCCAAGAGAAATGCCTATGAGCCGCTATTACCCGCCACAGCCCACATTTATGCTGTACAAAACATACAAACACAAATGGCATGCAGGTGAAAACTGGTTCTTCTCTGCCTGTCTTGCACATTTCAGCTGTGTTTGCTTTTGTTGACACAATTATCCGAGCACAGAGGGATGTAATACACAAAATCTAAAGCAGTAAAATGTGTATTTACATTAGGCCTTTAAAAAAAGCTGTTAAACTGCAAGATTTTTGAGTAAAAGTTACAGCATGTTAGGACACTGCTAGGCGCCATAACTGTCATAATAAAATACTTAAATAATAAAATAAAATACTATTGCAGTGCGTTAAAGGTAAAGTGTGTAATTTCTGCATTAATAGCATCACCAAATGAAACTGCTGTCTACCACTGGTCTAACAAACAGACAGTCCCACAACAAAATCACACCGTTGGTTAAGCCAATGTTGCAATATTGGGCAGCTCAAACTTTTCAGGGAAATCAACCTATGAATGGCTTATCAAAAAGTTACACCCATCAACGCTATGCTTCGTTTACAATTAAAAAGGTTCTGGTTTCGATCAGACATAGCAGGTTTATGTGCTCAGACTTTGTGCTGGATGCCTGGATGCTTCTGGCTCAGTCAGTGCAGTGATGTGGAAACTCTGGAGATCCAGACAGCTGCGAAACAGCAGGCCGACTGCCAAATAGCGCAGAATAAGGTGGAGCCAAAAACTGGGGAGGCCCCACCGTGGCCTCTCTAAACCTTCTGCACTAGTCATTGTGCTTCGGATCTCTGCCTAATGAGAAAGGAAAAATGGAACAAGTATTCCATTTCATGCATCGGGAATATGGTGCACATGTAGTCATTCCGGATCAGAGACCAGTATATGAATTAATTATTGTATATAGTGTATAGTCTATCATCCTTCCATTGTACTTCCAGGTCAGTCTTCTCCCATCTTATCACTATTGTCAAATATAAGTTTTAATGACTGAATGGAACAACAAACCATCTCCAAGTTAAGGCTGAAATGTATAACTTCTTTTGAATTGCAAAAACAATGACTGCTTTCAAACAGGTTCCCTGAACACTCCTCCCCATCTTGCATTGGTCATTTAAGTCAAAGTGAAAGTGACATGTAAAGGCCAAGTATGATGCCCCATACTCAGAATTTGTCCTCTGCATTTAACACATCCAAGTTAATGCACACACATTAGGAGTAGTGAACACACACTGCAAACCGTGGACACACACACCCGGAGCAGTGGGTTATGTGCCTTGCTCAAGGGAACCTCAGTAATTTCCTGCCAGTAATAAGAGTCAAACCCGCAACCTTCGGGTTACCAGTCTGACTCTCTAAACATTAGGCCAGATAGTTATGCCCCCAGTGTCACACCATTGGTTGAACCTCATTAGGCAGAGATGTTGCTATGTTGGGCTGGTAGGAATGTTCAAACAGAGCAATGCTTTGATAGTGCCACAGTGTGTTCAACTTTTTGAGGAAATCAACCTATAAAATGGCTAACCTAAAATGTAAGCGTTCATTTTTAAGTGATCATTCACATTTCAAACAGATCTGAATCATATCCATGTGTTCTTATGTGGGTGTTTTCCTCACTGCAAGTGTGAATAAACCATACGGCCTGAATAATCAGGATTCTTGAGGAGCCAGGGTGACAAAGTGCCGAGGAGGAAGGTCAGAAGCTGCAGGCTGTTTTGGGAAGAATGCTGTGGGTGATGACCAGGTCACAGGTGGAGAAGTACAGCAGTAAAACCCTTGGGGGCTTAAGTGGGTTGGACTACACCATGTATCTGAACTTTTTAAAAGCAACAAGACTGTTTGTTTCCGTGATAAAGAGTTTGTTTCCTTATGTGCAGATAAGTTCACCTAATTTATGCAAAACACCATATTACAACTAACCAGGAACAAAAAAAAACCATTTGATTTTTGCGGGAATATGCTTTCACTCCTTTTAGATGGCAAAAACAATGTACACAATTCCTATAGAAATTCTTTTTAAAATACTTTTAATTGTAATTCAGAATAGTATGCTCGATAATAAAACAAATATTTACAGTTGTTTTCATTTTGAAAGACTCTTAGAGAAAATATATGCATGTATCCAGTTGTTTTCCAATTTTCTGGTTCAAAAAAGAAATAAAAATATTTTTGAAAAGCTGCAAAATTTATAATCTTACAATAATTAATAATTAATTAAATAGTTCTATTAATTTAATTAATAATTATTTAATGAATTAAAAAAATAGTATAACGTATTTTTCTAATAATTTACAAACAAATTGTTACCACATTATAAAAAAAGACCTTTAATATTAATTCCATTAACAGCTTCTGAATATATGTCCAGAGTCAGTGTAAAACATAACCCAGCAACCAATAGCTGTCATTTCACTGTCTCGGTTAACTATAGACCCGATATAGTCCGGCTATGAGTAACCCACATCTAGCCAAAATAACCTTGAATTTGGTTGCATGTCATTTTTGCCAAAACAACTTGCGAGATGTATGATATTCCATCATGTAAGCAAAGTCAACAGTGATTACGAGGTGTTTCCATCTGTTCCATTTCTTTGGTTAGACGTCTATTAAATTTTTACTGACAGCCCAAATTTTCCCTTGTTTTAGCCTAGACGTCAGGGCTGTGTTTGGACGGCTATTAGACGTCTTTTTCTCTGCTTGCTGGGAACCTACTCCAAAACTTAAACAATACCATGTTATCTAGGCAGGAAGATCCTTGTCTTTTATGATTCCTGCTGAGTACCTGAGCTGGTCTAAACTCTAAGCTCTGTCCATATAGTGTACTGCATGGAGACACGCCCATTTGCTCGGGGGGAAATGGGGGTAAAAAGCTCTATTGTGTTAGCAGTAAAACCAGTTCTAACACTCCCTCCTACACTTTTCCAATCCCATCAATAGCTGTGAACAGCACAACATTTATTTTGCAGGACACGTTTTCCATGCAATTTGCATTTCATCTTTCGTTCATTTGTTTAAAAACGTGTGACCCACAGGAGAGCATTTGAACAGAGGAGTCAAGAGCTCTCCAGCCTAATGACAGAGGCTCCTCTTTCACACTGACATAAGCAGAATGAATTGCTTTTACCTGTTCTGATTAAGCTCAAGAGCTCTCGTAGCCCTGCGCAAGTGGAAGGAAATGAAGACAAAAGTGGCCTTACTGATGAATATGAATGAAAGTTTTATAAAAGAGCTCTAATTGTACCCAAGCTTCCGAACAGATTGTAGTTCCTGTCTGTTGTTGGAGCAGTTCTCCTTTTGCCAGCAGCTCAACTGATTAAAGTGCACTTCTGGCCATTGACTTGAGACCACACCTTCTGAATCAACAGACCTCAATAATAATGAGACAATAAACCTACAGTGAATTGGAGTAAACTTGGTCCTATCTTAAATGGATGAACAACTGGGCTGAGGGATCCTCAGTTCTCCTCAATTCACAAGTTGGAATTTGAAATGAATTGGCCATCATTCACAGGATGTTGAAGTGGAATTTCAATTGGAATGACAGGAAGAGGAATTTAATGAATTGCAATGCAAAGAAATGAAACAGTCATAAAATAGGGGAATTTCATTAGTCCAACACAACAACAAAATGGTTGAGAACTAGTCTAAATTAGGGTAAATTTGATAATTTTTGAAATTTGATAAATTCTTCCTCCATATTCCATTTGGCACTGACAGTTCATTTATGAAAAATAACTAATGACTATTGCATCAAAATCCAATTACACAAATGTGTTTTCTCTAGCATTGATTCAAACACCTATGGCTGTGTTTAACTCCACTTTAAGACATACACTCACAAACTTCCCTAAGCACTCGGGGGAATCCCCACCGCCATTTTGAAGTGCGTTACACTTCGTCAAGTGGACGAGGGAAGTTTATTTGGCCAGAGCCTCGACCCCTCGATTTTGACTGAGGGAGCGAGTCTACTCAACATGTACACTTCAGGTAGATCCATAGACCACAATGCAACATGATTGTGACGTCATAGCAGGTCATGCTTAATTTACCCCCACCCCACACAACTCTAGTGTATGATATTGGCGTTATTTTGACATTTAACCGCATTTAATAATAGTTGTAACTACCTTAAGCTGACTGTTTAACACAGTTGTAGTTTATTGTATTATCATTTTCATTTGTGTATTTTTTAATATTTAATATAAATATAATCAATATATATATATATATATATATATTCATTTTTAATATTTGTTTATATTTTATATTATATTTTTAACAGCCCAGGCATACATACAGACCTATAGAATGGTGCATAAAACAAATTCATAAGGAAAAAATCTGTAAATAATAAATTGGCTCTAGCGATGAAGGGCTTAGTGCGTTCCATTTAAACATATTTCAATAGTGCGGCAGTAGTGGGCACTCATACAACGCAAGCAATGACATACATCTGAGTAAATGAGACGAAGGGAAGTTAGCAAGGGAAGGGCATAAAAAATACTTATGCTGCCTTCACGTGCTATCAGAATTATTGTAAATACAAGTTTCCTAAAAAATTGGACATGAGTGCCCTCTCAAGTCAAATTTTGAATGCGATGAGCTCGTAACCACGACTTCACAAGTGGGAAGTCGGAAATTTTCGATAGCACATGAAGGCAGCATTAAACGCAGCCCAGGTTCAACCACTCTAGTTCAGAAACCTTAACTTGGAAGAATTTTTGTAAATTCTGTCCTCTAAACTAAAATTATATACATATCATTGTGTTTTTGCTGTAGATGTTGGACCACAGAAAAATTTTGTTTATATTTGTTTAGTCAACTTTAAATATGAAGGTGTATAACTGACAGGAAAATCAGTATGTCAAAATCAAATTGTCACAATATGTGTGGTTATAGTTTGTTTGTTTTTTGTAGCCAAGGCTAAGGTATGTATCCACACAAATACTGTAGGTTAAAAAAAAAACATGAAAAATATTCAATAGAGTGAAAGAAGTGACAACTAGCCTTAGTTTCACCTATACATATAAATTAAATACAGAATTGTATAGTTGCCATTTTCAACATTTGACTTCACTAACTATTATAAAATTGTTTTATTCAGAATTCTTAAATAGTTTTATTTGTAATTATTTTATTCAATTTTACTTCTACCTTCATAAATTCTAATTCAAATTCTACATCCTGTTTTGCTTGCTACATTGATTTAAAATTCCATAATTGAACTAGAATTTAAAAGGTATTCTCAGTTTAATTCTGAACAACTGCACAAACTCCTGATCGACTTGCCAAGAACCTAGAACCTCTTTGTCACTGAACATCTCTCTGGTTAGAATATTCTAGGGTTGAATTACACTGCAAGCAAACTTCTAACAACACCTTCAATTAATCCGCATTCAGCTACCATTGACTCTGTGAAGAATGTCTGCCACACTCTTCACATGTGGCAATAAAAATCCATTGATAGATGTCTATGGTTGTGGATGTGATTTGTAAGCTGGGAGTGTGTCTGCACAGCTGTTTGAGGTCATTGCAGGCAATCCTCCCCTGAGACGAACACCTACTTCTGCCTTTTTCAGTGTGACTGATGATCTAGTAGCCCAGTCTACAATATCCCTGGCAGTCCTGCACTGTTCAAAGAGAGAAACGCGTGTAGCTGGCATTGTAAGGAAATGCATGTCTAGATCTTTCCTTTGCTAGGAATGGATTAAATTTATACTGGTCGGAGTGCAACAAAAATAGCAAGCTCTCTTCCTTCCTCGCAACTGTTCAGGGCTGAGTGGTTTTCCTGGAGCAACTGTGTCATAAATGGTGGTTGCAATGTCACAAGACCAATTGGCCATAGGACTAGCCATACATAGCTAGTTTGACCTCAGACACCTGACCTGTAGGGTTTATTGGGTTAAATTTGGTCTGACCATACGGTTTATATATACGAGAGGGACTGAAGTGTTAGGGATCACATACACAGCATTTTCCATCCTGGCACCCACCTATTCCTACATGCCCAATGTGTTTCAGCCTCAGTGCAAAACTGCTAAAAAAAACTCACAAACATCTTGGAATTTCATTTCACCAACTGAGAATATCTTAAGCTAATATATTTAGAAATGAGCTTGCTATTCCTTTTGTAACAGGTTGACGTTCCAGAACTCAATCAAATTGGTGTCATTTTCTTTTTGTAAACTAAGATTAAATGACACCTTGCTAATGGGAGGATCTTGGACAAGGTTCAGTGGACGGCTCCCTGCTGACACAACAGGGACTATGTGTCTGTATTACTGTGCAAACAAACTGGATGAAAACACATTTATCTTCTCCAAACAAAAACTAGCTTTACTCTCAAGAATGCTGGCAAACAAAACAAGCTGTAATAAAAAGAGCAGTAACGTGATCAGTTCAGAATAACGGTTTCTTAAATCAACATGAAGACAATCGTGACAAATTTATTTCCCTGCATGTTCTTGGTCTTACTGTGAACAGTTCAAAAAAAAAGTCTAAAACAACTTTTCCACTGATGTCACTTAGGCCACGTAGACTATTAGATAATGTTAACCAATGGGCCAAAAAAACTATTTAGACATTGTTTCAGGAATCTCACATTCAGTCTGGCTCCATCCTGGTATGTAACGCCCATTCTCCAAGATCTACTCAATACCAGATGAATAAAATCAAGTTTCTCATTGAATTTCAGCTTTCTTTTGGAAATACATCACATTTATGAAAATGGTCTGTAAGTAAAAATCCTTAATTATGTAAAAATGATCAATTCTGTACAAACTATTCAAGGCAATGGTATTTGCTTCTGCTGAATCATTCAGTGTAAATCCGCTAACAGTTGCATTGTATTCACACTGACTTTAAATCAAGGGACTAGACTGCAATCACTCACGACCCTAAATCTTTGTTCCACCCAATAACAAATAGTGCAGTAAGGTAAAGACGGGGAACTAAATGACAAGTATAGTGCCTTTGATGGTCCAAAGCAGGCCAGAATTTGCATGCATAAGATGTTGAATGAATGTGAAAAGCTGGGAGTCTTTAGGGGTGGTTTGCATGTCACGCATGTCGTGCTTTGTATTGCCGTTGGAAACGGCAATGATTTTTCATCATTGTTTGAAAATAATCTATACATTTCATAAAGGGGAAGCTGGCTGGGACACCATAACCATTGTGGAATGAACTGATCCAGATGATCAGAGCGCAGGTTTGCTGAAATATCCTCACTGTAAAACAATATTCTTTCTTTATAGTACAAACAACTCTTATTTTAACAACACAGGGAATTAATAGGCTAAATGATGACAGAATTTATGAATTTATGAGTTTGTGTGCTGTGCTTTTGGGTGAACTAACCCTTTAATAAATAAATATAGCTTCATATTTATATCTTGAAAGATAAATATACTGACTAAGACGATTTGGTAAAATTACAATAAGGTGTCAATGTGTACTTTGTGGATGGGGGTCTACTTAGGGCCCCCAAAATGCTAGGACCGGCCCTGGCTCTTTATGAACATTTTTAAGCATTTTGAACATGACTTTCATTGGAGGGACAAAAATATCTCTGATTTCATGCACTTTGAAGCAGGGATGCACCAATGTATTGGCATTGGCTAATAAAAGCATTTTTTTTTTTTTTTTTTTTACTATCGGCCATTGGTTGATTGTTTAAAAACAGCCAATGATCAGGGCCGATGATATCCTGTCAATCAAAAGGGGATGGAAAAACGTGTCAGACTGCAACTCATACTGTGTTTGAATATCTCTTGTGTTGAAAAAAGAGCTTTGTGCTTTGTTACTTCTGATAAGAAACAATGTCTCAGTTTTTTCTCTGTAGTGCCTCAGATCAAGCGGCAGTGCACAGTATTAGTCTTTTCTACCACTTTAATACAAGTTATAACATGATAAAACATGAACATCAGAAGGTATATTGAAAGATACAGTACTGACTGGAATGTATAATATCTTGTGTAACTGCTCAATCAGTGTTTCAACTGCAGAAAGACGTCAATAAAAAACAGCTTGTGAACAATGTCACTTAACATTGCATTTACCTCAGTAAAATTATCCGATGTTCACAGTTAGTTACCTATGATAAACACTAGAGAGGAGCGTATTTACTGTTAATTATATATATGTATGTTTGAATAAATTTGTCATGAAGACAAGTGTTTATGAAAACTACCTTATATGCAACTGAGTTGTATACAAACATTTCAGCTTTTATTTGAGTGTAATTATTATATCTGAAATTAAATAGCAGTTGAATATAATAGTTTTGGGCTCTGTTGTTAACTTTAACCTATAATATTATAGTAATGTACCAAATGAGAGGGTTCCCTGTATCGTTTACAGCATTAGTTGGGAAAGATTTTTCTTTCCTTAAGAAAATCAAACTATTGGTATTGGTATCAGTAAATATCATTCTGCTGTCGTATCGGCTGAGAAATTTAGTATCGGTGCATCTCTACTTAAAAGTAAAATATTCTGTCAAACTGATAAGGTTCAAGATGCTTAAATAATATAAAATACCTCACATATTATATGTAATCTAGTAAATGTTAAAGTATTACTTAATTGCAGTTGTGTGGTTTCAACTAAATTACTACCACAAATTTTGTAAAAAGAAATAAATAAATAAACTCTAACGAGGAAGAATCCCCCGGGACCCTGTTAAAATGGTTTACTCTTCGATTTCCCCAATGTTTAAACCAAATCTATTGTGCACCCTTGCATATATGTCTGTTGTGCTTAGAAATTTGAATGAATCTTACACCTGGTCGAGTGCACAGGGAAAACTCTTATGCAAGCCTGTGCGGCGCTCCAGGTCTGTAAACAATGAATTGGCCTCCTGCTCCAGTGTGGCCTCAAAGTCAGCCAGCCAGCTGCCGCATTGTGTCACATGAATCACTGAGCCACTGCATGATCATTGTCTCATGGATATCCCAGGCCTCAATGCCACACACACACACACACACACACACACACACACACACACACACACACACACACACACACACACACACACATCATACTATATCAGAGAAGTCTAATATAACATCTAATTGTTGTGCCATTGGCTCTGCTCGTTATATCTTAAAGTCACCACAAAATTAAAATTGACTTGGAATGTTGCAGTAGACTATTTATAATAAATGATTTATCTGTGCACATTTTTTATATTCATGTTCCCCTTATAATCTTTAATCAAAATAACTTGGACAATCTGTCACTCACATGAGATCACAGCAATAGCAAACCACAACTGAACAAAATCAAGTCCCATCCTACAGCCGTTTCACTCAGATACAGTGGGGAGAACAAGTATTTGATACACTGCCGATTTTGCAGGTTTTCCAACTTACAAAGCATGTAGAGGTCTGTAATTTTTATCATAGGTACTCTTCAACTGTGAGAGACGGAATCTAAAACAAAAATCCAGAAAATCACATTGTATGATTTTTAAATAATTAATTCGCATTTTATTGCATGACATAAGTATTTGATCACCTACCAACCAGTAAGAATTCCGGCTCTCACAGACCTGTTAGTTTTTCTTTAAGAAGCCCTCCTGTTCTCCACTCATTACCTCTACTAACTGCACCTGTTTGAACTCGTTACCTGTATAAAAGACACGTGTCCACACACTCAATCAAACAGACTCCAACCTCTCTACAATGGCCAAGAGCAGAGAGCTGTGTAAGGACATCAGGGATACAATTGTAGACCTGCACAAGGCTGGGATGGGCTACAGGACAATAGGCAAGCAGCTTGGTGAGAAGGCAACAAAAATAGAGCTTTCTGGTCTAAACTCCACTCGCCGTGTTTGGAGGAAGAAGAAGGATGAGTACAACCCCAAGAACACCATCCCAACCGTGAAGCATGGAGGTGGAAACATCATCCTTTGGGGATGCTTTTCTGCAAAGGGGACAGGACGACTGCACCGTATTGAGGGGAGGATGGATGGGGCCATGTATTGTGAGATCTTGGCCAACAACCTCCTTCCCTCAGTAAAAGCATTGAAGATGGGTCGTGACTGGGTCTTCCAGCATGACAACGACCCGAAACACACAGCCAGGGCAACTAAGGAGTGGCTCCGTAAGAAGCATCTCAAGGTCCTGGAGTGGCCTAGCCAGTCTCCAGACCTGAACCCAATAGAAAACCTTTGGAGGGAGCTGAAAGTCTGTATTGCCCAGCGACAGCCCCGAAACCTGAAGGGATCTGGAGAAGGTCTGTATGGAGGAGTGGGCCAAAATCCCTGCTGCAGTGTGTGCAAACCTGGTCAAGAACTACAGGAAATGTATGATCTCTGTAATTGCAAACAAAGGTTTCTGTACCAAATATTAAGTTCTGCTTTTCTGATGTATCAAATACTTATGTCATGCAATAAAATGCAAATTAATTACTTAAAAATCATACAATGTGATTTTCTAGATTTTTGTTTTAGATTCCGTCTCTCACAGTTGAAGAGTACCTATGATAAAAATTACAGACTTCTACATGCTTTGTAAGTGGGCAAACCTGCAAAATCGGCAGTGTATCAAATACTTGTTCTCCCCACTGTATACGAAAGGAAAGAAAATACTATTGCAGCTTCCGTTTCATGCCGACTTTAACAGACATGCCACTTTCTCATATACACAAGGCGAAATCTTGTCCACGGATCTATTGCAGGTGTTCCTGTCTGACAAAATAAAACGTGAGTAGTAAGATCTGTAATATTACCATGAGAGGCATGTAGGGCTCTGACACAGCTGAACAATTTCATAACAAAGAGCAGACAGCATAAACAAAGGGTGAGATGTGGGCCAAACAATAATCGACTCTTTGCATCTTTAAAGATAGATGACAGCTGAGTATGTGAATGAACACGGGCTGATCCGATGGATTTATGAGGAGCAATACTCCAAAACGAAAGTGCTCAATGCTATTATTATTATCATTATTATTACCAACACACTATTCTAAAATAGCATTTTAAGTATAAGGAGCAGGTAGACAAACAAACCATTTTTTCTATTTCACGAAGAATTACTGGATCGCAGTGCACTGCGCTCGGTTTAGTTTGATTCACGAGCAAATGACTCTTATGAGGTTCTTTTAATAAATCTTTTGAAAAGAAGAACTCATCGGTTTGAACCAGTCTGAGAAACCTTCACTGAATCAGTCAGAGCGGTTAATCAGTTCACTTACAGAACAGGAAGTTGTCATTACCTTCAGTGACGTTTTGTGTATTGAAACTTAAATCAGTATCATTACTAGCTAGTTTTTGTCTATAAAGCCCCTATTTATTATATTGTAAAGATTTGAAGTATTATTTAAATACAATCTCTACCTCCAGCAATGTTGAAGCCTTAAAACCCATAATGTTGTGTGCATCTTATAACATTCATTCTCTCCTATAATGTACAGTTGACTGTGTGCTCTGTGATCTTTTGTCTTGTTGTTAAAAAGTGCCTTTTGAGGCACATTTATTTTATAATAATGTAATTTATATTACCCTGGCCCTATGTGTGTTTTTCGCTTATTTTTTGTTTGTCTGTTCTTGATTTTACTTGTCACTTTTTTGAAGTTGCTGTTAACAGGGTTGTGTACATTTGTTGATAAACCTAAAAATAAAAAATAAAAAACAATCATTACTAGCTAGTTCATATGACAACAAGATACATATTTTAATAAATTGTGTTAATAGGTACAATACCGGCCGGTCAAAAGTTTGGAATAATTAAGATTTTTTTGCATTTGCAAAATTTTTTTATTTTTTATTTTTATATATTTTAAAATGTAATTTATTCTTGCTATATATATATATATATATATACACACCGATCAGGCATAACATTATGACCGGTGAAGTGAATAACACTGATTATCTCTTCATCACGGCACCTGTTAGTGGGTGGGATATATTAGACAGCAAGTGAACGTTTTGTCCTCAAAAGTGATGTGTTAGAAGCAGGAAAAATGGGCAAGCGTAAGGATTTGAGCGAGTTTGACAAGGGCCAAATTGTGATGGCTAAAGACTGGGTCAGAGCATCTCCAAAACTGCAGCTCTTGTGGGGTGTTCCTGGTCTGCAGTGGTCAGTATCTATCAAAAGTGGTCCAAGGAAGGAACAGTGGTGAACCAGCGACAGGGTCATGGGCGGCCAAGGCTCAATGATGCACGTGGGGAGCGAAGGCTGGCCCGTGTGGTCCGATCAAATAGACGAGCTACTGTAGCTCAGATTTCTCAAGAAGTTAATGCTGGTTCTGATAGAAAGGTGTCAGAATACACAGTGCATCGCAGTTTGTTGCGTATGGGGGCTGCATAGCCGCAAACCAGTCAGGGTGTCCATGCTGACCCCTGTCCACCGCCGAAAGTGCCAACAGTGGGCACGTGAGCATCAGAACTGGACCACTGAGCAAAGGAAGAAGGTGGCCTGGTCTGATGAATCACGTTTTCTTTTACATCACGTGGATGGTCGGGTGCGTGTGCATCGCTTACCTGGGGAACACATGGCACCAGGATGTACTATGGGAAGAAGATAAGCCAGCAGAGGCAGTGTGATGCTTTGGGCAATGTTCTGCTGGGAAACCTTGGGTCCTGCCATCCATGTGGATGGTACTTTGACATGAAACCACCCACCTCGCAACTTACAGGACTTAAAGGATCTGCTGCTAACATCTCGGTCGCAGATACCACAGCACACCTTCAGGGGTCTAGTGGAGTCCATGCCTCGATGGGTCAGAGCTGTTTTGGCAGCAAAAGGGGGACCAACACATATTAGTCATAATATGTTATGTCATTAGTCATAATGTTATGCCTGATCGGTATATATATATATATGCACATTTTCAGCTGTTAGACCTTATATAGACAGATGTGTCTTTCCAATCAATTTGAATTTGCCAGTTTTTTTTTCTTTTTGCCACAGATTCATGTAAAGTAACATCTCAAAGATGATACAAAGGGAAACAGGATGAAGCAAGCTAAGTGAATGTCATTGCAAAGGTATCACAAATCTGTTTTTTGTTTTGTCATTATGGAGTAATGTGAAATAAAAAAAAGAATAATTTAAAACCATTTTGACGTAAGGCTGTGTGTGTGTGTGTGAGAGAGAGAGAGTACAAATGTTAATACACACACACGCACACATTTATATGATGTATTGTTTTGCTGAACTCCAGTCTATATTGCTTGTTTTTTTATTGTTGTTATAAGCTATGGCCTGTTCCAGCTCACTGGCTGTCCTTTCAATCTAGCAAATGTCCTGCAGGGTCTGCGGACAGCACAAGAACTAATTGTGGCAGGTATGCTGTCATATTCTGACACTCTAGTGATTCAAGCACTCCAGTCTGACTATGTGGGCTGATGTTTTTTGTCTGACTCTCTTATTTCTTTTACAGTGCTATGGAGACAAATAAGAAATGGCAAGATTAGCACATTTGTAGTGAGTGAATCCAATCATAGTGATGGCTGGTGATGCCAGCGAGCCACTCCCCCTGGGCAGCAAGCTGGCACTCTGACTGAGTCACTGCAACAATGCATATTTGCATTCTCGCTTTGCTCTTTGCTTTACCAGCACTTTATAAAATTCACTCACACATCAGAGGGCTCAAGATTTGTTTAATCTTGTTGATCTTTCTTTCCACAGAGAGAAATTCATCTTGAATGCAATCTTACACGGTTCATTTAGCAGCTGTTTGGTTATTAATAAAATATTGTTGTTGTTTTTCTTCCAACGATGGCTGTTTTCTCTGGATGTTCACATACATACTCTGTTGGGAGGAATTTGAGGTCAGAATAACACTATGTAGCCTATTCTATCCATCCCAGTATGGTGATTACTGTAATTAACTTTCAAAGAAAAAAGAGCTCCCGCACTTAATAGCCTACTAAGCACTGAGTTTACATTAGATGAATTATAGACACAGCAAAGACTAGTTTCTCGCAAGCATTCCTCCAAATATATTGGATTAAATGAAGTCTTGGCAGAAATCCTGGACCATCCATAACACATCTACTGTTCCACCGTTTTTAGGCATAGGCAAACTAGGCGGTCGCCTAGGGCGCAATCAGTGGGGGGGCCAATAAGCGCATATCTGGCACTAGATTTTTGTGTGTCACAAGTCACAAGTAAGTCTCAAGCAAGTCCAAGTCAATTTTTGTGAGAATCAAGCAAGTCAAGTCAAGTCACTGCTTTATGTCAAGCAATTCAAGTCAAGTCATAGCTTGGGTCAAGCAAGTCATACAAATGTTTGATGATTTAACTGAATTTATATATTAAAATAAGTTAAAACTACAGTAGTTATGGACTATGGGAGTTTTATTTGCAACAAACAAATTGCAATGTGCATTTCTACTCAAAAGGTGTCCACATACAGCTGAGTTAATACAATAAAAATAATTAAATAATAATTAATAATTAAAACTACATAGCCTAAAATGTAAATGTAACTGAAATTAGGCCAATATATTGGGTGAGATATGTTCTCTTTGTATTATTTGAATTTTCTCTCTCCTGCTTGTCCTGTACAGCGTGACCAGGTGATTGTTATTAGACTAATTAACTTAAGAGAACTCAGATTGTGTTTGTTGCTCACACCCTGACGAAGGCTCATTAGCCACAACGCTTAGGTGTGCAGTACTTGTCACCTGTTTTTAAATATTAAAGCCATGATGAAATAAAGGCTTTTTATATTTTTTCAATAATATTTGAGTGCCTTGGATTATTGATTTTTATCAACTCTTAACATGTCCAAACAGGGGCGTAGCCATCATTTCAGAAGTGAGGGGGACAGAATGTCAAGTGTTATACCAGTTTTTTTCTGACGTTTGTCTAATTGACGGTTTTATTTTTAATTGTATATCTTTTTGCTTAATTGGCTTAATATGCTATTTATGTAAGCTATCTGGGTCTTTTTGACCCCAAATGACATTCGCTGAGAAAAAAAAAAGAAAAAAAGAAAAAATCATCTAAAATAGCATGAGACTTGATGTGGTGGTTGACATTTGCTAGCTCTACAAACAAAATTAATTGGAATGATACTGGTTGTATGTTAGTGTGAGAAAAAGTCTAACATAGAAATGTAATTTTTTTTAACAAATGTAATATTACTCACTTTAATAATGTTTTACTAAAATGTTTTACATTTGTGCAGTGTTGGGGGGGATTTAAGCTTTTTTTTTTTTAATTTATATAATATATTATATAATTTATATTCAATCAATGGGAGACTATAAAAATTACTTTGTTACATCATTTTTTTTTATTAAGAACAATAAAGCATTACAGATAAAGAAACATACATTTAAGAAAGAAATATACAAGAGATAGATAACAAATAGCACCAATAGGGAGAACAAGAACAGGAACAACAGCCAGAGGGGAAAAAAAATAAAAAAATTAAAACTGGAAAAAAAAAAAAAAAACAGCAAGCAAACATACCTCTATAAAAGTAAAGAAAACACAAGTAAAATATCTAAGCAATTGGAGCATGTTAAGCCAAGAAGAGGAGACTAAATTAAAGGGGGATTTTAAAAAGAACGCAACAAG